>JAUEJJ010000042.1:2123854-2158202 GCA_032164275.1 Synergus coniferae
ATTTTTAATTAAAGTGTGGGTGTCAATTCAATAACAACCTCTTTCTATAACGCATGTTTTGCCTCGTCCACAAAACATACCCTTATACTCCAAGGTTGACTTAAATCCCTATGAAGGGGGTGAGGTTGAGGAGTCTTTCTGCTGATGAAATGCTTCTCAACATTCAACGTCGCCGCACTAAGGAAGAGGTACTATGAATACCACGGACCTTCTAGCTTAGAGTTATACCTCTGTGACACGAATCTCTAGCAGCATCACAACGGACTAAATAGTACCCAGATAAAAACAACCGCTTCAATTCTCTGGTGCATTCAAAAATTTCTTGTTAGCAGTTGTATTTATCGTCTTCTTTTTGGGATGCAACGCTTTAAGAAAGTTTAATCAACATTCATATTTTAATAATTTTAGTAATTATTGGAATAAATTAATTTTGAAGAGAAATTTTGAACAAAAGTTCTGAAAATAAATTTTAAACAATAATTTCGAGAATTAAAAATTTCGGTATTATTTTCATTCGAAAATTTTTATTTTTCAGGTGTTTTAAATTTAAGTAAAAATTTTCATTAAATATTTCATTCTAGGTTTCCTGTGAAATAATAAAGCCACAAGAAAGCTAATTTCAGTTTCTTTTAATATTAATTTACAACAAATGTAGGAAATTTTATAGGAAACCATATGGGAATATATACAGGAAAAATACATACGATCCGGGCTCAAATTACGACAAAATTTTCTATATAGTTTCTTATATAGTTTTCCATGTAGTTTCATACATAGTTTTCTACGTGGAATTTTTCAATAGGGAATCATTCACAGAACTATCGTGATAAGCGTATTAGTTTCGAAGCGCATGTGCTCGAGAAGCGCGTGGCGCGGAATTGCTTGCACTTATCCGCAAACGTCGTCGACATCTCCAAGGATTCGGACGATTTTGTTTCGCGACGACCACCGAACAGTTCGAATCTCGCCGTGGAATCGCGATCAGTCTCATTTTACCAGAGACTTCATCGAAGTGATCCTACACCTCATTAAAGAGGTGATTTGTCATTTTTTTCTAGAACTTTAAATTCTTTCTTGAATTTAAAAACCATCTTTTCAAGTTTTTTTTCTTAAAAACTGAAACATTCTGAGCGTATCAGAAAACTTATAGGAAAATATTTTCAAAATTGCCCGTCTCGATCGGAACTGAAGCAAAATTTCTGCACGGGTATTGGCATGACTCTTTTCCTGTCCTTTTTTTATTATTGCGCGTACTTGAAAAAAGTTCCGAGACTTGAAGAGCTTCGGCGGGTATAAGAAAAGGTTTTTTCTTTGAGGTTTGTTGTTTCACGATCGATCGGTCAATGACCACTTATAATGCTTTTTTTTATGAACCAGAGTCAAATTTTTCCACGTTTACTGAAGAGGCTGAAAGTGAAAATTTTTTTAATTACAGAAAAATTTTAATTAAAAGAGAAAAAGTTTTTCTTTACAGAAAAGTTCATTCTCGAGAAAATGTATAGCTAAAAATATATTAAAAACTCATCCAAGTTTAAAACAACCTTGATCTTCTGCTTTAAATTTGGATCAGTCAACAGTCCAGTTGAAATTATAACTTTGATGAAATTTCAGTACGGAGATAAAATAACTTTTCGGTTTATTCTGTACTAATCTAATTCCCAATCTAAAATACGTAACATCAAACAATGTTTCAAAAAGGAGGAAGTGCTGAAAGTTGCATCGTATGGAAGCTTATTGTAAATAAATTCCAAGCCAGGTCTATTATTATTAATGGCGAGATTATATATTTGGCTACGAACTCAATAGTGTTTACTGGACATTCGAAACGAGTTGGCATTGCTAGTGGATCTGTCTAAAATGGTAAATGCCTTTTAAACAGATTGCAAAGTGCCATTATTTCAAGTCAACCGAAAAGGTTAACTATAGATATGTGGTTCTAAAATTTGAAAAATAGAAGTTTTAAACGTTACACATTTGTTCTTGTCAGTGGTTATAGTATTTGGCCGATAATTTTGAAAAAGTGGCAAAAACAGTACAATAAATTATTATTCTGAAGGCCAGGGAAATTCAAGGTAAGAAAAAATGATTAAAAATAAATTAGGCTTACAGAACTTCACAATTGTAAGGAGAAAAAATTTCAAAAATAGTCTCCTTACTTAAATATCAGGCCTTTTTTAATTAAAACTCAAGAAAGCTTCTGATTTCAAAGATGTTTGCTATTTGAATAAAGATTCCATTACATTCATGAAAAAGAAATTATAAATAGACGACGTTTATAAAGTTTGATTTGTCTTTTAGATAAATTGTGAAACATAAATTTTTCTCATTTATTTTTATTTCTCTAGTTTCATGAGACGAATAAAAAGCAAATTTCGACACCTTTGAAGAAGTTTTTGTGACGTGTGCTAAAAATTAGAAGCACCACAATTTCTCTTTGCGATGAAATTCACATAAATTGTAAGCTCAAATATGGTTGTGTACATAATTTACGAGAAAGAAAATTTAAATTCACTAAGAGAAGTTGGAAATAGAATTTAATCCTTTCGAATTTGAAATTAAAATTGCTAAAGAAAATAAAAAATGTAATATATTCAAATGGGAAGAATCTAATTTTGAGGTAGCAAAATTTATCAATTATTGTATTTTATGACTAAAAGTCGTAATATATTTTTCTAAAGAAAAATTCAAGAACATTAAAATTTTCTCTTGAAATTGTTGAGATTATGGTTCACGTGTCAAGCGTGTGACGTGAATCGATCCATCAACGATTCTGGGTTGTGACCCGACAAAATATCTGTCCTAAACTTGGCGAGAAACACGGGAAAAAAATATCGCGAACCCGATGAATACCATATTGCCATACAATGTTTTAAACAGCGAAAGTCTGTCAAGATTAAATGAGATATTGCAGGCAAATGCTTATTATACAAATATTTACACCTTTCAAACACTCAAAAAAAAGTTTGTTGAATCAAAGAAACATTTCTTAGAACTAAAAAAAGATTCAAGGAAATTTTCTTTAATTCAATAAAATTTATTTCTTCCTATAAATAAACTTCTTTGAATCAAACAAACTTTTTTCTGAGTGAATCTTCTATTAGATTAGCTAGCTGGATATAAAATATCAAAACTTTTTAAAGAGGTTCTTTTTTTGAAACATATGATATGCACTTTAACGTATATATTATATTTTTTTGAATAACGTGGATTGAATTTTGTATTGAAATTTTATCTCGAGGAAATATCATCAAGCTTATTTGTTATTCAAATCTGGAGTAACTTGAATCTGGAGTCACTTTTAACACTTCCTTGCACCTCTTAGTAAACATTGTCAGCAGCTTTCGACGCTCGAGAGTTCAAACCACTTATGAATCAAGATAGGGATCAAGTTTCTGCATGGATGGTGTGTCAGTTGCACATTGCAACTTTTCTAATGAAATTAAAACAAACACAAGCTGAGATCTAAGATATCCATAAATCAGGAGAATTTTGATAACAAAAAAGATTACTTAATTTTCCAAAGAGTAAACTAATTTAACTTAGAACTTGTAGATTTCAAGTTTAATTGAAGCATTCTAACAGGAAGCCACAGATCAGAGAAAACCATTAGCGTAAAAGTCATGGAAAATAAATTACATGCGAAATCTTTTGTTGCTTTTTCAGGGTATTTATTTTACAGGAATTTAAGGAAATCCGAGAATGGAAAAAAAATGCGGCAATTGTGCGGGAATTTCATCGGAAAAATTTAGGAAACACCCTACTTTTGATATAGAAGAAAAAATATCAAAGTGCATCACATTCGTAAATATCAAGTTTTCCCCCATGTTTATCTTATGATTCATGAAATTATAATTATACATAAAGGGGGTCACGTATGGGAGCGGCTAATTATTAATACAAATTTACCGAAAATTATTTAGGGGAAATGGATTATCCTCATTTTAAAAATGGGAGAACTCACAAGGAAAAAAAGAATACATTAATGTAATTAATAATTGCTCTAATTTAACCAAAGTTAAAATGTAGCTAATGTATAAATTTCGAGTGTTGATTTAATATCTTAGTCTTTTGCAGGTCGTTGATTTTGCCACATATAATAAGTGAGCTTGCGTTGGCAATTTTTCTTTTGGCTGCGTCGATCATTTTTCTCTTAAGCTCATCTTTTTTCGAGACTGCTTTTTTTCCATTCATGACAGGTGAAGTAAATAAATGTTGCTTTTTCATGGCGCTTTTACTTTCATACATTGGAGTCCTTAAGTTACTCACAATAAATCAGCAATATACCTATTCATTCACTCAGATTCATAAACTTGATCTATAACACTGATAAGTAATTTACTTCTAAGGAAAGTATCCCCTTTTAGTGTTAATGAAATAAACTTTGGGGAAGCTATTTTTGATGCAATGCGGAAATCTTTCTCATTTAAGTTGGGTCAGACGAGGATAATTGGATAGTCGAATGCCTGACTAAGAACATCTGTAACTACTGGTGCGAAAACAAATCAATAAGATTGGCTTTTACGAACATTTTTCTGTTTCTTCAGGTACCAACCGTCTTTATTTATCCATTAAAGATTCTTATAAGGTGCATCTGTTATTATTTTCACCCAGATTCCAAGAATAATTTCTTTGATCTTTGGGGTTTCATAAAAGTTTCTAAAGTCTGAAAAGTCCTCAATTCCTAAAGGGTGAAAAAAAAACCAATTGTTTATAAACGGACAAAGGGATTACGAAACATATTTTCCAGTTAGTTACAGTAGAGCTTCTGACTTTTTAGCTCGTGGTTGAAACAAGTTTTAGTGGTTCTGGCGAGCTTCCCCAGAGTATTTCATTCTAGAATCCAAAAAGTTGACAAACGGCGTTAAAATCCCTGTTCACTTTACAAGTGTTTTATGATCATTACTGTTGGATTCAATAAATTAAATCTCAATTTATAAATTCTTATCACAGTCAGAAAATATGAAATACATTTTTTCCTTTGTTTCTAAATAATTAAAAATGCAGTTAAGATATTAAAGAGAATATTTCATTAAGAGTGACAAAACTTCAAATTAGTTCTACACTTCTGTCTCTCATTTATACTATAACTGCTATAAATATGCATATTCTCGTGAGAACAGATTGCATATCAATACAATTGATGTAATCCATATCAGTCCAATCTGCATGCGTTCACTCGATATTTGCATAAACCGCTAAAGTACACTTTGATAGCTCCTTCTTGACATCTAAAGTGACAGCAATATGTCACTCATGAATTTATCTTTCATATTTTTATACTTAGTTACTTAACTTTTCCAGTTATAGTAGCACATATAATTACTCTTAAAAATGGAAATCATAATTATGCTTTGCACTCCATTTATAAAATAAATATCACAAGTATGTGTTATTCTTAGATTTAATTGTAAGTTAAAACCTGAATTTTAATACTGATTGAACTATAAACTAGTGCTCTGTCAGTGAATGGTATTGACTTTGGTTTTAAACGATCGTTAAAATTAACGAGAGGTTTTAAGAATGGATGGAGAAGGAGGTTGATTGTTGCCCCGGTAATATAATTTCTGAGGACGAGCTCGTCCCTGTATACTACTACTAATACATAATCGCTTTGGTCATTTTCAACATGCAGATCACTTAACCACTTTGGCCACATCTGTACCTTCAAAAGGTAGAAAGACTGAGAAAATATTGACATCGAGGACAATAGCGATAAAAGGATCCCTTTGAAACTTGGTTATAAAATCAATTATACCAAGCAAGTGGTATATTTACGAACAATTTACCCAACTTGTCTTTTTTCCTTGGGATAATAAAATTTAATATTACCTTGATTGGGATTGGGATTGGGATACGAAATGTCAGATGTCCAAGTTCGAATCAATTGAACACTTTTCCGATGTATACACTTCGCGTAAATGTAGACAAATTGCCGAAGAAACATATGGTTTTGACAGTTTTGTCATATCAATGATCTTCGTATACTAAGGACTTTAATAATCGAAGGTATGTTGAATTAATTTTTTAAAAACTAAACTTCAGGGTTGGGTAGATAATTTACTCTTGACAATACAGAGAATAAATCATCTACCCAACCCTGAATTTTAGTTTTAAAAAATAAATTCGGCACACCTTGTATTATTTGAAGACCATGGCGTACAATGATCATTGACAAAACTGTCAAAACTCTACGATTGAGTGATATTTTAATCCCAATCAAGGTACATAAATTAAACATCATTCTAATTTTACCTGCAACTATGATTTGAAATTGCTTAGAATCTTCTGAATCTTTTTAGAAAAGGTGTACAAAAACGAGAAATAAAGCACGTGGAGCTATACTAGTCTTCTCAAATAATTATTAAATAATAATTCTCGCACACATGTATAGAATTCAAGAATTAAAAGGTCTTGTGCATTATGTTTTGAAATGAAAGAAAGTGAGGAATAAATCTGCTCTGAATATCAAGCTCGCCTCTAACCTATCTTGTCTGACTCGACAGACCTTTTACTACTGATTTCTTGAAGAAAAACTAAGAGTTGAGAATGCGACTACTTGCTGATTACAATATGGTATTGTACATACATATGTATTTCAATCCATTGGAATCTTTTGAAAGAAAAGCGAAAACACAAACTTGGACTGTACATCATATTTCTCATAGTTTTAATCTTTTGCCTGTGGAACAGCAAACCGTCAAGATCTGAAGCTTTCTTCGTCAACAATATAGATATACATAATGTACGTAACTTGGTTTTGAACAAAGGCGTGAAATCCAAGCAGATATTCCATTGTTGTTTAAGCAAATTATGTTTAAGCATATTCCGGAGGAATGGGGAATATTGCAGACACGTATGTCTTCATTATAAATCCTCAAAAGCCTACTCGTAGAAATTATTCGCTCGTCTTCCCAATCTCTTTTTATATTCACCGGAAGAGGAGAAGGCGTTTGTATCATGACTTCTGTTTTACGTATAACTGCTTTATCGTTTGCGTTACGCGCCCAAGTTAATTACTTGTCAGGCTGATTGAAACATCTGGTTAAAGGATCTGGATTATGGTCTACCACCTTACGGCAGTTTATAAAATGACCTAGTATTCTATATATGTGGATTACCAACTTTGACCTTGACACGTCCCGTGCAATGTCAGATTTAAGTATGTATGCATTTTTAATCAAAGTGCGTAAAGAGAATGTGCTTTTACTTTTTAAGTATGTTAAAGCTTCGCAATTTTAAAATCAATTTTAAATGCATGCATTTATGATGAAAAGATTGTACAAAGATTGTTCATTTTCCTTTAAAAATGCAAAGTAACAAGGCCAGATTAAATTTTTCCATCGCGTAATTCGTATAACTACGGTGAATGGCATGGAAATGGAAATCTTTTGGTTAATTAAGCTTAAGACCTCAATTTCCGGGATATTTTTCTAGAAAGGTCACGAGATCGTTAATCGGTATTCGATAAAGGGCGATTCAATGTGCTGCTTTCTATTTCCGCTGGTCCTGATCTTTTTCATTCAATGGCCAATGAACTTCTACATGTATGGTGTTTATATATATATATATATATATATATATGTAAAACATATTACGTATATTTTCAACATGTATCGTCAACATACAAGTAAGCTCTGCATTTTATTCTTCTATCACTTCCATTTCAGTGAACTACAAGTCATTTTCTATATCCAAGCCTATAAACGATTAGCATTCAATCGAACATTTCACCGCAAATACCTACAACTCCCTCGCTCTATTTCATTTTTCCCTGATTCCGCGGAAATTCACACCTGATAGCTTCACCATATGCCTATCACATTTTTGAGCTATGGGCAAAAAAACCTAGGACATTGCACTTTTGCCAGAATTGAATTTTAAAATTGCCTGCAATTTCAGAAGAATAAAAGCTGCGGTAAAACAGTTTAAGAAGCTTTATTTCATTTTTGTATGTGTTTTTTTTTTATTTGCATAGAAGTAAAACGGATTTAACTTTCGTTTGAAATATAATTTTGTAATAAAAAATTTCCGATTTCATGAAACGGGTACAAAAGTTGTATGAATTTTTATGATGGACTCTTAATTTAAAGTATAAAGATAGATCTGATAAGAGAGGAAATTTCGTTACTAAAGCGTCACGTAGAAATTTTATTGGAGGTCGAACCAGTATTAAATGTGGGATCAATTTACTTCATAGTATCTCTACGGTTGACCGAATTTCACTTGAAATTAAATAAGGTTTTATTACCTCCAATTCTTCCGCCATATGCGATCCCTAGTCGTGCAAATGCAACAGATAGAGTTTGTGTTTACTACAAAATGCCTTTTTTTGTCCAGGAATGAAGAAAATTTTATAACTCTTTCTTTGCAAGAATGTAAGTGCATTCTTGAATGTTTAAAACTTGTAGTAAACTCTTGAAATCTCACTCGCCAGGTTCATTTAATATTGATGAGACCAGAGACTAAGAACCGAATTTACTAGAGAAATCGAGATAAAGGAAATTAGGATAATTACCACTTTTATAGCTTCAATTCAAATTGTTCAGTTTTAAAGAACACTTCAATTAATTGAACATTTCATTGCAAATCATTCACTCTTTGAAAGCCTGTTGACTCTCTTTCTCTTCATACAATTACACACGTAAATATATACAGATGTATAAAACACTCCTAATTTCCCTTGACCGAAATATGAAGTTATCACATGCATAAGAAAAAGCATCGTTTTATTATATTATTTGTTCGTGAGTCTCAGCGAGGGTTGAAATGTGAGCATGCAGTTGAAATATTAAGAACAAAATGAATTGGATTAAAAAGGAGGAGGCACCCCTTGTTCCATTCACTATAGCCATTTTCCACATCACCTGGAAATGTTCATTACCGCTTCTCATTAATTAACCTTCCATCTGTTATTTTTGAAACAAGAAGAGTTGTAAACAGTGTAGCGGGTGCTGTGTAACACTTCCACTTGAAGAATTTATGCTCTTAATATGCCACATTTTCTTTTATTACTTACTACGAGTGCAGCTTATTATTTCATTTTGACAATGAACAAACTGAGCACCTTGGTATTAATCATATTAATTAATGTACATTTCATCAAGGTTTTTTGTCTAAAATTTCTCACTTGAATTGATGTATAATTATTTGAACTATCTGCAAGACTTTATTGATGAAACTAAATGCGGAGTAGGGTTAATTAAAAATTCAGCAATTTCGCGAAATATTTGAAAACTTTTTTGTGGTGCATTTATGTCCAGGAAAGTTTTTAGGCGGCAGTTGCCTTTTCAGGGTCGATAAAATTTAATTACTCATGGGTTTTTCGTTTGTCTAGTCGCAGACAAAAGCATCAAACGTTTATTCTTCAAGTATTGAAGCGACGACCATGTGTATTAATTGCTCTAAAATGCATCATCACTCACGAAAAAAGTCCTTCTACAGTTCGGAATTTTAATCCGCGCTTGAAATAATAATTCTTTAGCAGCTAATAATTATCTTGAAATGGGAATTTTCACATTTTATTATTTATTATTTATTATTCAATGATAGAAAAATCTATAATATATGAAAGACCATTCTAGAAAGAAATTTTTTTAAAAAAATTAGCTTCTGACATTTTGCATTCAAATCGAAAACTTTTGGTTTGCAGAAAGATGTCCCTTGAATGGAAGAAGTCATCGTCTCCAGGGAGTCCCTAAATCGTCGCAAACTGATTTGAACTTGAGAAATTATATAATGAAACGAAGATCAGAAGATCGTAAATCTTGGGGGTACTCATGGATCCGAAAGGAAAGCTCTAAAAAGAGTTTTTCAAATTTTGAGGATGTTGCTGATCAGAAAACTTGATTATTGTCGAATTGACACGTGATGAACAGCTGACAGTGGCTGGTTTTACGAAATGTGTCCACTAGCCTTGATGATTTGCCTAATATGTAGCAAGGTCAGTGGTGAAACCTCAGCTAGAGTGAAGGGTGATTTTATAATCGGGGCTTTATTTAGCGTCCATGAGACTCCTAGGGGCAGTAAAGGGACTCTAGTTTGTGGACCAATCAGGGAAACATATGGCATTCAACGCGTTGAAACTGCCTTGATTACGCTCGATAAGATCAATGCAGATGACAAGATTTTAAATGGTTAGTGATGTTTATAATTATTACATCGATAATGATTCAATGCATAAAATTATATGAAAAACTATTTGTATAATAGGTGTCCAATTAGGACTAGAAGTTAGAGATTCTTGCTGGTCAGCTCCTGTTGCATTGCAACAAAGCATTGAAATTGTTCGAGATGCAATTTCGCCGATTTCGACGCATCAGCAGCTTCTGGAAAATGCTGATTCACCAATATGCCGAGTGGATACTAACCAGGTGAAAATTATATGTACATATATGCAGGAAGTGTTTAAAAAACTTTTATAAATATTACTTACTTCTTAAAGTAAAGTTTTATAATACATTTTTTTAGACTCAGGCACCTGTGATTGGAGTTGTGGGTCCTGGAGCGAGTTCTGTAACTCTTCAAGTTCAAAATCTGCTTCAACTATTTTCTATTCCACAGGTGAGTCAAATGCCGTTTTAAATTATTTTGCATATCTTTGAAATATTTAAAAAAATTTTTTAATTCTTTGATTTAAAATTGTTTAGAATCCTCTGAATCTTTTCAACAAAATCATAGTAATAGCTGGTAATGTAAAATAGAGCTTTTTACGAATACAAAGTTTAATTTGTCTACTTTTTTTATTTTTCAGATAGGATACTCTGCGACTTCTCGAGATCTGAGTTACAAGGACAGATACTCGACTTTTTTTCGTGTCGTCCCATCAGATCAGTACCAGGCTCAGTTACTCATGGATATCTTGCGATACTTCAATTGGACCTACGTATCAATTGTCCACACAGAAGGTAATTTTGTCTCACAATAGATGCTTTTTTCGTCAATTTTTAGAATAGATATTCAATTTTCGGTTATAATATTATGAACTTACTCTATTCATAAAAACATTCTTTAAATTAAGGTATTGATGATTTATCAGCCATTTTAATGGCACTTGAAAGAAGAACATATTTCATACTCGCTGATGACAAAAGAGTGAAAATATTCAAACTTTGAAGGTAGATTATTTTAAAGAAGTTCAGTTCATACGTCTATTCGATCCATTTGATTGTAGTCGTTATTTTACACACTGCGCTTTATGCATCATACGGAAGTTTTCGATATGATGGCAAATCGGTCTTGAATTATTCAGCCAAAGAAGCCGCACTTTCAACGACCCAAGAATATTTACTGCACACTGCACAAATAGTAAATATATAGCACATATGCTCTCGTTATTTGAATTTTAACGATGCAAGTACACTTAAGGATTGTTTAGGGCTTTGAATCCTTGCAATTCAGCCTCAGATTATGTTTGTTAGTAAAAGGAACCAATAATCTTTAACTTGTTATTTCATCTTGACAATAAAAAAAATCTATAGATTAGTGTATTTCGAGTGATTATTAATAGGCTCGGTTTTACTAGAATCGAAGCAACATTTTTTACGTCAGCCTGACGTCGAAAATATCTTTTATGTGCTTGAAACTCCTCGAAAGCATAAATATATGGTCACTATAAAATCAAAGGCATCTATTAGCTAAATTGACACGTGCACTCGTATCTATGATCTTCATTTCTAAATATAGGCACCGCATCACTTTTTCCCTCGATTTTCTCTTCTTTCGAAATGAAGATTTATTATAATCTTTTTCTATAAAAAAAGGTCTACAGAAATTAATATGAAAATTATAAATACAAAAAATCATCAAGTAGTAGTAGAAAATATTTATTGTATAATGTATGTCAATTATTTTTCTGATGTCAAAAACCGCAATGAATTATTCTCATGCTTGTCCTGCCTGGAAATAATTCTCATTAATAAAATGTAATATGTGTAATGAATACATTACTGTGTAGCTGCAATTTATAAAGTTTACTGCGATTTTCCACTAACTAACTATACTTTATCGAAGTGGGAAAGTTTATCATTCGCTTAATTGAGATAAAATTCTTGTGTTTTGTTAGTAGTGTATTATACCTTTCATTATGTTTAAACAGGGTTTAAAGAGTATTCAAATAAAAATTTGTTTATTAAAAAGATTCATATAATTCAATTTTGGCTTATAAGACCTTGTTCAGAGAAAAAAAAAAAATTCAAGATGATACTTTTTCGACACACAATAAATAAGATAAGGACACTTTAGAACTTTTTTGAATTTATTAATTCAAGTCTACTTTACATTTTACACAGATAATCAGATTAAATTTTTCAGTCTCGCATTAATTAATGACGAAACGAATTTTAATTAGGTTTTCACTTAACAATAGCGCAATATTAGAGCGTTTGTAGAACACTATTATTTCCTATGAGTCACAAGACTAATTGGCATTCATGCTTTTTTTTAAATAGACATTTTTAGAAATTCAAAAGCCAACGAGTTTATTTTAAAAATAAAATAAAATTTCATATTACTTATGATGTAATTAAAAACGTGCGACCTTTATGTAAAGCGTGAGAGTTAATTAAAGTTAAATTTTTTAATCAAGTAACGTCAATCTTGAAAAATATCTTTTAAGTGGAATTTTTTTATATTATAACAAATTTCTTATGCTGAATTTTGGATTTTTAATAAAGTTTTGCTTCTTTGAAATTCTGAACCGTTGCTATTTTTTGGGTAATTTTTTCAACATAAGATTATGCAAATAAAAAATTTGGTTATCGCCGTAAGGTAATTACCCAAATAAAATCCATCGGGCGCTCCTTAAACACTTGTCGAAGAAAAGTGGATAAATTCAACTGAGTAATCTCATTAGCTCTCGTGACCGAAACAAGACCTGGCAATCTCATCGAAAATTGATCTAGTTGTACGTGCAAAAATTTAATTTTTCTAATGACGGATTAGACAGAAGCTGTACGATAAATCATTTATTTCACGCGTTGCTTCAATTATTACTGAACTTTATAATTTGAGAATACATATACGTTCGTAAATTTGAGTGAATGTTTCTGTATTGATGTCGCGTTTAGGTTCTATTTTGAAGTTTTCTTGCTAACCAAATAACCATTAACTGATTAACTTTATCATATATGTTTATCAATACTTTATTTTCTAAAGTGCTTATCCTTTCCTCAAATTCATATTTACTTAAAATATAGTGACCTATTGATTCCTTCTGACTTCTACTTCAAGTTTAAACGGATTGATATATACAATATACACAGAGTTCTGTTTCTCATTCTAGAGTACTCTTAAAGTTCCCTGTAATGAACAACGGACATCACTCCTTAATTTAAATACTAAAAAGAAATAAATTTTACCAGCTTTCAGTTCTTGAACTATAAAAATCTAAAACTCGACGAAGTTTCTTGGTAAATAAGAACCGATAAAATCACTGCGGTTCCCTTAATCGTGTTTACTTCAGGAAACGGAAGCTGTGGCGCAGCTAAGCTTTTATAGGATATAAGTCGGATAATTTTGCATTGAGTCGATAAAGTGTGAAGAAACTCTGCTCTTCTGAAGCAAACTCAGAGACTCAATAAATTTCTTACATGCTCTCTCAGCATAAAATCAGTCGATCTTTTTATTTTAAATTTAGTCACTTTCCTTTTCTTATTCTAAATAAGATTCCCGGATTTCCTTAAATTGCCGCACAGTCTTACTTACTTTGAATCAGAGATCAAAGAGCTTTGAATCTTTTCCTAATGATTTGGAGAAGGCAATTTTGCGATATTATTAATTTATTTCTACATATCTGGATACACTTTTGTTGATCTTTTCAGAGAATTATGGACAAAGTGGGATTCAGGCATTTCGTGAATTGGCAGAGAAGAGTGGAGTTTGTGTGGCAAGGGAAGATTCAGCCCTATCAACATCAGACGATTCAGTTTTTGATGGAGTCCTACGGAATCTTAATCAGGATAGCAATGCGAACATCGTAGTTTGCTTCTGTGAAGGGATGACGATGAATGGTCTCTTGAAAGCTTCGAAACGTTTGAATATGACGAGACGCTTTGTCTATATTGGAAGGTACGAATTACGAACTACCATTTCAATATTAAATACATTTTCCATTTGCATTAAAAAAAAAAAAAAAAAAAAGAAACGGCGAATTAAACACGAACAGAAAAAGATTTGTGAAAAAGTGGAATGAATACACTTTTTGAATATTTATTAATTTACTCAAATATTATTCCGAATAATTCCATTTTAAAAATTCGTTAAATTAAAACCAATTATCATTACTGCTGAACTTTTCTTCCATAATCAGAACCTTCCATCCTAATTAAATTTTATCCAATACCAAGAAAAAACTTTTCAACAACCAGTGCGTTAGACTAATTAGTTTTTAATTATTCCCCAGTTTTAAAAGAGAGTGAAAACTTTCCATTTATCAATCTCCTTGTGATGAAAATCTTTGGAATTAATAACAGCAAATTTTAAATCAAGTAAATAAGATTTGTTGTAAAAAAGAGACTGACATGACTCAAGGGACAATTGGCGGAAACTTTTCTGTATTCTCTCGAACAAAATTGCGAACCATAGGTGAAAGCATGTGGCCGCAATCACAGAGTTCGGTAATTGAGTCTCGGGAGTCACCTAGTCACCTTTTCTACTTGGTTCACTATTAAGGGAGTCTGCTTCCGTTCTGTAACTAACTTCCGTTCGTTGCAACAGTTCTTCCCTTCAATCTCTGTATCTCTCCTCTTTACTTTCTTCCCTATGCCCTTAATTTTTCATTTAAAGTTGGTATAATGTAGGTCAAGAAGAAAAGAAATAGAGTATAAAGAATTTTTAGGTATTCTATACGATTTTAAAGAGTTCCTGAAGATTTCAAGAGATTTATAACAGTTTCGAGGGATTACAAAGTCTTCTAAGGAATTTTGTAAACAAAATTTTTAAAATTTTAAAGGATTTTGATGTTTTTGTTTTTAGCGATGGATGGGCAGACCGTGACGATGTGGTGAAGAACGTGGAGGAAGAAGCCCAGGGTAGTATTTCCATTCGGATTCATTCGCCCTATAATCGCGAATTCGACGATCACTATTTTTCCCTAAGTCCTTTCAACAACTCACGTAACCCATGGTTCGCTGAATTCTGGCAGTACAAATTCCGTTGCGAGCTTTTGAATAGCACCACCGAGGATAAGGGTTGGACATTTTCCACCACTGAACTTTCTGTGAATAAGAAGAAACCCTGCACCGGTGAGTATTCAATCTTTCATAGTTCCTTTCTTCCGGAGAAAAATAAATATATGTGTAAATAACTTTGGCTGTACAATGCGATCCACTAAACTCAACATTAAAATTTCATTTATTGTTTATTATATAAACAATTCTTTAAAATTAGCTTTTGTAAACTTATGATGCAACTAAAACTTAAAGAATACAGTTCCTAATGACTATAAGAAGTTACGAAGATTGAGGTCTCCTTCAGCTTAGCAGAGGTGAACGACTTGGGTTTATTGTCTGACGAGAGTCCTCAAGAAAGTTTTAAACGTGACGTTTTAACGTGTGCGAGAGCGTGGATAATATTCACATTACTTGCATATATAGCATAATAATCTATATTTTAGATGGGACCGATGTTATCCAAAGTCGTCTGAGCTCAAAGTTCAATGGAGCTTCCCTAGAAAACGACAAAACTTTGAACTATCTCGGGCAACCATCATCCCCTGAGAATAAAAGCTTACATGGTTTTAATCGTTGTTTTATATTCTGCTTCGGTGATTATTAGCCAGCTTTACTCGATTTCTTATTTCATCTCTTCTCGAATAGTTTTCTTGTTTTTTATTTTATATCTTTTTAATTTAATCTTCTTTTAATATCTTTTTAATTAAACATTGAACAATACAATTAGGGAAAGGAAGACGTTCTGCTTAATTCTGTGCATGTACCTAGGATTAATTAGACAAAGCCTAAAGCAATCGATCGACCCCCACAGCCTTTGTACCATCTGCTTACAGAGGATAAATATGGGTTTAGCATCTTTGATTTAGACTTCCTAATTGGCCATTGTTAATTAGACACTTATTTGAAAAGCACATTTTGTCCGATGTGGATTCTAAGAAATTTCTAATCTAAGAATTTTAAAATGTTTTATAAAATTTTAAAAGTCTCGAAAATAATGTGTTCGATATATTTTTTGAAATATATGGTGACATTACTTTTTTAAGATAAGATAATATTTCAATTCAAAAGAAATTTACATAATTTCTCATTTCTTTTCGAATCTTGAATGCCTCTACAGTATGAATACATTTTTCTTCAATTTATACTTTGTAATGAAGTGACAAGTGGGTACTCGATATCCAGCTGTCCTGATTAAGACACACACGTTTGTTACTTCTCTCATCTCGTTTTCATTTCCCTGCGGTTTTAATGAGTGCGAATCTCGGTGCGAATACATATATATGAATACATGTGCATATATATATATATATGTGTGTGTACTGTGTATATATATATTACTTTGCCCAATATTTATAGAAGGAACTGAATTATGCCAAGTCCCGATGGAAACCTGAGTAATTGCACCTTGCGTCGTCTTTTTAAATTTTTATTACGACTGCACTATTATGTCTCTCACGTGGATTTACAAACTTCGCAAAAGAGAACCTTTATAAAAAACGTGTAAGAGCAGCACACACATTACATCAAGAGGTGCTTACATTTTCTTCAAAACGTGCTTTCCACTTAAAACATGGAATACAAACGTGCCTCTTAGTACTACTCCGGAATACTGACTTTTAGTCAATTTTTAATATCTTTTGCAAAATTTTCTTCTCTATCTTCTATCTTAACTACTTTTTTTTTATCATTTTGTGTAATAATCATTTTCTTACATACTGTATCTGAATTTATGAGTTACTTTATTCTTAATAAAGTTTCAGGATTATCCTCGAGAATATTTCCCAATTTTATTATTTATAGATCACTCAATTTTATACAAGAGGCTTTAGAAATTTCTAGACCCGGAGGCTGTCGTCTACTTTTGTTCAATTTCAGCCAAGTTCGTGAATAACTTGTCCATCGAAAATTATAGTCCCTTCCACTTTTCCAGCGCATAAAATTTTTACTCTGGAAATTTACTTGAGACCGTGGCTTTCATCAAAGATGAAAGTTCCTTTAATAGAAGCTCTTAATAAAGATTTCAGAATAATTTTGAATAATAAAGAGGCTAAGAAAATTGTTTTCGTACACCTTTAAGGGTGCTCTCTTATCATATTTTTCAATGCCTTAATTTTTTCACAACATCACCAAGGGGAAGCTTTTTGGGAATGAGTACCAATTGCACAATTAAAGTGTTTAATGCATATGAACAATGAACTGTATTTACACCACTAATTTTCTGCGCTGTATGAATGATCCTGGATTCAAGGTTTGTGTAGTGATTGTCGGCTTCCGGATGCTGATTTGACCTATATTTCTGAGTTTCAATGATCTACTCTCAAAACCGATGTGTGGAAATATCGGAAATCGGGATCAGCATTTTCGTCTACAATAAGCGAATGCAAAATACCGACTTGCAATTAAACGACCCTGTGAATATGAGAGATGCAAAAGCATAAATATTCCTAATTACAACTGGACATGCACTTATCTGGATCATAAAATACCGAAAGAGGAAATATGTGTACTAGAAATGTTAAATAATCACTTCTTGACTCAATTTAAGATAATTACACAAATCTTCGTCAAATTATGCCTCGTTAGATATAAATGATGAAGATTGATGCGTTTATTCTATATTTAAATGAATTAATAATTTCTTTCGATTTTTCCAGGAAAGGAAAAATTATCAGATAGATATCGGCAGGATCCAAAAATGAGTTTCGTGGTCAAATCATTTTGGACAATGGCTTACGGTCTTGACAGTATGTTAAAAGAAGTTTGCGGTGAAAATTACAAAGGTGCTTGTAAAGAAATACTGCCTTTCAACGGTACTCTATATATGGTAAGTTAATAAGATTTTATTTTCAATGTGGTTCTTTTTTTTAAGCAACTAAATTGTAAAGGTTGACAAGAGAATGTTGTACTTAACATTTTATCGAAATCAATAAAGTCAATATTCTACAAAAAATATTAAAATGCGAGGCGTTGATCACCCTCGTTAAAATTACTATTATTCTATGCTTCAAATAATTCTATGCATTTTTTTTTATAGAATCACTTATTGAATGTTTCATTCACTTGGGAGGAAGATGTGGTGGAGTTCGATAAAAAAGGGGATCCCCCGGGCAGGTTGGTGCGTATGTCTATTTCCAAAATTAATTTATTGCGAACCGAATTCCAATATAATCTAAAAACTATATTCAGAAACTGTTTCTCCAATCAACAGATTCAAGAATTAATAGATGTGAGATAAAAATCTCAAATATAAGAAAATCAGAATAAAAGACGTTTTAAAAATGTTAGTTCTTGTTCAGGAAGTCCCTTCAAATATTTAATTAAAATACTGAAGAGGAAAAATTTTCACTATTAACTAGTAATCTTTATGGATGGAAGTGGATTTTTTATAATAATGAAACTTGAAGTTTAATTAATGATATCGATGTGAATTTTATATAATATAATGAGCCACCTGGTTTGATTTTGGCAGATACGAGATTCTGAACTACCAACTGTTGTCCAATGGGACTTACGCTTACGTACAAATAGGAGATTGGAACAATGGAACCCTCTCGTGGATCGGTGATCTACAGCCACGTGTTACCTATACAGAAATTGTCACCAGTGTCTGTTCGCCGCCGTGTCTTCCAGGTTATTACAAGGTATGCATGTGGTCAACTGCTCTAGTAATTTCACCTTTGATAAGCATTTAATATGATAATCATTCCACTGTTAAGGCTCGATATCTCTAAGAGAGATTCCGACCAATTTCTGTTAAATAAAGAGTTATGTTTCACATTGTCCCAGATTATCCAAAATTACCTCAAATTGTTCTGTCAAATTTCGTTTTAATTGTCTCATAATTCCACTCAAGGGTAGATCAACATCACCTCAATTTCATCATATTCTCTAACTGACATTCATCCCTAGATTCAAATATTTCTGTTCTGTAAGGTCTAATTAAATGAACGATTGAATTTCTTTTTAATCCCCAAAGAGAATCTTTTATCCTAAAGCAATTTAATTTGGAATTAAAAATAAAGTTTGGAGGGAAGAGAATGAGTAGAAAGAGAGATAAAATTGATTCGATTAAAGGAAATTCTATTCCCAGGTTTATAATGAATTTGAAATTTTACAATTCAATAATTATTGTAATATGATTTTAATGCAGATTTAATTATAATTTTCTTCAATTTGGGAGGATGGAGTTCATTGGAAATAATTTCTAGCATCAACCTGTTTGTCAGGGTCTAGAATACCACTTGGACTCTATTTATATGATTATCTGTCAATTCCACATGTGTGGATCAAATTTTCATTCAATTCCGACCTGGATGTTCTAAATTGAATGAATATATGATTATCTTTATTATATGTAATTATTATTAAATTGATTGATTACATCGGTTTTAAAAGGAATTATTATTGAAACATCAAAATTGTCATTGTTTGATGGAAAATCAATCTCAAAATAAAATAATAAATTTTAAGTAAGAAAAAAGTATTCAAAAGAGTTTAAGGATTTTAAAGAATTTTTACAGGATTTCTAAAGATTGAAGTGATTTTAAGGATTCACTGAAGTTTTGACGGGATTTTAATTTCTTTTTAAAAGGTTTGAAAATAATTCAAAGGATTTCAAGAGATTTAACAAAAGTGATAAATGTTAAATAAAAATATTTTGTTTGATTATCCGGTAAAGTTTTTTCAACCCGGAAATGCACTTCCTGCATCAAAAATAAAATCAAAGACAGTTCCCGGATTTTCCAAGATTTTTTTTAATTCCCGGATAATTAGTCACTATTAATAAAATCTAAATTATCTAGCATGGTTGTTACAGCAATATAAAACAGGTGGACAAGAAAAAAAATGTTGCTGGCTCTGCTCAATGTGTGCAGAAAATGCCTACTCACTCGAGGATCAATCTGAATGTCGTCCTTGTCAAAGTGGTTATTGGCCAAATGAAAATAAGACCGGTAAATAAATTACAGCATACAAAAATGAATAATAGAAATTGTCCATTTTTCAATTTTGTTATATTTACTCTAAGAAAATAATAGGGTGAAATTTGTTTCCTATTGTTACAGAATGTATCAAAATTCCAGAGGAATATATTTCGTGGGGGGATGCAGAAGCAGTGGTTGCAATGACATCAAGTGCTGTGGGTCTAATGGCAACTTTTGTCACATGTCACATATTCATCCGACACAATAATACTCCGGTTGTGAAAGCCAGTACTCGTGAGCTCAGTTATCTCATTCTAGCTGGGATGAGTCTCGCCCATATTGCAGTAAGTTTGATTAATATTTTTCCAAATGGCTTCAAACTTATTAGACTCAAATTTTATTTCACTTTAGATATAAACATAAAAAAATTGATTAATCAAAGAAAACAAATCATTGTTGGAATATTTTTAAATTAAAAAGTATGGATTCCTTTTATTTTGATCTATGCCCAGATTTGGAAGATTGAATACACTCCAATTGCATATTTTAAATTAGAATAAATAGAAACTAATTAATTCGCATTTACATAGCTTTGCCAACGGTTTTCATTTCTCTTTCCAGGTTTTTCCAATTTTAGCAAAGCCTGCAATTATATCCTGCACTTTGAGCCGACTGATGCCTGGAATTAGTTTCGCGATGATATATGCTAGCTTATTCACAAAAACTAATAGAATCGCGAGGATATTGGCTGGATCAAAGAAACGCTTTCCAAAGCGAAAAATGCGTTTTATGTCAGCTACAGCTCAGGTACTCATATTGTTGGATTATGTCAATTACTAAAAACTAACTCTTGTTTATTTTCTTTGAATTCATTTTGAATTCATGTGAATTCTTTTGATTCTTTTTAATTTGTTGTATTCTTGGAATTCTTGGATTCCCGTGTGAAATAGAAGCTTTAAATATTTCGACTTGAGTAGTATATTAAAAAATTAATATTTTTTGCAGGTAGTAATAACATGTATTTTAATAATGATCGAGGTGGCTGTGGTATCATCAATGCTTTTGATAGACCCTCCATTGCCGCTTTTAGAATTTCCTGCAACACACAGAGCGGTCCTCACATGTGCAACAACCTATCGAGCTGTTTTATCTCCTTTCATATTTGATGCATTGTTACTAGTACTTTGTACTCTCTATGCTGTAAAAACTCGCAATGTTCCAGAAAATTTCAACGAGGCAAAGTTCATTGGCTTTGCGATGTACACCACTTGCGTCATTTGGGTGGCCTTTGTACCGATATATTTCGGTAGTCAATCAAAGGTACATTTCGGTTTCACGTATTCCATCCTCTGCAAAGTGCTTCATTCAAAATCGAGAATCAATTTCGTTAATAAAATTAGACCTGATAAACTGGGAGCCAATATTTAAATCCAACATTATTTGAAATTGTAATACTGGATTTTATTTCCTAAAGGTATTAAGATTAAAAATGAAAAGTGGCTCTCAAATCCTGATTTAAATTATTTGAAATAATGATTTAAGATTCTTGAAAATATTTTAACGAGACACTATTTGCAGTATCAGCGAAGGTATTTTCTTTCTTTCTTATATTATTTGAATACCAATTTCCTTTGTGAAAAAGCAATAACCATTGTCTTCTTCACGAAGTAATATATCATCAACAGGCATCTAAAATAAAATTGGCATAGCCATTATGAAGTAAAAACGTTCGCCGGAAGTTTGGGGAGGCATTGGGTGTAAAGAGTAATGTGAAAAAGCAAAAAAAAAATCGGGAAAACAAAAAAGTTAAATAGAACAGAAAGATATACGGCGAGGAAGATGTGAAATATGAAAGAAACTCAAACATGAGTTTTTTATTGTCTTCAATTAATTAGAAATTGATCAATATTGATTCCATATCGGAACCAGCATTTTTTATATTTTTGTGGAATTTTTTTATAGAAAAAGTTTTCTTTTTTAGGTAATAACCATGTGTATGTGCGTGACACTGAGTGCATCGGTAACACTGATATTCCTCTTCCTGCCAAAATTATATATCATTGTGCTGAGGCCGGAGCGCAATAATCGTGCGTTATTCACAACTAGTAAATCAATCAGATGTCACATAGGGGCTCGCGTTGCAGCAGCTATAGCAGATCCGCCAGGAAAGCAGGCGATTTATCGACTTTCTGGAGCTGATGAATTAAGATTTCAAGGTATGAAATCACTCCTCTTTTCGATAATGCAGTAGTGATTCGAAACCCGATCGTAGAGGCCTAAACTTTCCAAGATTATTAATTAAGCTTGAGAATAAAAAGACGTCTTATTTTGCAAATGGTGTATAAATTTAAAAAGCTTAACGAGCAAGCTGTTGGTGCTCATGATAAGCAATATTTTACGAAGAATACTTTGAAATCTTTTTGCTTTTTACGAAAGAAGGTTGCGAGGCAGAAAAAGGACTTATATTCTCACTCAAAGATTTAAAAAGTACTCTCGATAGCACTGGCGTAATGACAAAAATTGTTCTTAATTCTTACACTATAAAAAAATTAATTAAAAAAAATATCTACTTCAGAAGAGGACATCTTCAAATTAATCTTAAGAAATAAGCAGTCAATTTCTTGATGAAGGTAGTGAATGACAGAGATACAAAATGCTTTTAAATAGATTATTTTGAATTAATAAAGTGTTTCGCTATCCCATTTACGACTTTCAGACTACGTAGCTGCATCAAAGGTCGACTTTATTGCTTCCTTGCTATAAAATGTAACAATGAGTTCCTGTGTAATTACCGAGTTCGTCGGGTTTTTAAAGACATCTATAAGCCAGTAAAACTCTGTCCGAACTATCTCGACACTATAAAACTGTACAGAGTTGACGTGATTCGTGTTCCTCGATATTGCATTACTCAGGATTATTGTCAGGTTGTTAATTTGGAATTGAAAGAGGAAAGGCAATTTTATTTCGAGTAAACAAGTTTAGAGACTATAGCGACTATATCTGCAATAGGAAAAGTTGACAAAATACTTTTACTTTCTAGGTCAGAAGAATAACATCCAGAAAAGAACCTTGTCTGTTCAAACCGGAGAAGAACTTCTGATGGGGTTGTACGAGCCTTTTGAAAAATTTGCAGCATCATCAGTGATTCGCATATGTACTGGATCAGAAGAAAAAATCGCAGAGTCGAAAAATGAGGTGTGCAAATGTAATCAGAGGATAAGCAAATCCAGCGAGAATTTACGAGGTTCGAAAGATGACACGATCGATGAGAATCATCGGACTTGTAAAAACTTGAGTCTTGTTAGTAACACGATCAGCTCTGAGTTAAATCTGAGCTTCGACCGAAGCGAGAGATGCGGACTACTCAGTAGATCGCAATTAAATCTGCCCGATTGGGCTGAATTAGATGCTAAATCACTCACTGGGGGTCTTCGAAAACGGTAAAAAGTTTTCTCGATCTGAGAATAATAAAACTGCTAACTAATTCCAAATTATACTCTCACATATTTTTGCTTTCTCTTTTCAGATCCCTATCTCCATCGAGGGGTTATGATCTCCCAAATTCCCAGACAAACTGCCATAGTGGACTGTCATCGATATACAACGCAAGAATGAATGGAGCTCTGAAAAAAATAATGAAGAGTGACACTGAAATGATGGTGATGACGAATTCGGAGTGCGATACAAGGTTAATGGAATTGAAAGCACGAATTCGCGAGGAAAGCGATCATCTGTCAAGTAGTGGGGATCCTGTTATTAATATCACGATTACCCTCGGCTCTGGATTTCCCAGTCCTCCTAGTCTTCACAAAGATGATCAAAGTAGCGTTTGATCATAATTGTAGTTAGGTGCCATTCATCATTTAACATTTGGAAAGATTTTAAAACTGTTGAGATTTCATTAATTTAGTCAAGTATTATGTTTAAGAACAATTCGCTTCTCGATTAATCAAAATACAAATTCAAGAATCAGTATCCTATCTAATTATCAAAAATAATTACATAGCTCAATACGTTATTTAATATTTTAATTTGGTAAATTTTGTTTAAAAAGTACAAATTTTAAAAGAGGGAGAGATAAATTTAAGTTCCTGAATATTTAAAAATCTATTATGTGACAATATAGATTTTTAAACCTTATAAATCCTCGACCAATGTAAAATGTATTAATAACTATGAGTCTGACTCACATAAGTAAATATTAAACAATAATAAGTTGCTTCCTTTCTATAACAGAATCAAAATTGATTGAAATACCTTTTAAAGTCTGCAATTTATTCTAAGGTAATTTTTAGAATTTCTCTTTTTTAAAAAACAAATTTTTGTGGATTAATTTCTATTCTATGGAACCTAAACAATAAAATTAACTGTTGATTCTGTGGTCAAAATATACCTTTAAATCTAATTGTATAAAATCGAGCAGATGAAATTATTATTATTTGAATCTAGTAAAAAATACCGAAGATTTGAGATTTTTTAATTTAACTTAAGCCTTAAGGTGTGCCAAAAGCTAAAATGATCTAAACAATTTTATTATATAAATTAAAAGAGGTAATTGCTTAATAATTCCTTTCCTTCTCCTAAGCATTAAAAAAGAAAGTTTTAAAGATGCTACATTACTTTTAAATGATTTTATTAATATGTAAAAATAATCCAGTCTCTATAATTAAATTATTTTACTTAATTTTAAGTTCATTTTATATTACATATTTTTATTTTTAATACCACAATAGTCATTAACGAAATATGAATTTCACGATTCAGGGAACTCGATAATTTAAGTAAAATATGTAAGCGAATGAGTTTTATTCCTAAGTTTAGAAATCTATATGAGCACAAACATCAAGAAACATTTTAATCTTACTTAGAGCTGTAACATTAAGAATTAAAAAGTACAGAATGCCGTTAGATCATTTTTATCTATCACTTATTGCATAACACATAATCCTAATTTAATTTGAAATGTTTTCATTTATTAACTGAATTATCAACCATTACTGATACATATTTCTCTGGAAAAAAAAAAATCAATGAAAAACACATTTACTCTTAAACTTTAAAGTATAATAGAATCAATTTTTTATGATCAGGAATTCATTTTACAGTGGCTAGTTTAGATAAAAGCTATCTCTTAAGAAATATAGAAGATGGTTCTGGTTTTTAAACTTTTTAAACTGTATTTTAGAAAATTTATTATAAAAACTACAGATGGAGTTAGGGATGCACAATTGGTTTTACTAATTCAAGATTTTGAATAAACTGAATAATTATAATTCTACTTGAAAGCAGGGAACTATTTTTAAGTTCGTGGACTATACAATGTTACTATCTACTTAAAACCCAAAAATATATCTACATATAAATATAGTTTCATCTGAATTTTCCTAATTTTTCCTAAATTTTCTCCTACTTTTAATTAATTCTAGAATTTAATACTGTAGGTGTGATTTTTTTTAACTTTAAAAATCCACAAACGATGCATAATCACCATAATAACATTATCAAGATTTTATATTACGTGTACGAAAGATTATACTGGGTTGATTGAAAGGCATGTAATGTTTCTCTTAGACATTTAAACATATCCTAACAATAAATAAAAAAAATCATAATTTTCACGTATTTTCGTAATTTAAATGATTCTAAATTGATTTTAAGGTTCATAATTAAATTTAAGTTTCCACAGTGATTCAACCTTGAATACTATGATACAAAGAATTAAATATATAAGTAAAAATCTCTTTATTGCACTTTGGACAGATGATTGAGCACTGAGAAAATCACGTTTCATCTGTCCATTTTCATTGAACCATACTTGCAATATTTTTTTTTTTCTATCTAAAATCAATAGTTCTAGAATTAGAATTATAAATTGAATACTAGGACATTCAATTGCAAAGAAGATGCAATTTTCAGTATTGTCGAAAGTACCAATCGTGTTGGCGTTAAAAGCTTTAAATATAAATTAATAGTTTCTCGAAAAAATGAATTTTTCAATTCATTTTTTATTGAAATTTTTGGTTAACTGTGTGAGATGAATATCCATAGCGGAACGAGCTGCCTTCAACGCATTTGTCTCGACTCTATTCCATATGGAGCTCATAAAAAGAGTGTAACATAAGATTGCACTTCCGAGAAGTCGCCCTATATTAAGGCCGATGCTTAATCCAATGGACGTTGAGGCATATTCAAGTCCCATCGAATACATCAGAGGAACGGCTAAGATTAAACTGAATACAAAATACCATACCCTTTGTCTCCGAACGCTCTGCAGTGCCAAATTGCAGATGCTAATTGCCTCTTTCACCGAGTCTCTCACATCGACGTTTGAA
This sequence comes from Synergus coniferae, assembly GCA_032164275.1. Classification (NCBI taxonomy): domain Eukaryota; kingdom Metazoa; phylum Arthropoda; class Insecta; order Hymenoptera; family Cynipidae; genus Synergus; species Synergus coniferae. The sequence goes on from JAUEJJ010000042.1 coordinate 2,150,276, forward strand.
GATATATTCTCTCCTAAAATAAAATAATTTTTATTTATATTAAATACATTCCTTATATGTTTTCATATGTTTCAACTCCAAAAAATATTTAAAGGATACCTTTCATTATTTTCAAATGAGCCATAATAGCTTCGTGATCAGAGTAACTAAAATTCTTTTCCGGCACGCGTTCTGGGAAGGGACGTTGAAAATTGAAAACTTCAATCTAAAAATTAATATACCATTAATTAATTTCAAAATGTTCTAACTAAAAATAAATTTAATCTCCAAAATTTTGATTCATGTTGAGAAAAGGTTTGTATCCTCACCTTAAAATTATTTGAACTTAAATAGAGAATATAGTCAATACGTTTTCCATCTGGACATTTTCTGGCTACCCTGGAAGAGGTGTAACTGTTATTGGCACATTCGTTGGTCCCTAGGATATTGGAAGTATTTGAGCAAGCATCTTTTAATCCAGCAACGCCACAAATTATACGATAAGCTAGATCTTGAGGCTCCGTGTTAAGATCTCCACCAAGAATTACAACATCCGCACCTTCTTTTGTCATTCTAATAAACTGAGCAGTGTCAAATGCTTGCAAAACTCTATGGGCTGTATACTCATCGTTTTCCTTATCATACTCCGCATGTAACTGTAATTATATTTCTTTAAATTATTGCTACTCATCTAATGAAGTTTTACGTAGAAAAAGATTTGTAAAGAGCTTACGTGAGCAATGTAAATATGAACGTCGATATTTTGCACTTTGATTTTACAAAGACCGACTCCTTTTCCACCAAACCAATCTCCGTGGTGAATTTTGTGAACGTAGCCGTTTAGAGTCCACCTGTGAAATATTACATCCAAAATTGGATGTCGAGAGAGGATACAAACTCCAGATCCAACAACGCCACTGCGAATTAAAAAAAAATGAAAGCAATTTAAAAGGAGTCTGTCCAAAGAGAATATTGCAGAATTATCAACTTCAATGTGTTTTACCTATAAAAATAATGTGCGTGGGGAAGTTGCTCTTGAGTTTTTGACTTTAACATTTTAAAGTCGCCAATTGACCATATTTCTTGGAGACAAACGATATCAAAATCTCCTGCAATAAGCTTATCCGCTATTGCATTCATTCTAGCAAATCTATCTTTCGATATGTACGGTATGGCCCTGAAAAATTAATTTTGATAAATTATAAGAAAACTTATTTACAGACAATAAAATAATTAAAAAATTGAAAGAATAAGTTACGTTTTCTGTAGAAACTACAAATAAAGATAATGTTTTACACAAGCTTACATAAATTGATATTATCAATTTCAAATTTATTATGTTAATGATAACATACCTAGACAAGGGAGATATCGTAAAAGATTAACAAAAAATTATAACAAATAAAAAATAAGATAACATAACCTATAAATGGAGCTTACCAGCAGTTTAGGGTTAAAACTTTCAGTGTTACTTCTTCAGACATGATTAAAAAATTGTGTATTTCTACTACTAATTTAAAATTATAATAAAAAAAATCATAAGACAGATTTTAAAGAGAAAAAGGCATCACCACGATTTCACGATATTCTCTGACAGGTGAGACTGACGGTTGCTGATAGTCTGACCAGACTCACCAGACGACTCTGAAGTCTGAACTCTGAACTCATCTGAACTGCTGAGCATGGATCATGCTGCTGAGTGCTGATGCTGACGGCTGACCTGACGTGGCGTGAGTGTACAGAGTGTACTTTTGTACATGATCATGCTTTTGTACACTTTGAGCGCTTCAAATGCTACAAAAGTACAAATAATGAGAACGATGAGCGGATGAGAACGTGATGTCGGGCGTTCGAAAAAGCGGACTTACAAATCCGTGGCCCTGTATTTTAGAAAAAGGTTTTATGGTACAACACGGACACTGAAGGAAAAACCCGTAACTTCATATTCATTCAAATTCCAACATAAAATTCACAATTCATTATGACACAAAATTGTAATTTACGCTAGAAATCGAAAAACGGAGCGAATGCTCCGATAATCATGTTTCTCAATTTTTAGCGTGAATTACAATTTTGTGTCATTATGAATCATGAATTTCGTGTTGGAATTTGAAAGAATATGAAGTTCAAAATGTCTGTATTTGACGGGTTTTTCCTTTAGTGTCAGTGTTGTGCCATAAAACCTTTTTCTATAATAAAATACAGGGCCACGGTTTTCTAAATCAGCTTTTTCGAATGCCCTTAAGCAAATGACTTAACTAGGATACTTATGAGAATCTCCTTATTTAGATACAGAAAACCCAGTAACTGATATCTTAGTAACTTTTAACTTACATATTATATATGTATCAAAGAAAAATTAAAACTATTTTATGATAAAAGAGTAAAAATATACAAAACTTTATTCTTTCATTTTCAAAGAAGATAATTATATACAATTAAATTACGAACAATTAAAATTTCTGAATTCGGGAGCGTTTAAAATTGAAATTCCCTACGTTCTTAAATTATTTACTAATTCTTTAACTACTGTCATCATTTTGAATCATATTTGAAATGGTTTCGAAATAAATGATATCTCTGTGTTTTTCCAGCATTTCTAAGAGAATTGGCTCCTGCCTTAATAAAATTCCAGATGATGCTATGAAATTAACTATGAGTCTCTTCATGACATTGATCTTACGTATTGAATTCTCCATTTTCTGCTTGTACCTAAAACAAATTGAATAAATAAATTAAATTTCTTTCCTACCTGATCCAAACAACAAATTAATTAATTAATTGAGAATTAGTACTGTGCCATATCAGGATTAAATTTCTGCAATTTCTGAAGTCTTAGTTCCTCTTGTTGTTGCAAAAATTTCTGATAATCCTGCGCTATATTGTGTGCTTCGATTTTCAGATAAAATTGTTTTTGCATTAATTCGTTTATCGTCTGTTGCAATGACAATCCCTCATCGTTGAGCGAATAAAGTTTCCTTGGCATTAATGTAAGTTTTCTAATAAAAGAAGTAAATATTCTCAATTAACATTATTGGAAAAATATTTTAAGGACGTAATTTATGAATGTATAGATATTTGCATTACTCTTGATCTTCTGGATTCTGTTGACTGCTATATATCATCATTTCTTCAATCACATCGGCTTCAAGGCATAAGGTGAGAGCTTTCTCATTAATGATTTGATTTGACGTTGTTTCACTTAATTTTTCAGAAGTTTCGTTTATATCTTCTTCTGGTAATTGCGGTACTCTACCTGAAATGATATAAACGAGATTTTTTATATTTATTGCAAGGGTCGGGAAATTAAAAATGGCATTCAAAGTTTGAACTTACTTTTTCCAAGCGTAGCTTTCAAATATAAAATTCTGGCATCCATCTCTTTCAAGACAGTCCTTAGGTTTTTAATTTTATCCTCTACTGGCATAAAATCATCTATTGTAATTGCACCTATCGGAAATTCTTTTATCTTATTATCTAACCTTTCTAAAACGCGACTCAGTCTTTCGTACGCCATGGTTCTTGCTACCTTTCTGTCAAAAATATAATTAATATTATTAATTCAAATTAATTATTTACATCATTCTCGAATAAAAAAACCGTAAAAACGGTAAAAAATGTTCTCAAATTGAGGTTATGTAAAGAGAAAAAAACCTAAAAAGTATCATTTATAACTAAAATTCAATTTTTTTGTTAAAATTTAAACGTAAAAATTATTGCTAGCAATTCCATAAAATAACATACTTGCTAATCCTTTCATAAAATGTAAAAATTGAAGATAAGAAAGGCCGATGAAATAAACAGTTGTGACAGGTGACAGCTGTAATGAACAGCTGATCTGAGCTGATCGCATATGCTATACATACATATATAGTGATACACGTACGATCTACAAAAATACATATACATATTAATTCTCAAAAATAAAGATATTATGTAGTGATAAATAGAAGTTATTAATCATGAGGACTATTTTATTGTGTGGAATAGTGATAGTGTTTTATTCTGCGTTTATTGCTGGTCAAACGACAAAAAAGAAGCTGCAAATTGGCATAAAAAAACGCATCGATAATTGTACGGCTAAATCAAAAAAAGGGGATACTTTATATGTTAATTATGTGGTAAAGCTAAACCTTTGTTGTCAAATAATTTCAGTAATATAAAAAAATTGAACTTGATAGTTCAAACAACTTTGGTTCAAATTTAAAATTCCGGTTATAACCTTAAATTTTTGGAAGTTCAATTTTTTCAAATCATATACTATATTATATAAGAATATTATATATATATTATAATCTTTATCTATTAATTTTTTAATTAATTGCAATTTAATTTTTCAGGGAACTTTGGAAGATGGAACTGAATTTGATAAAAGTGCAAATTACAATGAAAGTTTTCTTGTAACTCTAGGATATGGTCAAGTTATTAAAGGATGGGAACAAGGATTAATGGGGTCTTTATTAATTTTATATTAAAGAATATTCTTAGATTTTACTAATCTTTTTTTTTTAATTAAAATTAAAATTTCAGTTTGTAATATTACATTACAATATTCTCACGTCGCAGCGAATATCTTTTTCAATTTTTAATGTCAGAATAGGAGAATAAATATTAAATAGTTTAATTGATTAGACAATAACTGTTTTGCTGTTTTGCAATTCTTAATAAACTTAACAGATAACGGAATATCTCTATGAAAAATAAATATTTGATTTTAGAATGTGTGTTGGAGAGAAACGAAAGCTGGTAATTCCACCAGATTTGGCTTACGGAGCTGCAGGCGCTCCACCAAAAATACCTCCAAACGCAACAATTATATTTACAATTGAACTTGTCAAAATTGTTCAAAAAGAGGAAGTTCAACATTCTGAAGACATTACTTCGAGAGATGAACTTTGAACAAATAAATTAATTTATATTTTTATACCCGGGAGTCTCAAGTAATATTTACAAATATCCTAATCTTCTCGATTAATTATCACAGAATAAATATAATAAGTCTTTTCCCAAAATAAATTTCAGATTTAAATAACTATTCAAAATAAATAAATATTAACTGAAAATAAAATTAATAAAAAAATAATAACTTCCTACTTTAAGCAGAGATTTCAGCCAATCTTTCTCAAATTAAGGATTCGTTTCCGGCTCCATAATATCTTCGAGGAAAATATCTTCTGCAGTCTCAAATCGTGTCATGTGCAAAATGTTGTAAATCGTTCGACTCATTGTGACTGTAGGTCCCAGAACTTGCAATCTCACGTCGAATTTTGACAAGAGATATTTCCATTTTAGCTCCATTCGTTGTTCTGCGTTCATTATCTGCAAATTATAAAAGTGATTTTTTTATCAGAAAATAATTGTTAACATACCTTTTAATTTAAATTGGCGAGAATTTGAGATATTTCTTACTTGAAATTTTGAAGCAGTGCATCCAAAAACTTGTTCAGCCGCCTTTCCCATTAGTCGGCACCCAACCAAATATCCAGTATCATCTTTCAGATTCAATTTCACATTGAATGTTATGAGGTTGTAGGGTTCTTTGCTTCCATTTCCGGAAGGGCATTCCAAATTCATACATGACTCGCGATCCTTTTGCACCATTCTCTTACAAAGTGCGCTGAAAAATTTAATTATATCAATGAGATTGAAAGTAATAGAATTTAGAATTTAAAATTTATAAAATCGTTTTTATCACCATTTCGTCAGTAGCAGATTTTCTTCTTTGCTATCCAAGTTTAGTTCAGTGATGCTGGCATACAAAATCGCAAAGAATTGAATCCTTGCGTCGCTTTCAGTCAGTCCCGCATTTAATTTCTGCGTGATTTGATGTATTGTCATTACAGTCGTGATATTTTTTGCTGCAAATATTATACCAATTTTTAATATTATTTAAATTTTTCGAATCCATTAATGCTTATGAATTGGGTTTCTCGTTTTTTAGTTTTATTCTTAATAATGAAAATGAGGGCTCCTTACGATTTGGAATAGAAAAAGGATCACTGGGCGTAAATTCTGGTCTGTTAAGAATTGCAAGTTTCAAATCGATTGCTTGTTGAACGTTCAGATTCTCTGTGATCAAAGTCTTTCTTGCTAGAATTAAATAATTGAAAGATGTTAATTACATCGTTTTACAATTCTTTAATTTTAATATAAATGTATTACCGATAGATATAACCGTCTTCTTCTTAAAATTATCGTAACCAATACGAGCATCAGCCAAGAATAAAACCGTTTTTCGAGGCTCCCAAATTTCGGACAATCTGATCCATTCAGTGTCCCAAAGCTGGAGGGAAATCACTTTTTCGGTGGATGCGTCAGTTACCTCGAAGGAGCGACACTTGAAAGATCGACCATCTCGACTAGTTATGTCGCGTATTTCGCCAATCTGGAATTTAAAAGGAGTAAATTCTTTGATAAAATTCGAAACATTGAAGGAATAAATAAACTCAATAAAATTAAGATCATAGGAATCTTACAAAGGTGACGACGACCAGAAGATCGACAAACTGGTCTCTGAGCTCTTCAATATTTTCCAGAACAAATTTTAAAGATCGCAAAGAGTCCACGGACTTCGTAGGTAATTTAAATAAAGCTTCATATTGAGCACAGTCTTCTTGTTCGTGGAACTGAATAAGTGCGTTTCCTTCGTTTACGGTGATTTTCATCTGGCTTGTTACAGTCGGAACGAACATATCGTTTGTATCGTCAGGCCTACGACTTGTCACCTTGCCGTTTATGATCTCGACTGAAAAATAAAAATTTGTTATTCAAAAACCTTGACTTCTTTATTAAAAAAATTACAAAAAGTATTTCCTCTGATATAAAATAAAACAGACTTTGAAACTTTTTAAAATATTCCAAAGACATTGAAGGTAATTTCTGTTTTAAAACCTATTCAGAACATTTTAATTACAATATTAAAAATTTTTATATTATAAAAAATGAAGATACCTACCAACACTTCCAATTCGATACGAATTGAAGCATGAGTTTACATATTCTTTGCTACCCCAAACTGTCACGTTAATAAAATCATCAGGAGAATCACGAAAAGTGAAAGTCCAAACTCCACGTTCTCCTCCAGGTCCAACTAATTTAATTCAAAAAAGATAACTAATTAGTGTGCATTTTTTAATCAATGTATAAAATTTATTACTATTAATAAATTATCAATAATAACTGTGTAATAAACGAAAACGCATAATTTTTTCCTGCAGGAATAAATCGAACAAAATTTGAAAAGACCGTTAAATATTTCAAGTATGAACTTGCAAAAAATTACGAGAGTAAACATTGCTTTAAAACATTTCATATTATAATTTAAGTATTCCTTTGGGTAGAACCTTGTTTTTAATTTAGATTGACTTCTAAATCCCATAAAAGAAATTGTCATAAATAATAAACCCACTATAATTCTTAAATTTCTTATAAAGCACAATATAATTTATTCAACCGTAACATTTTTTATTTGAAAAATTTCAGGTTAGTATTCTAAATATGTAGAATAACTTTAGAACACAAAGCACAATACTAATAAGTTACGTTCAGTAAAAGGCATCTAATTCTTAAACTAAATTAAAATAATTTTTAAATTTACATCTTGCGTTGCCTGCTTCGAAAATCTTCGGATTTCCACTGTATATGATTATACCGACTAGAATGGAATTTTGCGTCCCAGCTTGCAAAGATTTTAACTCTTGCCTCCAAATACCTGCAGCCATTTTGACCTTTTTCGTAAATTAATCCACTTAGAGAACCTTTTTTCTGCAGAAAAACTTTTTCTACAAAAAATTTCTGTTTGCTTCGAGAATAACGTCGAAAATGAATGATTGGCGCCAAAACAAATGGTTTTGTTCCGCGCACCGACACTTTGCGCATGCGCATACGCTGTGGTACGATAATTTAAAATTTGAAATTCTTTCACAATAATTATGAATTATATATTAGG
>JAUEJJ010000042.1:2158302-2214396 GCA_032164275.1 Synergus coniferae
TGCGCATGCGCATACGCTGTGGTACGATAATTTAAAATTTGAAATTCTTTCACAATAATTATGAATTATATATTAGGTACAAATGTGAATTAAAATAATTTTTTTTTGTTAGTCATGTTTATTTAGTTTTCAACTGGTATTCAATTCCAATACTTAATTATCTAATCCTATATAATAATATTTTTATTAGCAGCTAAATTTTTAATTTAAAGAGTGAAACTTAAATTGCAATTGGAAATAAGAATCCAAAATGAATTATTCAACGTTGTTAATATTGATACTGTATATTTTATATTTATATTATACAAATGTAAAAATTCAAAATTCTTTTGACAAAAGAACAAAATAAAAGCAAACCAAGTTTCACTCTTTTCAACATTGGACAATATTTATTTGATCGACATGAAGCGGCTTTAGGTAACTCACTCACAATTACAAATTGTCTATAAAATAACGGCACCATGGGAACGTTTTTTTTCAAATGCATACACATTTAGATTGAATTATCATTTTCAATCCGCATTTACATACACCTAATAATGTTCCGATCCTTATTTTCCAGCAGTTTGAATAAATCTAAAAGGTATCAAACTTTAAAAATTTAATTAAGGCACTTACTTTTATTTAATTGTATATTTCCTAGTTATTCTTTTATAATTTAATTAAAACTATATTATAATACTGAAAACTTCTCGTCTTAGCATCAATACCTGTAAATACCAAATCTCTAAATTCCTAAATTTGTATTTGTGACTCAAGCTTTTTTAATTTGAAACAAAATCAGGAACCTAGAAATTCTGAAAAGTAAAAAACGCCTTTTTCATAGAAGCGGAAATCAATTTCCAAAAGTATTATCTAAAACTTGTCTACAAACGATAAAAATCACATTCACTCAGTTGTTAATTCCTGAGCAAATTTATCTAGACTTTTCTTTAAAAAAAAAAAAAAAAAAAAAAAAACACTGGTTTAATGTCCAGAACTGATTTGATTTACATTTTCTGAAAATGTGCAAAACACTTTTTTTTACATTCCCATTAATTATTCTTATTGTGACCCTATTCATGTTTATCCACCATTTGTTCATGCGTATAATTTTACGCATATTTTCTAAATTAAAAAAAAATGTTAATTAAACCAACTTGCTTTTGTAATAAAATCAGAGCTAGTCTTAAAGAGTAAAAAAAATATCTTACACTGAAGAGAAAAAGTAACTTTACCTTCTTATTTATTTTAGAAACGACTAGAGTTGAATTCTAATCTCAATATGAATCACTTTAAATTTTAAACATAAATTCAAACAACTGAAAACAGTTTTTAAAATAATAAAGCTAACATAAAATATAAAAAATTAAGTAAATATCACTGGTTACGATCAAAAGCAAAGTTATTTTTTCCATCAAAATAGGGATTACGAGTAGAAAAGCTCTGATTCTAAATTAAAAATCTAAAATAACAATCCCTAAATAAAAAAGATCAGACAGGTGTCTCCGGATTTTCCCAATCTTCTGCATTTTGTCTCGACAGAAATCTCACGTTCGAATTTTCTCGAAGGATAAGATTCATTGAATCCGAGTGTACGATCTCCAAAGCTTGTTCTCCTCCTTTTGGAATGCTTTTTCCAGAAGAAGGTGAAAAATCGCTACTGTCACCTGGACTAAAATCATTTCTAAAAACACTATCGGAATTGGAATGCGCCGGAGAGGAAAGTTCAGAAACTAAAGGAGTGGATTCGTCGTCGCTTTCGTCTCCTTTTTGAGGATTTGGAATTGACGACCCTGCAAAACGATCCTTAAGTTTACTGAGCTTTCCGAAAGTGGTCACAGGAACCGGAACAGAAATTGTTATCGACGAGTTTTGATCGATATTGGAAGTAGAATTTCTTGATATTTGGCTTTTTTGAGGATCGCTGTTTCCAGCGAAGTACTTGTCGTCGTTCGATTTTGACCTGAAAGCTGGCCTGGGAGATGGAGGGGGTGAAACGAAGAGAGAAGAAGGTCTGCTGCTGCTTGTACTTCCTGATCTTGAAGGATTTCGACGATTGTAGGAACAAGTTGACTTTACACTGAATTGAGAAACTATACTTCGTTGAGAATCAGTTCGATGTAATTGGCTATTTGAGTCGTGTGAACTCTCTTCAGTGCTCTCGAGGTCGTCCTGAATTGGAACCCAGTGCAGAAGAGGGTTTGATTGTAGAATCACGTATTCTGTATCTGGTGCTGATATACTCGATGTTCTCGACCTGGAGCGATCCCCTAAAAAAATTGTTTTTTCCTCTTTGACTAGTTTTTTTGACCATTTTATTAAGTTTATTTTAAAATATTGCTTTAAATTTTTTAAACATCTGACAAATAGAAATTTATATATTTTTCTACAGAAAAATATACTATTTTTATTGAATTTCATTTTGTATTAAACAGAAAAAGCAAAAAGTATCGCAAAATTATTTAAATTGCATGCTAGATATTAATAAAGAATAAGGAAAATTATAAAGCAGAGTGTCCACCAGTTTTGAAACGTGCTTGACTTTCAAAGAAATTTACAGAAGTGTCTAGACTACTTTAGAAATTTGTTCAAAAATAGTTTCCAAATTGATAGAATAAGAATTGAGTTTTAAGAAGGAGAAATTTTAAAATAAGTTAAAATATTTAAATGTAAAGAAAGTTCTAATAAAGAAAAGCAAGATAGTTCTCTATCCTTGAAATTCGAGACCTGCCCTGACGTCCGCCTAGTAAATCAATTGTATTAAAACTTATTAGAATAACCGAATGGTGAGGGGCGCAATACTTTCACACTGAACAAGTTAAATAAAATCATGCAGTAGTCGTTTTGAAATAAGTACTTTATTGCCACTTCTTTATATAATATTATGATAAATTCTCTTTTTTTTTACGATGTAACCGCCTTATACATATATACATTTGCGTGCGATACAGAAAGCTATAATTAAGCCTCGTTTGGCACAATAAAGATTAATTAGTAACAAAAACGGTACCTTGCAAAAAAACTGAGTAGTTTAAATTTATTGAGCTGAATAAAAAATAGATTTTCTCTTTGGTTTCGGTTTGTTAACCACACGATTTGTTAGAGCACCACAAATCTTCAGTAGTGTTAAGAAAAATATACACCATTTTTGATAAATCCATACAGAAATTATGGAAAATATTCTATAAAACTATCTTGAAGAAAAATAAGTGTACTAAATGAAAATAAGTGGCAAACTGTATAGCATCTCGCGGCATTTGACTTCAAATATTTCAAATTTCAATCTGGGTTTATAAATGACTGATTATCATTATATCACAGTTAATCAAACGTATCGCATTTTACAATTCACGAGACTCGTTTGATTCAATCATCAGACGATAGGCTGATGATTCTCATCTTTTTAAGTATTTATTAATACTTAAGATTACTCCCTTGCTATTTGCGTTTATTCTACTAATATTTGGAGATCTATGTAAAAATTAGACTCATGATCTTAGCAAAGCCACTTAAAGATGGAAATCCTAACGTTATACTGACACATAATTTGTACTAACTCAAAGATATTATTATCTTTGACTAACTTATCGTTATGTTTAAGTCTCTCGGAGATCATTCGCTTCGTTTAGAAACTTTCAAACTTCATCGTTCATCGTGGACAGAAGTTCTGAGACTGGAATCAAGAATCACTCGACTTTACCCTGCCATTCCCATTTCTTAATTTTTCTAAAATTCAAATGCCTATATATTTATAGCTACAATACTGGGAAAAGCGTAAAAAAAATTATAGCTTGCATCTGTTAATATTACAGCACCAACTCTTCTCAATCATTATTATACTACATTTTATCCTTACTTTTTTATTGTCTCAAAACTTTTGCGCACGCATAAAAATTGCAGATTTTCAAGTGTTTCCAGCCTTTAGAAAATTAAGAATCATTAACGGGTTAATTTTTAGATTTATGCTAATCAGATTGAAGCAATTTTTAGCTTCGAAAAATTTAATTATCATGGCCAATGGCCATATTTATGAAATAGAGTACTTTCACAATTAAAAATTAGGACATACAGAAAAAATAAATGAAAAAATATTTGAAGAATAAAATTTTTCACTAATTATGGCCACGAGAGATAAAAACGAAGGTATTTACATATCTACAATCTTTAAGATCTAATTTGATTTGGAACAGTTGAGGCACAGAGTATAAAGGACCGAATCTTGAATAATTCGCTAGCGGATTGCAAAACTTTCTTTGGTAGAACGATTGAATATAGCACCAGTTGATTGCACACAACCTTCGGAGCTGAGCATCAGGTTCAACGTTTTAGGAAATTAGTTTAGAATGGAATGTCTATCGCGCAAACACATGCAACTTTAGGAGTGATCAGGCGCACCAGCGTCGTTTGTTTTGATTAGAGATTTGTGCCGTACTCGATTACGGAGTCAGGGCTTTGGTCCGACTTCGGTGGTTCTTGGACTATGACCACAGGCAGTGTAAGTGGAACAGAAGTAGGCTCACCTGGAAGTGAGTCCGGCGCCGCTGCAGCGGGTGATGGCACATCTAACACATCCTCGCAAGCTTCTTCGTTTAATGTTTGAAGCGCACCACAAATCATTTGCTCCTCCAATGTTACCTAAAAAGAAGAAAAGATATTCAAGATAAAAAAAAAAGCAAAGCAATACATTTAAACAAAAGTAGCTTTCCCATTATTAATTATTATTATTTAGTTTCCTTACCTGCAACTAGATTTTCCAATGTGCAAGTGCGGTTGTAAAAAAATATTAATGAGTGACTAACTTAGGTATTTTAAGATTATGAGAAATTTTCAGCGAGTGCATTTGTGCACTTGCGGATAAAAAAAAAAGAAAAATAAATAGTTGGTAATGTTTCATAAGTTTCGCTCTATAGCCATACTTCTATTTTAAAAGGGAGTAATGTAGTAGCGGGAAAAAGTATATATTTCTAATATTTTTTCAGTAAAATGAAGAGACTGAAGTTTAAGGACTTACTTGTTTTTCCATAATGGACTGTTTGTTTTGATCCCTTCTGGATGGACCATCACTTCTCGAAGTTATCTTGTCCTTTTCGATAATTGGAGTCACCCTCGGTGGATTACTTGGAGCATGATCTGATTGAATAAAATAATTAAAATATGAAGATAATAAGGCATGGAATAAAAAGGAATAAGAATTAATTTGCTCTTCTAGATCAGTTACCTTTTCTAGTTATTTGTTCACTTCCAACTGTAAAGCGAACGCTTCGTGAACCTTCATCGTGGGTTGTGAATGATGAAAGTTCCTGTTCTCGTAGAGAAATAACTACCATTCGGAATAGTTCCCAGTCACCGAAGGACATTTTAAGTACCTGCATTCAAAGAATTAACATTAATTAAAAACAAAAAAAAAATTTGATCTCGATTATATTGAAATCGGTATTAATTTAAATAGATTAAAACCTTTTTGAGATCCTGCAAATCGCAGTGGAGTAAAACTCTGCCAGTTATATTATTCTGTTTAATAATTTCCTTGTAATGCGGTAGTTGATGCGGATTGAGATCCTCAATTTTGTCGAGCACGCCACACAATCCGGTCATTGTTAAATTTATAAGTTTCGTATCCATAATTTCAGGCTAAAAATAAAGATATAAACTTTTTGAACTGTAACTATTAAGAATTATAATTTTATAATTTGTTCTTCTACAAGTCTTCTAAATCTTACAGGCAAAGTCGTAATAGCAGAAATTGGTTTCTGCACAGGTTCCATCGGTGGTGGTGGTTGCCACTGGGGAAATGGCCATTCAAAATGAGGCTGGATAGCCCAAGAAGGTGTTGTGGTTACATGTGCCATCGAGGAAGTCGTTGGTGCTTTACTGCCTCTAGGTATTCTATTAGTTAGAACACTTCTACTAGACCATGGTTCATGGGGACCAGCGACAACATTCCACGGATGAATTGGCTTGTAGTAAGCTTGGTTGGAATCATCCTCCAAACTCTGCTGTTCTTCCTTAATCTTTTTCTTAATATAGGGATCAAGATTAATTGTAAAGGGCAAGAATATTTTCATATCGCTAATCAGCAAACTGGATCGATGAAAAGTCAGAAAAACGTCAAGTTTCCTCTCGTCTCTATCCATATCAAGCAGCGGCTGAACGTCTTTTACAACTGGAATCTGGGGCCGAACTCTAAAAATAGATTTTAAAAAATGGTTAATCTTTATTTATCGAAATAACAAATGTATCAGAATTCAAAGAGAGACTTACTTATCGTAGAGGCTTTTTAGCGACATAGAGTCATCTAAATTTTCTTCACAGGTGTCGTAATAAAGAATTAACCACGAAGTTCGAAAGGGCCACTGTTCAGTGATGTTGATCCAACTAGCGAGATGATACCAGTTGAAATCAATTTGGAATGCTTTGAGTAATCTCCCTAAAACAATAGATTTTCAAATTAAATTTTGACTAATTATAATTTACAGAAGAGATAGAGAAATAAAAAGTTCCTAATTGATTTTACCAGTAACGTAGACGACATTCATAAGTCTTCTCATGCTTCTGGGGTTCACGTCACTGAAGTAATCATCTGTAAGAAGCATTTTGTTCAAATCTTGGGCACCTCCAAGGCGATTAAGATTGCTTCCAATACTGCTAGCGATTGATTCACTCAAACGTAATTTTCTACTGCCTTTCCTGCTGGGTGGTTTCAATTTTTCGTTGCTGTTCATCACGCCCGATTCGGTACTTAATCGTCTATTAGAAACTGATCGATGAATGGCACCCGATGCGGTGTAATTCACACTTTCTTCTGCTTCGTTCCAAACCGTTTTCTTAGTATGTTGTGCAGTTTGCTGAGCGACTTTGACCTTTCGCAAGCCGCTATTTTGAAGGTAAAAAGGCAAGTGAACCATGTTTCGTAAGTAATCATGACCGCCTATGTTTGAATCTATAAAGAGTCTTCTGCTATTGACTTCCACGGCCTGGAAAAATATTAATAAGTATTAAATACAAAGCAGTGAGGATTAAAGATACAATTTATTTTATTGAAGATTCTGTGAATTACCCTGGCAATGATGTGAGGATCGATCGCTAAAATGACGATAAAGGGACAACCGTTGTCGCTGAACAAGGCTTGAATCGCATCTAGAACTAGCAAAACCTTATCCTGCTCACAACTGTCTAGACCATCAACTATCACTGCTAATCTGCTTTGTTGAGCAGTAAAACTGTCGAGGCACTTGATCTGAAATATAAAATTTTAATCATTGTAAAAGTTTCAGGTGCGTGAGCAATTTGGCAAAAATATTAGCAATCAAAAAAGAAGACTCACCATGTCCGTCATAAGATTCACTTCACGTTTCAGTGTTTGAAGAAAGCCTTCACTCTTTAAGGTTTCTAATTTGGATATACTACGCTGAAGATGTCTCCTTTGGGAAAAAAATAATGCCCGAAGCGTTCTACTCCAGGTATACAAATTTGCTATTAAGCTAACAGACAACAAGAGCGCAACTGTGATCATTATTATATGTGCAGTAAACGGCTCAATAGTGACTCTGAAATACAACAAAATAAATATTTGAGTTTGTTTCCTTAAAAATTAAACATTAATAAAATAAGAAATTAAACTTACTGGTTACTAGATATATCTACAAGGTACACAGCGAGAATAGAAATTCCTACAAGGAAGCTGCAGAAGCAAACTTCGAATATAACGACATAAGGCAAGCAACACATTTGCCTCCATTTCCAGGCGTTTGTTGTTTTGAGCGGTTTGGGTCTGAATGCTCTGTACAAACGAGTCGCCAGTGACCCAAAATCTCCCTCGATGGAATCATAAAGAGATCCTACCATTTGCACAACCGCATTTTCGCCAGCAGTTGTTGTACCAACTTTAGTTTGATCGGTAAAGTAAAATTTTATTGGTTGAACTGTAATCCCGTCATGAACTTCGCCCGTTGGTGGATGACAGAAAGTCACTTGTAGCAAAAGTTTCAGAGAGTTTAATTTTGTACTGAGAGCTACAGTGAAACTGTAAGGCCAGAACCAATCGTATCTATCAATTCAGAAATAAAATTTAGTAAGTATATTGAAGATAAAGAAAATTTAGTAAGTGTCACGTTATTTCTAAATCTTGGAAGTGGTGAAACATACTTTTTATTGGCGTGCCAGATAAGCACCAGGAAGACGTAGACTAATATGATTAAACCAGCACCAGTTGATAAACCAATTACCCAAGATTGTAAGGCAAGGCCTAAAGTGACTCCAATTAAAAGAGAGACATGTGATACTACTACGAAGAGCAAGGAAGAAAACTGGAATACTGGATCGATCCAGTGCCTTGCAAAATTCTTCATTTCCTCTAAAAAAAAAGGTTTATTTATTTTTTATTTTCAAAATAAATTACTAGCGCACGTAGTATTATTCATTAGTATTATTCATGAGTGGATGGAGCGTAAAAAATGATAAATACACCCATCTCCATCTAGTACAACGGCACCCATCCAAGTACAACCGAGGAAAGCGCTGCTTAACTTCGGTGATTGAATGAGAAGCCTTAAACCATTCCATATGTCTACACGGACACATTCAGCAACTATTTGATAATATTTGAATGAGCTTTGAAGAATTGAAATATGTACTTGAAGCTTTATCAACATTTTAAAAATAAAATTAGTTGAAAAAAGATGAAAAATATTCAAAATAGGTGAAATAGATGGCAAAATTCAAAATACTAGATGCCTAATTATTTTAAGAATTAAAAATTGAGAGAATGCAGGTATAAAATTATAAATTATATTTCTTCATAATCGAATTTCTACTCACCTCGTAGTTTATTAAGCAAAAAAGACTTTCCAGAACCCCATTTGGCATAAAGACCGACAGTAATTGGTGTTGACAAAGAAGGTTCGCTGAGAATATCGGCTAAAGCACTACTATATAGATCGTAACCAAGCATATTTTCGTTGTCCTCATTAGTATTAAGTCGACCTAAAATAATTAGAAAATTCTTAAATTTACTGAAGAATTTATTCCACAAGAAAAATAATATTGCTCGTTTAATTTTCCTGTAACATATCTATGAAATGACCAAAATTAAGATTCGTTTTATCTCTCTGATATTATAGTTTTGATTCGACAACCCCTTTGCATTGTTATTCTATCTGTCAAGGATACATTGACTTTGACGATAGAACTTACAGTGTAGAATTTCCTACAAGGGAATGTTTTTCCGGATCGGAGAAACGACATTTGACTTATGAAAAATCCCATTGATCTCAAAAGAGAAATGACTTACGAGCACCAAAAATTTGTCCTAGAATTGTCTTAGGATGATTGACATCGATGTTGTAAGGCGTCTCCCCTTGACGATTGGGACGATAGAGCAATTGACTATTCTTTGGATTTCTGAGTAGAATTTCAACGATGCCTTTCGATCTCGCTCGCATGGCAATGTGAAGGACCGTATCCCCTTTCTTATCAGTGGCAGAGACCTTGGCTTTCTTGTCAAGAAGAAGTTGAACCATCTCAGCATTTCTCGACCTCACAGCCCTCAGCAATGGTGTATCACCGTCCTTTGTTGCAATTTCCAAGTCTGGGTTGGCACTTAGTAACAATTTCAATATCGCTATATTGCCTTTCTCTACTGCTATGTAAGTTGCAGTTTTCTTATCCTAGAATATACATGATTCTGCAGTTAGTAGGATCTATTGTTTTTCAGTTAGCGGGGATGTGGTGTTTGGGTCCGAAAACCGAGTGATCAAGGGAATTTCGTGTAAATTACAAAAATTTGAGTTAAAAGAAAAATACCTTGCCGGCGATGTCAACGTCAGCGTATTTTTTTAAAAGCGATTCAACTACTCCTCTATGTCCACCTTTGACGGCATAAATCAGATTCGTGTCGCCAGATCTGTCTTGAATATTGATATAGGCACCAGCATTTACAAGTGCATTTACTATTTCGTGGTAGCCTTCTTTGCAAGCGATCATAAGAGCAGTGGAGCCGTCTTTGTCGAGTGCATTTACATTAGGTTTGTGCTCAAGAAGCAAAATTACTACGTCGATGTGGTTGCCGAGCGTTGCGACCAGCAGGGGCGTCCACGAATACTGCAAAATATAAATGAGAATTAATATTTATTTACATTGGTAATATTAGAGTTAGATTAAATTCATTTATCACCTACCATGCCTGCTGTGTCGACATTAGCTCCAGCCTTCAGGAGAGTATCTACTATCTCTATGTTTCCTTTTCTTGATGCCCAGATGAGAGCCGTCGTTCCATACTAAAATTAAAAATAGAAGAATATTTTAATTCCTGGTTATTTACATATCCTAAAAGTATTATTTACTTAAAAACAAAATTAAACAGTCACCTTATCGCCGACGTTAACCTTTGCGCCATGTGCGAGGAGATCCCTGACAATTTCGGGATATCCTCTCCCCGACGCCCATAATAAAGACGATATGTGGTAATTCCCATGAGCATTGACATCCGCACCTTTCGACAACAAAAGCGAGACTGCGTTCGTCCTACCTTTGTAAGTCGCCCACATAAGGGCTGACCATCCACCCTTCAAATAAAAAAAAATTATCTTTAATATTAATAGTAGTTTATAAAGAACTCCCTTACATGCCGGATATATTCTAAATTTATTTTCAAATTTATTTTCAAATGTGATGAATGAAATTTGCTTCCGCTTTTTAGTCAACGTGAATATAATGAAAATTATTGAGATATTTCTTGGAAGAGGTTCAAAATTCCAGCATTAAAATTCATGCTTTCTTGCCTATCGTTATTCAACTTTTTGGCTGCATGCCTGGAATTAAGTCTTAAAGTTGACCCTGTCCATGAAAATCTGAAAATTTAGAGCTAGATGAATGGTCTCACCATATCCCGGTGTTCAAGGTTGGCTCCATGATCGAGTAGTTCGAGACATACATCGACGTAACCTTCCTTCGCCGCAAACAATAAGGCGGTCCAATTGTCCTACGATTAAAAAAAATTTGAAGATTAGTTATCAATCATATTTCTTGAAATTTTTTATAGATTCGATGGGTTTTTGTGGAATTTAAAGTGATTTCAAAGTATTCCTTTGAATTTTTAGGAATTTTAATAGATTTTAGAAGATTTTTATAAACATGAAGGGATTTAACAAAATTTCATTTGATTTTAAGCAATTTCAAGTGACTATACTAGATTTTGAGAAATTTCGAAGGATTATAATTGATTTTAAATCTTCAAACTTTAATTTAAATTCTTAAGAGATCAATACAAAGTTTGAATTTGAACACCCTGTGTATTGAAAAGTATCTTTCAAACGTTTCAACTTGAGGCTAAAAGATCCAATTATCCTGCGCGTAAAAAAATATTGAAAACGCGTCATTGAAACAATAGAAAATATGTAACACACTTACCGCGTCCTCGGCATTGACATCTGCTCCATGGTTAATAAGCTCCCGCACAAAGTGTAACTTTCCTTTGCTCGCTGCAAAGATGAGGGCCGTACTTCCATTCTGAAATTAAAATTTATTGAGACTAGGTTCTTTTTTATTAAATTCTAAAATTAATTCTTAGCTTAAAAAAAATTAATTTAGGGAATCAAAGAATAAAATGAAGGCTTTATTTTATAAACTTAATCTATAATTAAAAAAAAATAACTTAATTGACTCGTTATAAAAATTCGTACCTCATCTCGATCATCAACTAGAACCCTCTTGTTTTCGAGATAGTTCTGAAGACCCGAGAGATTATCGTCAGTAATATAACTGGTGAGGTTTCGGAAACAAAGAGATATCATCGAGTCAGTCCGGTGTAAGGTCTGCAATTGAAAAAAAATTCAAATATAAGTATTTAAGGTAATCATGATTTTTTTTAAACGCAACGAGTTTTACAAAACATCGAAATCTTCAGCAATGTTGGTTAAATGCCGGCTAGGTAAAAACGCTGAAAGCAACAAAGAAATACAAATGAAAATTATTGTTAAGAATAAATATTCAATCATGGCCTCCTTTTCTAAAATTCTAAAGCTATTACATAAAAATAGAATATCTACATTTTTCGTTTATACTTTTATTTTAAATTTAGCAATTGATCAGATAGATAATTTATTTTGGGTTCCAACTCCACGAGTGGAATGAAATGAGGATCTTCTTCTGGAGAAAATAGATTTCTTGTCCCCGTAAATAAATGTTTAATTACTATAAACAAAGCGTTATTGATATTTATCTTCTTGTAAAAAAAGCTAAAGTTCATCTCCTAGCAATTTTCTTCTCGATTAGTGCAAGAAACTAGATTTTAAATATCACTATCGAAGCAATGGCTGTATGTAAACGTCCAGAGTCTAAAATCAGAGAATGCATCTGGAATTTAGATGAAGCGAAATCAGATAGATTTTAAAAGACTGCCCCAGAATTTATAATTATTTATTATTATGAGACCTCTTGCTTCTCCTAAACAACGAAACAGGCCTTGTTCTGAATAAATCAACTTGTTATGTAAGCAATATTAAGGAGAGATTAAAATTAAATGGAAGCATAGAAGAATTATTAGTTGCGTTCGTATCAGTTTTTAAAGCTCTAATGTCTAGAAATGACAATTAGAAGAGTATAGCAAATTTGCATCTAAAGAATTAGATTTCAAGCATTCTATAGAATTTAAAGAATTAGGTTTGATGAATTAGATCCAAAGAAAGGGAAATTTCACACAAAATCGACAGTTCAAAATTATGTCTCATAATGGAAACAAAAAGCTGTCGAGTAATGGAACTATCGAGCACTTCTCAACTAACCAGATGAGAATGCCTTCTGATTCCAAAGTTGAATTTGCGACCAGTGCCACCATCAGTTGCAGGACCAGTGAATGTGAAAGTTGGAACATGGAGGGACAGTCCAAGGTGATGATGATGATAATGATGGGGGTGATCAAGAAAATCATCTTGAGGTCTCAAAAATGGAATTCTGGACCACCTTCGACCACCATGATTCTTGTTTTGCTCCTCAGATATCGTATCGTCTCCAGAATTTGTTGCAGAGCTTACAGACAAATTAGAGAGTGTGATACTTCTCCGAAGATCCCCATTTTTAATCCCTTCCGGGTTTAAAAGATTACAAGGATCAGGAAAAATGCCAGCTAAACTTGGAGTTATGCTCGCTCCAATCGCAATATCTGTGATGCTTGGTCTTCTCTTTGAAGAGATACTCGGTCTTTTGATTGATGAAATACTCTCTCTTTTATTTGGATTAAAATTAAAAATCGAAGAATTCACAGGAGCTGTTGCTGGAGCTAAATTTTCTATCGACTTCTTGAAGGAAATTTGTTCCAATTCGATGCTAGTCACTGGCAATGTTAGTCTCCGACCACTGCCTCGAAATTCGCTCTCCCTTGTTCTGCTTGCCTTAAACAATTTTTCTGTCCCATTCTTATCCATCAAACTTTGAGAATTTTTTAATGTGGATTTTTCTGAGAAAGGTATTTCTTTCGAGGTAGGAATGCCACAAGATAGTTCAGGTTCTTGGGGCATCAACGGGGTTTTGGCTTCCTTGGAGTTCTTCTCTTCATCTTCGTTTTCCTCTTCGATTCCGATTCGAAAGTAGCTTGTAGAAAGTTTGGCGACTTGGTGATCGGGTTGAGCTTTCTGCATCGCATTCTTTCTTCAGCCTTAATCAATCAGTTCCCTTTTATCGAAAATGCAGTGGAGATTAAAATATTATTACTGAGATGTGAAAAAAAGTTCGCAATGAAAGAAAAGCAGAGAAGAAAGATTCTTCAAGCCCAGAACCTATCAAATAAGAAATCATGAAAATGTAGCGTTAATATTTATTTTAGAATTAATGCCCCGTGGGCTACAAAGATTAACCAATACAACTTCGGTAGAAAAGAGCAAACTGACCTACAATAATTGATATAGGAAAGTAGTATGACTCGCGGTCAAGAGGGGCCTCGTCTTAAGCCAATCGTGTCCTCAAGACGACTGCCTGACTACTCTAAAGGTTGACATTGGCGATGTCTACCTAACACAATTGAGATCCTTTGTCCCTGGGATAGCGGCATGATGATAGTCATCGTTGTTTATATAAACTTTCGGGAACACGATACCCTGGGCGATTAGTGGTTCGGTGGGTGGCAAGAGGATATGTTTCGGCACATAGCAACAGAATGTGAATATCCCTCTTCAAAAATAATACAGAATTATTCTATTTTTAATTATGTGGGTTCTTTTAGGAAGAATTGTAAAGATTTGTAAAGACAACAAAGAATATTTATTCAAAAAAATACAATATCCAACGGATACGGGTTCTTCCGGTCTGCAATCTACGACGCGGTCAACGGTCTTCTTCAGACTGACAAGTGACAATTGACAACTGAGTAACTGACTAGTCACTAAAACTAAAGTCCTAATGAACCCATGGTACCTCTAGCTCTAGGCCCTCTTCCCTTTCCTTAAGTTGTGAGGGTGTACTCAACCCTCTCTTGCAGATTTTCTTAAATTACCTCCGTCATCCTAGATGTCCCCAAATACTTTTATCGTTCTATTATCTCTAAGTAGCCATCCGAGTAAAGGTAGGACCCTAATGGGCTTGCTGTGAATCAAGTGTTTAAAAATTGCTTGGCCTTGACCATCTTGAAGTACTAACCCCTGGGGAAAGCCTAACCAGCGCCTCCCAACAATCTAAGTTTATTACTTATTAAGTTTATTCCTTCCTTCCTTAATGTCTATTTTCTGAAAATATTACTACAATTACAAGTTATTTTTCAAAGTCTGCTTAAATCGGATGCCAAAACACTAATTGTCTGATCACTAATGTTCTTGGTATTCTTGTCTACAATTCTTGAGCAAATGAAAAACACGTGTTGAGGATTACATTTCGACTTTTAGTAATTTATTGTTAGAAAATCTAGTTTAAAAAGAACAAAAAGGGAATAACAAATAGTCTTATATTTTGATTCTTAAAACACAGGCTTTGTGTGGTCCGAGACTGGGTCTGTTCAGTTGAGGTTTGTTTATAGAATACCGATACGCGACGATATCACTTCTTTGAAAGGTTTTCTTTTGTTAGTTGTGTCTCACCACATTCAGTCGCAATTCTGTCTTGGTATAATAAATATTGTTCTAAAACCGTCTACAATTATTTCTGTACTTTTTTATTTAAAGCCCTAATCCTAATATTTATCAATACAATGTTTTGAGTTGAAACGTTAACAATTCTAAAATTGTAGACTTTTTTACAATTTTTCTTTTTTGAACGATTCAATCTAAAACTGATAATGAATGCTGACAGAAAAAATGATTTACGAATTTATGAGACAAGATAGGAAACACAAAGAGTTGAAAATCACGTACAAAGTCTCTAATCAACTTTTGAATGAGTTGATCACAGAATTTGTTTTACGTCAGAAATAAAGAATATTCATTAAGAAAGAATTTCAATAATTGATTCTAAAAATAGTTTCAGTCAAACTTTACTGGTAAACCTCTTAGGAAATCTATTTCAACTACAAATTTAAAATCCATTTATTTCAAATAAGAAAATACTGTCTATTATAATGTGTTGTCTTCTAAAGCGTAAAAGTCCCAACAATCTGAGATTCAAAAGAACGACTCTATAAATTAAATTAAACGTTGATAAGACCAAGGACTTTGGCTTCCAAATTTGTCGCTATTTAGTCTCGCCTCGTCTTCAATCTTAAAACAAGTAGCCAAGCAATTCTGCGAGATTATAAAACTTGGTGTCAATTGTGCTCTTCTATTCAGTCAGTGTATTTAGTCTCGGTTTTTCTAATTCTAGGCAATTACGAGTTTTAAATGAACACGGAAATAAAAAAATGGAACAAGATTTAGCTGTTACTAAATTGAATTCAAAAATCAGAAGAAAATTAGAATCCTGAATAATAATACAGACCCTGGCTGCTGAAGTGAATTTGAGAATCTTTTCCAAGTTCCTCGAAGAGCTCATGACGTCCAATCATAAATTCGAAGACACAAAACCAGATTGAGGTATTGTTTATCACACTGAAAAACTGATAAGAGGTGAAAACGAATTTTGATCAATCCAGAAGAATATTGATATCGATGAGCGAGCCAGTCAAGATATCAATCTCCCAACAAGTCAACGAAACATTTAAGAACGAGGAGTCGCGCTACTCGAGATATATACCAACTTGAGAACCCTAAGAAAGCATACATGTAGACTCATACGAGGCGTAAATGTATTCTCTGCACTTGTGAAGACAAACACGATGATTACATAAGTAAGCACAATTCCTTTGACAACAAAGCGAGATCTTGAGAATGCATCCCTGAAAAAGAAAACATTTTTTAATAAAGTTTAATCTATACTAATTTTGATAAAAATTATGTAGTAATATTTTCAGAAAATAGACATTAGTGAAGGAAGGACGTAGTAATAAACTTAGATTGTTGGGAGGCGCCGGTTAGGCTTTCCCCAGGGGTTAGTACTTAAAGATTGTCAAGGCCGAGCAATTTTTAAATCCTTGGTTCATAGCAAGCCCATTAGGGTCCTACCTTTACTCGGATGGCTACTTAGAGATAATAGAACGATAAAAGTATTTGGGGACATCTGAGATAACGGAGGTAAT
The DNA here is from genome assembly GCA_032164275.1 of Synergus coniferae. Classification (NCBI taxonomy): domain Eukaryota; kingdom Metazoa; phylum Arthropoda; class Insecta; order Hymenoptera; family Cynipidae; genus Synergus; species Synergus coniferae. The sequence goes on from JAUEJJ010000042.1 coordinate 2,174,873, forward strand.
TTAAGAAAATCAGCAAGAGGGGGTTGAGTACACCCTCACAACTTAAGGAAAGGGAAGAGGGCCTAGAGATAGAGGTACCATTGGTACCAAGTAACCAAGGGTTCATTAGGACTTCGGGTAGTCAGTCTGAACTCTGAAGAAGACCGTTGGCCGCGTCGTAGATTGCAGACCGGAAGAAACTGTATCCGTTGGATATTGTATTTTTTTAATAAATATTCCTTATTGTATTTACAAATCCTGAAAACTCTTCCTGATTGATATTCCTAAAAGAAACCACAATTAATTCAATATGAAGCCTACTTCCACGAAATGTAAACTGAGCGTAGAGACTTAATGAAGATATGAAGAATTTCGAAATATCCACAATGATATCTTGATGAAAATTCATTTTGATATCTTGAAATCATAGAGGATTATTTTGAAGAATAGGTGTGATACCAAGTCTATAAAGAGATGTTCTTAAAGCTTTCAATCTCTTAACGATATTTTAAATATGAATTTTATCAGCAATAAAATTCAAAATTAGAACCTGTTAGAATTTTTTGATTAATCAGTTCAACGTTCAAAAATAATTTTGAAAATGATTTTTTGAATAAAAAATCGGAGGCTGAGATCGATAGAGTTAATAGATTTGTTTTTAGATAATTTTATCAGGTTCAGGTAATGACGAGTTTTGGATTGATTTTCAATTTTATGATCTAGAGTATAAACTCTATAAATATATATATATATAGATTTTGAAGTAGATTCAATTTGATGACGTAGTAGAGTGCCTCATGTCGTAGCACTTGAACCAATTAGATTGCTTGCCTTCTCGGTAAATTAATGAGCCTTACTTCTGCGATTAACGCATGAGCAATAAGCACATAGAAGCTTCGTCGAGGCTGTTTTGAACAAATAGAACTTGCCTGCTTGTAAAAGAAGCAATTGAAAGGCGTCGCCAACAGAGCAAACGATTTCACGCGAATGAATTTACGACCCCTTTTAACTTTAAACTACCGCCGTGTTTAGTAGGCTTCTGCAAGATATGTGTTGATACAAATTTTGAAAGTGGATTTCTTAATTTATTTAAGCTCTAACAATACAGCACGAATTTGAATTACAATAACATTCAAATATCATTCAAAATATTTCAAAAATTTCTTAAGCTCAAAGTCTAGTATTAAATAATCCAATAACGATTCTAACTGGAATTTAAAGGAAATATTCTGACCTAGTTCAACACCGTCAAACTTCAAAGCAAAATAGAAAAACAAAAAAATGTTTAAGAGGTGAACATGTAAGCTTTTGAATTATTAATTGATATAAAATTTTAAAACTTCAGAAAAAATTAAAAAGGATAAAAAATTAAAACCTTCTAGTATTCGAAATCAAGATTATAGATGTGAAATCCCTTCCATATAAAATCATATAAATCTGAAGCATTTCGCGTATTAAATCTGAACCGCAATTCTTATCTGGTAAGTTTTTTTGGCTCGAGATATTTGGCACTAGCTTTTCTTGCAAACGCCATTGAATTTATTTCATACTTGATTTGCCCTCATTTTTACAGAACATTACACGTGTGAACATAATACAAACAGCTGAAGACAAATGTGGAGGTGAAAAATAAATTCTGAGTAGCCTTGACAATTTGATATGCATATTTACTTTTATGTATACAAATAAAAATTAGTAGAAAGATTAGAAATGAGTATAATTGAAACTTGAAATCAAATTATTCGCTACTGCGAATGATATATAGATTGAGTGATTTTTATAACACTTCTCTTTTTTATTTTGACTCAAGTCCTCATTAATATTGAAATTCTACTTAAATGGATTTAAAAATGCAATTTCATTATCCTATTATCATGATTGGGGGAGATAAATTTTATCAGTATAAAGTCGAATTTCTGATAAAGATCTATCGGTTAGAAGTTAAGGTTGATATTTAAATTTAGAAAGAAAAGGTCATTAGTCTAGTTTTTAAACATTCTTGAAAAAATCAGAATTGAAGTTTAGAAAATCTCAATTCGAAAGTTTGTCAATAAATTTCAACTTAATAGGGAGGTTCTGAAGGTCTATGAAAATTTGGCACGAATTGAAAATTTAAAAGCAGAATAGTGTGAGAGCAAAGAACGCTAGAAGGGAGACAAATTTAGAAAATTGGGATGAAGAGAAGGGGTGAGTTTCATTCATTGAATTTCATTCGGTTGAAACGTGTGATGCTCCAAACAAATTTCGATTGAGTTAGATGACTAAAATTGTTTTCAAATATGAAAGTCGCGCCAAAGTAAATTTTGCACCTATTATGTCAACAATCATCTTTATTATGTATATTTAATCCGAAGTCAATATTCCAAATTGGGACTCGAATTGATAAAAGAAAAACAAATTAAATATTTTGCGGCTATAGATTCTAAAATAATAGAGGACTATCGAAAAATAAATTTTACTATACATATATTGACTTGTCATTTCTATACAAAGTCAAACCAATTTTGAAACTCTGCCAAAATGCACCAAAATATTTACTGAATAAACTAGAAGATGCAAAATAAAATTTAAATTTAAAAGTTTATATCTATATTCAAAAATCTTAAAACCATCTATGCTTAAGACACATTTCTAATGTATTATTTATCTATAAATTTAATTAAATCTTCCAGTCTTCGATTTGCTGTTCAAACTGGTTTACTAATCTAACAATAAATCTCCCTGTATATTCATGTATGATTCATGTATGTTAAATACAAATTTGTAATATAGACACGTTTAGACGAATTCACTCTCACCTCGTAAAATATAAAAAACAAAGTAGCAGGAAGATTGGCAAACTAAAATCCAAGATTTGTTGTGGATTGGTCATAAAATAGCTGGCAAGTCTAATTCGAGATCTGACTTTAAAACTCAGGATTTAAAATAAACTTTTTGACGAGTTAAGTTGGAATAAAACTGATTCATCTTACTTTTAAAGAATGTAAAAGATAAGTTTAAGGAAAGACGTACAGCGATTCTAAACGATAAAATTATCAGGAAGTAATTGACGTCAGAACTGAGATTTATGTCAGAATTACAAATATTGATCTTTAAGCTTACCAAATAGTAATTTCACTATTTCTACGAAAAATTTTCCACTAAAATTTTCAAAACGATCCAAATTTAAAAAATCGAATTGTCTTAAAATTTTTTCTATAATTTCATGTTGATATTTTGGGAAACTTAAGTACCTTTTTGCGTCGATTCCAAAGAGATTTTAGACCATGAATCGAGAGAAATGATCCGTAGGATTTATTGCTTTTATTACTTGAAGAAGAGGAGCACAAACTCGATCGACTGTCACTCACAGAAAAGAGTAAAGAAGTTTTTTCGTTAATGTTTTCATTGTTTCTTCTGAAATATCCTGGCGTAAGCAGGTCGAAATCTGGACTCACTCTCATAATCCTGCTCTCTATAAAAACTTTCCTGAAGAATAATACCAAGTTTTAATTTTTAATCCAAAATCACTAATTCACTTTTACGACGTTTGTTCGATGAGAAGTAAGTGCAAAGTTCGTTTCTTTGAAAACGAAAACTGTCGTCTCTATAATAAGACGAACTGGTATTTAAATCCAGATCACAAGTCACTTGAAACATTGTCGTTGTAAATTTCCTGATAAATCTTCACTTTATGTCCTTTTTCTTCACTAAATTCTCCACTTCTCTCTTTAGTCTTCCAGTAAACATAATACAGAATAAATCAGCGATATAAAATTGCTGATAGAATCCGCGAGGCTTAAGAGACTCTCGTGGAAGAACAGAAGTTGAATAAGAAGATTTTGAACAGTGTGGAAAGAGGAGATTCCTATCGATTACTGATCGTCTTCAGAAAAAAAGTGAAGAAAGGGAATGAACGAGGTATATCACTGCTGGTAGGTTGCCCATCATCTCATGATAAGTGATAACAAGCTACACTGATGGCTTGCCGATCAGATACCTTATCTCCGACAATTTACGTGACTAAAAACTCAAGTCCGTTACATAAGATGCACCAAAATTCAATATAAACATTGTGGAAACAAGTGCTTCCTGAATGAAACGATACTCGCAACTTCCTTCATGAAAAGCTAGTGCTTCTTGGATAGTTTATCAGTTTCTCGTGCACTTGTCGATAGCCTCGGGTTACAAATGCGACGAAAGCGCAGAAAGTTCTGGTTCAATACCTCTTCTGATCCACAATTTCTTTGTTCATCTGCAAAAATACTGCAAACAAGTTTAGTGTTTGATTTTAAAATTTACAGTCGTTCAAGCGTTTCTTTTGAAACTGTGAAAAAGTGATTCACTCTCAGGTTTGCTTAATGATTGTTTCTAAAATAAGTATCGTCTTTTGACAATACTTTTTTGTTTTAAAAGCCAGAGAGCTGATATCTTGATAGAATAATTAAAAATTTAAATCAAGTTGAGCTGAAGATAAATCCCTAGCTTAGAAGAAATTAAAGGATTGTTAGCTAAACAGAAATAGTAATTTGGAGTATGTTACTACAACAAGAGAGTGGACAAGGTATTTTATTTTCATATTGCATCTGGCAGGTTTCAATAAACAGAGCCAAGATATACGAATGTAGGTTGGTTCAGTATATTTTGGGTGAATGTCCACTGTCCAGATTCATTTGTAATTTGGCTTATCAATTTGCGGGTTTCTAAATTTTGAAACCAAATAAAAAATCTAAATAATCAAATAATGTAATAAATGTCTTGAAAAATTTAATATTAGAATGGTTGGACTTCTTAAGTTTCCAAAATTCTTTGAAAAATCCTGCTTCGGAAAAATAAAGGATTACCTCTTGGAGTCGATGTTCAAGACGTTGAACGATAAACTGGTGTCTCCCTCTAAATAAAGAGAGAGGTTTGTAATCATCGTTCCTCGAGAGAGTCCTGGCATCTTTAGATTTTCGGTGTGACATGGATCATACGTTTCTTCCCCTATTATTAAAAGTTTTTAAATTACTCTCTTCCTTGCAGCCTTGAATTTTCCTTCTTCTGAAACCTCACGACACTAACCACTTGCAATAGATCGATTCTTGCATAAAGTCGCATAAAAACTGGTAAATTATCGTTCCTCCTTTGATGGTAATAACAGGTGTCACACATAAACAATCCACACCCACATTTAAACAAACAGACTCGATAACGAGCCGGTCGAGCCGGGTACTACAATTGTACTTATCTCCCACACTCTATATTGTTTTATGAATATACTGGCACAAGAAAACTGGAAATATTGATTCGTCATACGACAAGTGCTTTAGTTTTCATTAATCCAAAAGTTTCAGAGATGCACTGATCTTTCCGAGTCTCTGGACTTATACACTCTCGCAAAACCCGCAAAATTTTGATCCCTAATGGAAAAACGATCAGAATAAGACACTTATCTTCACGAGAGATAAAAAAAAACTTGGTACAAATCGTTAAGATTTAAGTAATCACATGAAGCTATTCTCATTGAGTTAAGAGCGAATTAAAATTACATTTCGAAAATAGGAATTTTAAGTGGGGAAACAATCTCACCAATAAAAAGAAAAAATAATTGATGGAAGATTCGATCTTGTCATTATAACGTCCATAAAGTCTTGAACTTTTACTATCACTTTTTGAAAGCACTCTGTTGGAAATATTTAAAAATCCAAGAAGAGAAAATGCGACCCAGTTTCAAAATAACAGAAGATGATTAAGAATCAATAAAAGGCTGACGCTCTGCGAAGAAACGAGAATAACGAATTAAGAATCATTGACCGATTGTTTATATCAGGTTGCAGATGAGGCTTCAGATGGGAAACGAAAGGAGTTCGTCGAGCTACTGGTGTTTATGCTGAGACTAATCGAAAGAACCGTTCGATTACCGCGAAAAACGGAATCGAGTTGGCGCACTTTCACCAAAGCATTCTTCAGAAAAGTCGAAAGTAGAACAAAGCACGTTGTTTGTATACGTGAAACTAGATTAGATTAGATTTGATCAAAGAAGAGCGACTAACTGACACGACTGATCTGCGCGAATAGGCATTGATTAGAACAATTCTAGTGTCCTGTTATCAGAGGCAGTTCTCTTATTTACATGTCAGTTGTAAAACAATAGGAGTGCCAACACGTCACGTGCTTGGATGGGTGGCAACCTCAAGAACATTTAGCGACAGGTGGATTTTTTATTTGAATTTCTTCTTACGGGAATCTATTCAACATTTACATATAAATTAGTAGCAAAAACATTGTTTTCACACGATAGATGTTCCGAATATGTAATTTAAAGGTATAATGTAAATAAAATAATATAAAGGAAATTGAGAAAAATTAAAATTCTCTAATCAATAATGATTTAAAATTCAACGGGATCAATTAAACGCAGCTTTGGGCATTAGGTATTTTTTGAAAACGAAATCAAAAGAGAGTCAAGAACAAGAATATAATTTATAAGATTTTAAAAATCTTTTTAAAGGTAACTGGGCACAATCTAAGGCAATAAATAAAATAGAAGATGAACTCCCTTGATAATCGTGTGTTTAGAAGTAATAATACATTACCGAACTCGAATCCGAGTCGAAAGTCAACCACGATCTGGGATCTGGGATCCATAAATTCATTTTTCTTTCACTTCCGAGTATAAGGAAAATTTTCCGTGTTTAAAGATAGAAATTTGTTGCCTAAAATCACAACTTTAAGAATATAAACTCGTTCAACGGAGAAAGATTGAATAATCGTTTCTTGATTAGACTGCCTTCTATCATCGATTTAACTGTTTACTAACCAACTTTTTCGTAGAATTGAAAATCAGATACTTGTAGATTATAGATATAATATTTACACGTGTGACGGGAAACCTATGTACTCAATCGTGCTATCATGGCAGAGAAAGAGGGACGACAGTTACTAATCGATTAATGCATCCATTGATACAACCAAGAATTACCCACCAACTTACCAATTATACGAGAGGATACATCGGCGAGTTTGACTTCGTCATACGTACTAGTAGCATACAGTAATTGTCACGCAATTGTACACCTAAAACAAACAGAAAAAATCCCATAGTGTTTAATTTAAAGTGTAAGCAGGTGTAGACTTGAATTAATTACATAGCCTTATAAGGCTATTGAATTCAAGTTTTGATATCAAAATTTAATTTTAATCGTTTTTGAGTTAAATAATAAATAAAAGTCTCTTTAGTCGCAAAGAATTGATATATATTTAATAAAGTCAATAACAAAGAAGGATATTTTTAAACTTAAAAAATGTTGGACAAAAAACCTACATATTTGCGTAAGTGGAATATAAAAGAAATTTTATTACCCCGATATTAACTTGCCACATGCAAAATGTTTGATTTACGGTACGAATATTTTATAAATTTGCGTCTTTTGAAGACTTTAATTAATTGAATGCTTATTTCAATTCAACGTCTTGTCTGAATCAAGAAATAAAGAAAACTAATTTCAAGATTTTAATGGTATAAACTCTAGAGTTCTGAATTCAATGGAATTTTATCATTATCGAATCTGATAGTATAGATAAAATATCTACACGGAGATGAAAATAAATTTAAAGGCATTTATTTTAGAGGAGAGGTGAATTTAATTAGTTGTTCGGAAAATCTAAATACATAGACTTAAAGGTTCGCTTACTTCTCCACAAAGAAGACATATAATCTACAAGCATTTTGTAAAGAAGACATGAAAAATTTATTCCGACTTAGGTATCTCATTCAGTTCAAGGTCATGTTCCAATTTTTCTCGCCGTGGGAATGCATCCCTCCCTAGTCTGTCTGTGAAGACATTCAATCGATCTTACATCTTGAATTTGTATCGATCTAAAAACCGAATCTGTCTGAAATTATTTTCCACAGTATAGAACTCTTCTAGAAAAAAGTCTCTCTCTTTTTTGAATTTTGAAGTATTTGTTTCATTGTCAGATGTAATATTTAATAATAATGTATTATTGCTTTCACAATAAGCAAAAACATTGAAAAACAATAGATCCTTGTAGAATACAAATTATTCATTTCTTACGTAATAGTAAATGAGTACAATACACTACATGGTGGAAAACGATTTTTAACGACCTTTTATCTTATCATTTCATGTCTGTTAAGATGGTAAACAAATGAAAAATTAAAAAGAACTTTAAAACTTCCAATTTTGGAAACATTTGATTTGAAAAGAATAAAATGTAAACAGCCTTATTAAAGCAGCCAACATTAACAGTTTTTGACTCTCAACTACCCCTAAAAACATCCAATTTATAATATATCTTCAAAATTTATAAAATTCGCAAACGAATTCATTTCAGAGTATTTTCAAAATGTTGAAAGCACTCTAGAGTGTTCTATACTTAAATCCTTTGAGTAAAAACGTGCTTGGAACAAAGAAAGTAATATCGTTTCCACAAAAATGTGTCTTTGTGTATGATCTACGAAATTAGAAAATTATTCACAGCCCGCTAGTGATTTTACAATAGTTTACATAAATCCAATTACAATCTCTTTATGAAAAAACTTCCTAGCTAAATAACAACCAACTGCGAAGGCTGTAAAACCACTATCCTTCCAACGCTTCCAACTAATACACGAAAAGATAACCTCGAAAAACATAACTACAATTCAAATAAATATCTTATATATCTTATAATATTAAATAAAAAGCACTGTATGACGTCCACGATGAAAGTTAAATCTGTGAGTTGTCATTAACAGTCGAGTGTTTAAAGTTCAATTAATTTGTAACTTCACCTGACGACGACGATAACGAAGTCTCTCGATTGTCCTCTCAGGATTCACGCACTTTTGTAATGAACCGAATAATTCTCGCGAATTTGGAACTTTCATACTTTCTTTTCCTTAAACTATACTTAAATTACATTGTATCATTAATGATAATCAGGAAAAGTTCACTTAAAATTGCGAGAAAAACTGTACATCCACTCTATCGAGTATTAATTAAGATTGATCGTGGTATTCCGGAGTAAATCGTGCAGTTCGGTGCAGTTCGTGACTTCGTGCCCTTCGTGCAGTTGCAAAATATGTAATAAGATCAGTTTCAATACTTTCAATGCCTCTGTGGCCGTCATGCGCACTACGCACTACCAAAGATATTAGTTTTTTAAATTTTAATAGAAACCAAATGGAAACTTTGCGGTCCAATGAAAAGTTGCCTGAAACTTTCAAAAAGATGACGGCGGGAAAATTCAAACTATACACCATGCTATGCATACAGCGCCTTTCTTGCGGCATTTTTAAGTATTTAGAGTAACAATTCAACAGTTTTCTTAAAAACATTCACAAATATCGTAGTTTTACTAAAGAAACATTAAATAATATTCTAAAACAAGTTTAAGTTCGTGTGGCAAATTTAGCATAGGACTACATACCAAACCGCCGCCATCATTGAAACATTGCAATGTTTCACGAAACCTTGAAAGTTTCATGAAACCTTGAAAGTTTCATAAAACTTTTCATTGGATCAAAGTTTCATGAAATTTTACAAACTGCATGAAAGATCTTGACCATGGACAAAGATGACAAAGATATACCTCTCTGGATATACCATGGATGTAAGAATTAACGAGATGGAGCATAAAGCCACACTTTAAGCGAGGGCTTAAACTTGGTACATCGGGAGCAATCGGGAGGGACAAAGTTACGGAGGATAACTCGGGATTGGCTAGTGGAACGCGCATGAGCCACGCGGGCTGCGCGTCATTTGAAAGAGAATGCTGATTGCTGAATATTAGCAGAATATTAGGTAAGTATTTCTATGAAAGAAAAGTAGAATCTTTGCAAATAATAGAATAGACAATTATTATTTCACGTAAAAAATAATGAACCTCATCTTCAAAGCATAATATTTATATTTTTTACTACTATTTTCAAACGACACTGAACTTTAACCTGCTTTAACCCTCCTGAATATCCTCCCTAAAGTGGGCGCCTTACTTACGCCGAGCCAACCATTATCTTGACCAGCTGTCTTGACCGTCTTGACGGTCTTGACGGTCTTGACACTTGATACTTGATAGAATGATAGATGACAAAGATGGACAAAGAGACTAAAGAGAGGTTAGACTTTAGAGGTTAGTTAGTACCTTTATGCACATCACTGTTTACCACGTGTGCATGCAGCTTTTTGGAGTATTTTTATCAGAGAGACGGGTATTTTTGTACGGAATTCGTATTACAGAAGAAAATATGACTGCTGTGCCTTTACCCCAGAAGAAATATTACAGACAAAGGGCGCATTCCAATCCTATTGCAGATCATTGCATCGAATAGTGAGTATATTCGAAATAATTGATTGATTGTATCTTTTCCTTATTCATTAGATAAACTTTTACACAAAATCAAGAAAAATTTTTTAAAAATTGGTAAAACATCAGGATGTTATGTCTCATCTAGGATACTGGGGTCAAAAATAAAAACTATTTCTCTTTTAAGTCCTGTAAAGCCAGATGAAATGGACTGGAGCACTTTGTACCCAGCGTACAAAGAATCTGAAGAAGAAGAATCTGAAATCAAAAAGCTGACTAAGCGAGTAGAGTTCGCTGACGTTGGTTGTGGATATGGTGGGTTACTTGGTAAGATAATTACGATAATTACTAATGAATAAAACTTCATATAAAACCCTATAATAAAAATGTTTGAATTATTTGGATTTGGTTCAGTTACCCTCTCGCCGATGTTTCCTGAGAATCTAATTGTTGGAATGGAAATCAGGGTGAAAGTCTCGGATTACGTGATGGATCGTATTTCTGCTTTACGACATCAGTATCCTGGTCAGTTTCAAAATATCGCCTGTGTGAGGACCAATGCTATGAAATATCTGCCCAACTATTTCAATAAAGGACAGGTAATTTTAATTAAGTAGTTAATTGAATTTAATTGTATTATAGGCTGTAAAAATTAGAATCTTTGTTAGACTTTTCCATTATTTTACAGCTCAAGAAGATGTTCTTCCTCTACCCAGATCCACATTTCAAAAAAGCGAAACACAAGTGGCGTATCATTAATAAGACTCTGTTAGCAGAATATGGTTATATTCTTGCAGAAGAGGTACCTATAAATATAATTATGTTTTTTTAAAATTATAAAGCTATATACTACTTAATTATTTAATTGATTCAGGCAATTGTATATACGATGACTGACGTTCAAGATTTGCACGTGTGGATGGTTAAGCATTTTGAGGAACATCCCCTGTTTGAAAGAATTCCAGATGATCGATTGGTAATATAAAATTACTGAATTATATACTAAGTTTTAAAACCGCAGAATAATATATACTTTGATTATTTTTGCAGACATTGGATCCGATTGTTGAAAAATTGTACGAGAGTACAGAAGAGGGACAGAAAGTAACGAGGAACAAGGGTGATAAGTTTCTGGCTGTATTTAAAAGAATTCCTGATCCCTATGAACAGGAAGACAGATAATGTTCGTTTAGTTATTTAATAAATTTTTTGAGCATATTTTACTTGAAAAGATTTTTGTTTATCGCAAAAACTTACAAATTAACTCGATCCATTAGAAGAACGTTTTATATGGTCAACTTGCATGCCTGTAGATATTTTCTTGTAAGTGAGTTGTCTAATATCTGGTGGCTGAATTAAATGATTTGTATCGAGCACAAATTCTTCATGCACTATTACGAAAATCATCTAAAAATTTGATGTTCGTTTAAAGCAAATTTGTATCATAGAATTACGAAATTTTATATAATTTTAAGAAGCTTACTCTTCGCAGAAGCATCTCGATTAATCTTTTTGGGGGTCTAACGTCTGATTTCTGTATTAATTTTTTTCTTTCAGACGGATCCATTACTATTTGAGAGTACTTTATCTTTCGTGGATGAAGTGCAATTTCTTGCATGGTATTTTGAAAGATTTTACTGTTTAAAATATCCCTGAAAGTTGAAAATATATTTATCAATCTAAAAACGTATCTGATTTCCTTAAAATTAATTATTACCATATTATGCATTCTAAAATAAAACCAGAAAAATTGAGGCTCTTTTCTGAAATAAAAGTTTTTCTTTTCTTTTCATGTAATTTTATTTCGACGGGTGGCATAATTTTCAATTGCTCTTTTAGGGTTGCTTTTAAATCACCATCTTCTGAACTATAAACATAGGCCCGAATTGTTAGTCCTTTATAAAATGGAACAGGAGATTTTATGTTAATCGGATTCAGCATTTTGTCTTTCTACAATTGGATATTAAAAGTTAAATATTAACGAAATCTTCACTTTTCAATTGAATGTAGTAACTTTAAGAATTTTTCTAAAAATTAGTACCGGGTATTGAATGCCTTTTTCAGTGATTACAAACTCATTTTCTAATTCTTTGAACTTGGAAAACTGAGATAATACTTCTGTCTTATAAAGACGTCTTTCACTGATGTTGATAAATTTACAAGTAAGGCAAATTGTTATTTTTGAAGGTCGAGAACCTGTATACACAGTTAGCAAAAAAGTTTGCATTTTTAAAGGTTGTATCCTTCCTTCCGAGGGTTGAATCTTGGCTTTAATTATTTCTGGTACTTCGTACCTAATAAAAGTAAAAATGTTACCTAAAGAATGTAATTAAACAACTTTAAAAATTATTCACCTTTCCCAAGAATATCCAAGAATGTCATGAGGATGACGATTGTGAATCATAATCATTCTAGTAATTGTTGAATTTGTAGGAACAGGAGAAATTGTAATACTGTCAGTATTGAAGTAAACCGGGACTTCTGGAATCAGGAATTTATCTTTGTGAGGGGAAATTCTTTCTACGACTTTTGTAATCGGATTTCGAGAACTTTCTCCTGTTATAATCAATTCTGCTTCTCTTTTTCCGAGCATTATTGGAATTCTTATCTTTAAAATTCAGTAAATTGAGCTTATCAACAAATTTACTAATTATTAGTGAACTGCTTTGAAAATAAATAAATTTAAATTGATGTAATAATATTACATTGTATTCTTGAAACTGTCTGGGGTGGTATTTAAAAATAATAGGATAATGAGTTTGTCCTTTTAATGAACCGGAAGGATTTAAACAAGAAAAAATTGGCCCACCAAATTTTTCGTTGATTTTATTTAAAGTTTCCATATCCAAATGATAAGAAATTTCACAGCTGGAACAATTGTATATCCAGCACATCTATAAAACCATTTTTATAATATTATATAGATAATCTAGATAATAATTAGTTAATAGCAATTTCCAAGTTTAGAATCTTTCATTCTTGCCTGATTTACAGGATTGAAATCCCCGATATAAACTTTATCGAATCTCAAAGGTGGCTCTTGGAATAAAATAATCTCTTCCTCATTTTCCGAAAGAGCTCTAACTTTTGTTTTCAAAGAAAGACGTCTATCTTCTTCGAAAAATAAATCCCACTGGAGTTCGGTTGTACCCAATAAGTTATATTTCATTTCTATCGAGAGTCTTGCCTCTTCCCTTGGCTAACATTAAAAAACTAATTAGCATTAACACTTAATCAATATAACAAATAAAATGTACATCAAAGATTTTGAGAATTAAAAATTTTACCTTTAGTGTTCCAGATTTGGGGAAAATATTGCAGACTTCCCGATGAGGACAATCATATTTTTCACTTTGGAAGGAAAAACTCCTAGTTTTGTACTTTTTTATACAAGAGCAGAGTTTAATTCTTTTCAAGGTCCACGAAACTGGAACCAAGAGTGGATTAATTATTAATAATTCTACTCGAAGAGGTTCATTATGCGCCGTGAAGACAGGAAAATCCATATTTAAAGTCTGATTAGAATTGGGTTGCAAGTCTTTCAATATTTTGTTGAGTCTATAAGAAAATTGAATCCATATTTATTAATTTTAATTTTCGGGTACGTTTCAATTTTAATTTTATACCTACTTATTAATTTGCATCAACTTCCAGAGGGAAACTTTACTAACGCCAGCTCCCGTTCCATGGTATAATAAATCTTCTATCTATTTATTAAAACTTTTTTAAATTAGGCAAAATCTAATTAAATTTATTTTTCAGATGAAATTTTACGTACACTGAAAGTGGGATAGACACTCATGCAATTAACTCTGCAGATTTCTTTTGGTTCAACTTTCAAAATTGAACCATCTCGTCCTGAATCCGATTTTACAAAATACTGGATAAAAAATTCATAAAATCCAGCTTCTTGAGGAGTTATCGTTACTTCAATTGTTTGGTTTTTTTGAGAAAGGATTGTCCCTATTGTTGGATGAATTTTTAGATCTCTTTCGAGAGATCCGATTGGCCAGTTTAGGTGTTTAAAAGACATTTCAAAATGAATGGCTACTCGACTAAAGTTGAAAAGATGAAAGCATAGAGATTTTGAATTTCGAAAAGCCAGTTCTTCGAAATTAAGCTCGTTCGGTATTGCCTATAAATTAAATAAATTATATATTAAAGAGGTTCTATTAATTTAAATTAATAATTATTAAAAAATTTGAAATTATATACTAGAAGTGTTCCTTCTTCACCAATGCCTGATGCAGAAATTTCAATATTTCTGCTTACTTCTAAATTTTCATTATCAAAGACTGTAATTTTGCAATCAAGAGTGAAATCGTAATTTCTAGATTCAGTGGGACTAAAACACCATTCGTGTGTAAGAATTTCATTTGGATGAATGATGTCATTATCGTACGTAATTTTCAGTTCTTTCGGCAGACGAGGAAAGGAAAATCTGAAGATTAATAAAATTAATTATTTTTTATCTTATCTTATCTTGTGTTTAATAAAATTAAATAATCACTTTATACAATGTCGAGAGGTATTCCTCATCGAGACTAGACGAGATCGACTAGAGCCAGGAAAAGTAGGATCAAATACGATCTGATTTTCAATTTCAAAACTGACATTCGGATATTCAGCAAATGCTTTAAAATCAATGTACGTTTGTGTTTTCTGACAATCATTAAATTGAAGAGCCCAGCGTTCAAAATATAAATTTTCACCCTCAGTTTCAGGAAATATCTCGACAGTAATAATTTGATACTCTCTTTAATAGAATAGAAGTTAATAATTAAAAAGTGAAGCTAAAAGTATAAATTACCCATTTTAATTTAATTTATAATTTTATAAAGTGATTTACTTGTTAATTATACCCAATATTGGTTTGACTGTGAAATTACTGACTTCTGGGGGAATAAAACGAAACATGAGAGGCATCTGACCCTCTAATTTTTTAATTAAAAATGATGTATAAACTGGAATTGCTGGGATGCAAGGTGGCAATATTACAGTTTGAGGAACTTGATAATGAGTAATCCAGCTTTTTGATTCCATAGGAAATGAATGCCCTATTATTTCATAAAAGAAATTAGTTTTTAAAATATATTTTTTTTGCAGTTATAAATGTTGTTCACCAATCATTCTTATGGATGTGATCAAAGGAATCGTCGATTGAGTTGGAATCGCTTGACAAAATGAAGAAACTTCTGAAGGTTTTCTAAAGGCCTTTACTAAAATTTCTTGAAAATAAAGAGATTTTTCTTCTAGAGGATCGAAACGGACTTCAAAAATGGAAGATTTCTTACTACCAACTTGAGCACCACGAGGATTTATTTTAAAAACGCCGGAAGAAACTGCAAAGTGATATTTTTAATTTTTTTAATCCTCTGTGTTTAATTTTATAATGAACTTTATTTTTAAATTAAGGGCATTGGATCGGAGTTCCAATCGTAAAGTTCCGTTTCTTCATTTTACTCAAAAAATATTAGAAATAAATAAGTTTTCGCTCTATAGATGTATTCTTTTTGGAAATAGAAGTGTGACTATAGATTGAACAGATGTTTAATTAAAAAACTTTTTGCGTAAAATGAAGATCTCCAGATCTATCATAAATATTTAATCATTTCACTTTATACAAAAATCCAACAGCTTACTCTCTTCGAAAATCACAAGAACATTTGAATTAGTGTGATTATAAAAGCAGACAGTTTGCGGAATTCTTCTTATAGAATTTTCAGGTCCAATGAAAGCTTGTCCAAAATTGATATAATTATTCGATAGGGAAATTAAAGGTGCATTTCCTCTTTGAATATTAGTTACATCAGACATGTAGCCTTCATAGCCATTTAGTTTTGGCAGAGGATTTTTTAAAATTTCTTGAAAAAATTCTTTTTCACTTGAATATACCGATCCAAAGTATCCATATAACTCTACGATGATTGGGCTCTAAATAAAAGTTTTTAGCGATATAAATAAATTAATATATTTTGGTATTTTATTGTTTTAATTTCGAAAAATATCTTACGTGGTTTAGAATTAAACAAGGCAGGTAATGGACATGAATTCCGGCGGCAAAAGGCACAAAGGAAATATTTAGGTAAATAAAAGAAGATGGTTTAATAGTGCCATTTGTTAAACTTAATTTAAAGGGAGATTGATTTTCGTCCAAATCGAATAAAAAAGTAGCTGGAACTACTGACTCATTGATAAGTTTTAATCGCTTTGTTTTTTCATTTTTTTCTTCCGAGATGTGGAATATAAGTTTGGATTTAGAAATCGAGAAACAGGGACCTGGATAATTAAGCAAATTAGGTTTTCATTTTATAATTGAATTTATGAAAATTTTTAATTATTAAAAAAAGCTACCAATAGAGATTCCCTGTACGACGATTTTATAAGAATAGGTTTCATCGTCATCAGTTATTGTAAAATAATCAGTGTTTTTGCAGAAAGCTCCAATAGGTCGATAGCTTATGTCGCAAACATATTCACATCCAGGAGATAAGGTCCAAAAATATTCTTTTAAATTAAAAACATAATCCAAGGGATTAGTTATTGAGTCTCTTTGAACTTCGTATGATTGATAGACCTAAATTTTAAAATAATCATTCAGTCAACAAATTAAAAATCAATCATCAGACTTAAAATTAGATTTTATTTAACGTACATCACTTTGGTTTAAAATCTTAATTGTTCTAACAGCTGTGCAGCCAACTTCCACTTTTCCAAAATCCACATAAAGAGTTTGAATTTTAACATTGGTGTCAAAATTGCAATCAATCATTTTGAAAACTACAATCTGAAATTGTATTCTAATTCTCAAAACTAATTTTATAGTCAATTGTTCTTAAATTTTATATATATTTTTTAAAAAGATCATAAATTAATTTAAAAAAAAAAATTTGAATTAGAGTAATTTAAAAGTGAAAATAATTAATCTCAGTGAATCATCAGACAAGGAAATCTTTTTTGAGAAAAAGAATGCGTCATCAAAAGATTAATATTTTTAAATAAGACAAATACGAGCACACATCTCACCTCATTTTCAAAAGCATATATATATATATATATATTAACATTTTTAAAAATCAGGAGCCTTACACATCGAGATATGCCTTCAAATAATTTACATAATTCGTAAGATTTTTATTATTTAATTAATTTCCATTTAAAAATTTTAACTTCTATTTAAAAAGTTATATATTTTGGTTATTTTAGTCTGATTTTAGATGTTATGTTTAATTGTGTTTAATCCTCTTAGGTATATAAAACCTCTGTAAAACCACGAATCAAAATTGCTGATCGTAGTATAACGATTATTGTGATTGGTTCCTTCTTTTATTACGTTCGTGCTGTCTGGTGCTGTTCATGAATATTTCCACTGTAGACTGTAGTGTTTCCAGAATTCCAGTTATATGAGTTAATATTTTATTTCGCGATATCCTTTTATAGGGTTGGGACGTGTTGTATTTTTTAATTAATGAATCTTTGTGATAAAAACTAGACAACCTCATATTGTTTCATATCAATAATTCCCCACAACAAATTCGATACGTGCAAATATTGCTCTTGAATCAGTTTAAACTACATATTCAGTATTTTCATGGAATATTTATGACAGATGACAGTTTGTTCAAAATGGCCCTCCACGTAACAGAGTTTATTTATCTTCTGTTTCTTTTGACAATTGCTGTTTCGGAAGCAGTAACCCATAGAAAGTCGCCTGATGTTGAAGGACACTACAAAGTTTGTAAGTAATTTTCCGGAGCTTGAGAAGAATTTGTATTCTTTGAAAATTCGATGCAAAAATTGTGTTTTCTTAACCTATATTCTTATTTGGTTAGATTCTCTCGAGCAAGAAGAGTTTTGCCATCCTTTACCCAAAAAAGCTGAGGGTGTAAAAATAAGTAGTTTGGAGAGTTCTGCAGTAATTGTCAAACGCTATACTCCATTCCATCATGGAGCCGAACTGAAGACTGATATAAAATGCAATTTCACGATCAAAACAAACAATAAGGAAGAGGGTCTGTTTGTTGTCATTCAGAATATGAATTTACGAAGAAATGAAGAAGGAGGATGTTTGGATTATATTCAGGTATAGTAAAGTGATTAATCTTTGAATTGATAATCTCAGATATTTGTTTACTTTGTAAGAATATAAATTTAGAATATGACATTCAAAGTCTTCTTTGTTTTCAGTTTAAGAGAGGAAAAGGCAGCTGGTCAGACCAATGGTGTGGTGAGATGGATAGAAAGACAAATGAATTA
Organism: Synergus coniferae; assembly: GCA_032164275.1. Taxonomy (NCBI): domain Eukaryota; kingdom Metazoa; phylum Arthropoda; class Insecta; order Hymenoptera; family Cynipidae; genus Synergus; species Synergus coniferae. Next base: position 2,193,380 of record JAUEJJ010000042.1, read on the forward strand.
CAAATACCACATGACCAATACTCAGAATATGATCCTCGTGGTAATATAGAAACTCGTATCTTGATTTCTTCTGAGCCAATGAAGCCTTCCGAGTTTCTGAGCATAACCATCGTTTATACTCCATATATCAGTACGTTTAGAATCTTTTTCCTCATTGTTGAGTATTGAATCTTGAAGTTAGAACTTTAAACGAATACCTTGATTTTATTATTAATTAATATTTTGTTCTCAAATAAATTTTAACCATTACATTTTTTCAGGATGTTCTAACGTTGACAGAAAAAATTATCGCCATGTAACGCAGGACTTTTGTATTTGGAAAGACTACATCTGCGATAGATACCAAAATTGTGCGATAAAAGATTGCGATGACGAAAGAGAATGTGTGCGCAGTTTAGAAAATGACGGAACAGGAACGAAAGTTACGATCGGTGCTGTGACGACAATATTCCTCTCTTTTATTATATTCGTTGCATGTCTCTGGATTTGCAAGAAACATAAAAAACTCTGTTGGTCCTCAGACTGTGCTGGACCAAGTATTACGAGACCAAGTTCGAATTTAGATGTGGAACGAGTAACCGTTTCCTCGGCACCAACGGCGCCAATGTTAGAAATAGCAGTGCCTTCTGGAATGCCGGATAAGGATTTGCCACCCAGCTACGACTCACTTTTCCCTGAACAGTCAAATACTGCGAGCACGTAATCGAATATAATTTGCGTGAATTATTTCTCAAATAATTTATTTAGACAAAATACTCGATTCCCCTAATCGAGATTAAACTTTAGTTAAAGATTATATTCGTATTTTTCAGCTTAGAAGATAATAGATAAAGATTTAGAGACACTTGAAGCATCTTTTGCAATCTACATTTCTACAATCTATATTTCCAAAACGTGTTTCATTTGTATATAAATACTGATAGCTGATGCCAAATTTCGAGATCAAATGCATTTTTATACTATTTTCGTAGAATATAATCTTCGTTATTTTTTAAGTCAATTCAACAATGCTGTTGCAATAGTATTAATGATTAGACTCTCCAATTAACTGTCTGTGGAGTTTTCCTCTCACAGCCAGAACTTAATCTCATTTTCTACTCTAGAATTAAGAATGTGTGTTTGTGTTTTAAAAACTGTGAGAGATTGTGCGGACGTGAGTAGGATATTTTTGTACATATAATTCTTATTTACGAAACAGCCGAATTCTTAGTAGAATATATCAAAATATGTACGTCCATTAAAATATGTGATACGAGGGTGCTAGTGAATATTTTCGACTGTAAAAATCGAGTTTCTCGAGGAAATTTGCTTAAAAAGTATTCAGACGATATACTCTCAATTCACGAGTATGAATTTTAAAAGTTGTGATTTAATTTAGATTCTCAAGTCAGGATAAAGTAGCTTTTTTCAAAATAGTACACCCGTAAAAAAAAAAATGTGCAATTTACAGTAGGAACGTGAATTTCGTTGTATCTATATTTGTTACGAAATGATGCTTTTACTTAATACTCGGAGGGTTTCAAGTTTTATAATTCTTTATAGCTTTATACGCGAACAAAAAAGGGACCAAACATGTGCACTTTGTGCGCAAGTAAATTTAAAACTTAAAAGTTTTATGAGCATATGAAACGATTCGAGTGTAATATTCTGCATATATATAGGTATAAAATATTTTTTAAATATACGTAAACAATGACTGAATATGATGTTTTATTCTTTAATATATATATATATATATATATATATATATATATATATAAAATAAATTAGAAGAAGTTATTGCAGACACAAACGTTCTTTATATGACGAGAATTCAAAAAGAACGATTTACTAGTGAAATAGAATATGAACAGGTATGTTGCTACATGTAATATTTTTAATTCTCTGAATGAATTATAATGTATGTAGGAATGTAATAGTGATTAGCGTATCATATACATAAATTTATAAAATACTTGAATTTTCAGTCCTGTGCTCACTTTGTGGTAACTCCTGAGCTGATGACGAGAGTCAAGAAGAAGATGGTGGTGATGCATCCGTGATATTAAAGTTTGTTTTGATTCAATGTATCATGTAACATATTGCAGCACGCGTAAAGCAATCCTCTTGGGATCGTGAAACGCAACGCTGATGTTACATTAAAAATGTGCTGCGTTTTTCCGGAGGAGATTATAGATACTTCGTTAATCGAAAATGCGTGATAATAACTGTTTTATTAATAGGACCTATAACTCGGTCTGCATGACATGATATTGATATACATCAAATGAACTTGAAAATGACCATCTATGTTTATATACATAATTATAACCATATAGAAATTTAATTAATACTATTAATATAGGAATGAAACAGTAATTCCTATACAATTTTTAAACAAATATATTTTTATACTTGAATATATACACATAGATTTATATATACACTAAATTACATTTTTCTAGAAATTCAAATAAAAATATTCTCTAAACAATTTTACAAACATACCATTAAATTAAATTTTATTCCCTTCACTATATTTTTATTTTGAACGTTACTGTTTCGAATTATGGTGCTCGGAGATGATTATTAATTCTTGGGTTTATTGTATGTTCTGTGATTTATTGTATGTACTGTGATTTAAATCCGAGTTATTAAATAAAAGACAATTCAAATATCACAAACAGTCGCTTTACTTAATGCACAATGTTCACTTAATGCCTATTTACAGTAAATTTTAATATAATTATATAAATTCATATATTATCATAGCGTTGCTAAAAGTATTACGTAAAATAGTACTGTAGAGATTGTTAGAAAAACAGAGTCTACGAAACCGCAGAATAAGGCACGTCTTTTAAAATTAACTTGATAAAGTTAGTTAATGAGTTTCAAGTTAAGTTCAGACTTTAAAAATATAATTAATATATTAAAGTTGATTGAATTATTATTCTAAATAATGCGTCACAAGATCGTAGCAGCATAAAATCTCAGATCAATTTGATACTGTTACTAACGTCATGAAAGCTTCCTTTTTTTTGAATCAATGACTTGATATATTAGGCTGCACGTAGACCAGGTCATGCTTTGTTTATTGACCACTTAATCAGTCAGTTTGATCACCCTTTCCCCTTTAGGAATAAATCATTTACATAGGAAATGCATTCTAATCAAAGAAACAATTTTATCTCACCTTATGATTCATATCAATGTTAAGTTGTTTCAAAATTTTGTTAATAAATTAAGAAATCAATAAATGAATTGATTAATAATTCAGTCAATTTATATTGAAAATTTCATGATTCTAAATTGCTGAGGCAGCAAATATGGCACTATATTATGTATTTTTTTTATAAATGTGCTGGCTCAGGAAGATATTAACTACCTATATCAGTATATGATATATTGATTATTAAATTTCTTTGTTAAAATATCCAAAATATTAAGGAAAAATTTTTCTGGACAAGTTGCGTCCTAATTATCGAACATATTACTGAGTATTTAAAAATTTAATTTGCTTGTTCAGTTATGTTGTCAAAAGATCTCACGTGTGAGTGAATTGACGTCAGTGGAAGTTGGTCTTCTCCGGAAATCGCAACTTCATGACCGGCTGCACGTAGAACATGCATTGCATTCCAGTGAATGCATGTCAATTTAAAATTTTTAATCAAACTGCAATGTCTCCAGTATTAAATCCAGTTTCGGAAGTCCCATTCGAACACATTTCAGTGGCGAAAAATTTCGCATCTTCCGATTTAGGAGTTCTTTTGTTTCGCGAATTTAGTGGCATTTTTAACTTGATCTTTTTCCTATTTAAGGAATCTTCTTTTCTGTAAAATGGAACAAAATAAGTAATATTTGCAAACATTATTATAAAAAATATTTTTTCACATTTTTAAGAAATACAAAAATACATATTTTTAAAGATTAAACGAGGTAGTGAATTAATTAAAAACTATTACACATACTGATGCTTGCAATCAAGGAAAATTCCTACTGAAAAGAGGATGATTATGGCGGCTATAATAATAATGACAATAACCGCCAATGTCACTATCGCATCTTCTTCTTCAGCCGAAATTGGTTCTTCTGTTGTAGTTAATAATTTTATAACATCTGAAAAAAAATTATTATTTATATTTGTGTTGCACTATTCTCTAAAAAACAAAAATTTAAGGAATTCATTAACTTAATTTTACAATTCTTTAGATCTTTGAATACGAAATTTCGACTAGTTTTTGTAGGAGAAACTGTTTATTTATGGAATTGAATGACTCTAGGCAATCAGCTATTAAACTAAAGTTGAACAAATTGTGTTTCTTTCTCGAAATTGAAGAAAGGGAACGTAAACAAGGTGATAAGATGAGAATAGAATTTAATAAATTTGAATGTTTTAAGATTATATGTTCATGAATTAAGAACACAACTGTAATCTGAAAAACCTGTACAATTTGCCTTACAATTAGATAATTTCATAAAGATGTGACGAAAAAAAAAAATATATATATAATGTTATGATTAATATCAAAAAATAGATAATCTTTCAAGTATTCATTCATGAAAGATGATTATCTAGCATGAGAAATTACATAACTGAAATGATTTTTATTATTCGTGTATAATTCAATGTATAGATTAATTGTATGTATAGATTTTCCGCACGTGCTGCTGTGCTAATCGCTGTAAAGCTATTTATATTGGTAATAGGATGTAATCTCATTATCAGTTTAAATGTATTAAGCAAAAGAATATTTATAAAAGAATAGTTATAAAAACGAGTAAACAATGGAATGCACTTATCACTGCATGTGTAATGTAATAAGTAGTTAGAAACAATATAATTATATACCTGATCTTTTGTATGTGAAAAAAATATTTCAAAACTTTGATGTAACACTTGCATAAGTCATATTTTTATAAATATTATGCAAGTTCATAGTTTCAGAGATTAATCAAGTTATTTACCATTCCTTTTTTTGGATTTGTACACTTTCTCATTTTGAAAATTTATACCTTTAATTGATTTTCATTTTAATGGTACAATGTATGTCAAAAAACGGGTTATCAAATAAAATGTTATGTTGTGAACCCTTTCAGGAATTCCCCTGGGGTTTTTTAAATTTTGATATGCAGCTCAATATTTGGGGAATAAATGATCAGATATAAAGATGGAGGCGTTTCCAGCATGAAAGCATATAATATGAAAAAAAAAAATAATATAAAATAGTTACAGAGTATTAAGATAAAATTTACCTACATTAATATCTTTCTTACATTAAAACTCTCACTTATACATAATGTTTACGCCTTAGAAACATTGTATTGAATGCAGTGATAATTATTCGAGAATTTCAAGGTGAATGATCAAAGAAACTCCTGACCCCATTTTGCAAATTTCCAGAAATAATATATATATATACATATATTATTCACATGGTTGCAAAGAATCTCAATCGATCCCCACAATTGATATTCTTAGCAGATGTAGCATTCGTACGAAAATTTATTTTCGTCTACTCAAGAAAAGTATTGAAAAGCATTATAAAAATCATAAGATTATGTAAAGTAATATGTAATTTAATTTTGTATTGTTTAGCTTCCAATTTTATTTTTAATAATTTTTTAAAGTTTGCTGTCATTGGTTGCGGTTTTTCCAAATATTAAAGTCGCATATTAAGATCAATGGAATTTCCAAAGTATTTGTAAGTAAATTATATATATATATATATAAATAAATAAATAAAGAAAATTGAAAAATAAACAGTTAAAGATCTAATAAATAAAATAAAACCATATTCGAAAAAATATTCATTATACCTGATTATACGGAAATTTCGGAATAAATAGCCGACCCCTTTCTATCTAGACTTTTATACCGAAAAATACATATTACTTTCAATTAAATTAACTTCTTACCACTCTTATTTGCATCCATTGTTTTCAATCTAAAAATAACCTTGATCCAGTTTCAAGAAAATTAATCCTTAAGACAATTCCTCGATTAAAAATATTCCTAAAACTTTTGTTCAATTGCACTTTTTGTTTGGAAATGTCTATTCCTTTGGAATATTCCGTAAGAATAGTTCTTGTTTCACTATTAAGTTAATCATAGACATAGTCCTATAAAACTTCAGTTTTTCTTATCTAAAATTATTTCCATAGAAAAACTTTTTGAACATGGATATTATTAGATTGGGCTTCGAGATTTTGAATATTAAATGAAATAACAAGGAATTGTTTTCAACAGAAACCAAATTAGAAAAACCCACAATTCTTGTGTTTTGCATTGGTAGCAGATTATATAATCACATCACCGGAAATCAAGATCGTGGGAAATTGTGTAAATAATTCGAAAACAGGTTTTACGGTCAATTTATTAAATTTCTATATATTAATAGATTATTTTATATCCGATCGGAACTCCTCTCGATCGAATGTTACACGAGTTAACCGATTCGAGATACTGGAGTCAACTGAGAACCACATTGCTTCGTTGAGATTAGTGATGCGTGTTGTTTGACTGATGATTTATGCTGCCGACAAATTATAATTCAATACCGCGTATTCGAGGATTACTTTTACGTTAGCTTTAGGGTCGATTTCTTTATTGTTTCAAAGATTTAAATTAATTATTAGCTTGTTCAATTCTTTATTATTCAATTCAATTCCTTGATTCCTTCAATTAGCGTTAAATTGTACAAAGAAAATATGCCGATAATCTAAACCCTTTCACCGTTTATTAATACAAATAGGGTGTAAAGAATATATTAATAAACGTATTTATGAGGAGAAAAATCAATATTTCCGATGGATGGTAGAATTTTTCTAAAGCCCTAGCTGCTTCGTTGTTACATGTAATATTTCAATTCTTTTTCATTCTTAAGAAGACGAACTTAGATAATGTCCACAACTAATAATTAGGCACGATTTTAATGAATTTCAAAAAGCTTTAGGATATTTTCAAACATTTTAGAGAATTCAAGATATTTTAAAAGATTTCAAAAGTTTTTAAGTGATCTCAGAGGACTTTAAAAGATTTCACAGGATTTTAATAAATTTTAGAAGATTTCAAGAGGTTTAATAGATTTTAAATAATTCAAAAACATTTTTTGTGTTTTGAAATTCCATAAAATCGCTTATGGTAGTATCTCTTAAATTCTTTCAGATAACTTGATATCTTTGAAATACAGTCTGTCCCACAAGAAAAAATACGCATTTTCTCAGAAAGTTTCAAAGATTTTTATTCCTTTCTTTTTTGTCCTGTTTAAAATCACTTAAAGTTTGAAATCACTTAAAATCTCTTTAAATTCTTTGAGATGTTTTGATATCTTTGAAATCTTGTGAAAAAGACACTCAAATTAAATAAATCAAACGATTAATATATATTATAAATCAAAACGATTCATGGAATCAAGCAGTTGGTAGCTTTGATTTCGATTCTAAAGTATACGTACAGGCGGCGAATACAAATTTAACCAATAAGTAAAGTGCGATTGTGGTTGTAGATTTCAAGATTGCGAGAATCTATTTTTGATATAATCGCAACCTCTTTTTTATGATAGAATACCATATTCATAATGGGATATTATTGTAGATCAATAATGTATTGAGCATATTTCTTTTAGAAGGATAAAAAAAAGATGAATGTTACTTTGTCTCTATTGCTGAATACAATAGGATAACTTGGATAAAAGTAGAGTAAAGAGAATAAAAAAAAAGGAATATCTTGGACCATCATGACATCAAACATTGTCTTTTTTCCTACACGGAATTATTCAGCATTATTAAATATAAAATGAGATGAGGGAAAAGGCGAACATTGGTTCAAATGACCTTGAATTTTTCGGTAATGCTGTAAAGTTCAAGGTCATGAGACTTGCGCACATTATCATATCATCTGCTTAGAATCAATATCAGCCAACGTCCGGGCTCGCATCCAACATTAGTTCCCTAAGAGGGATGCAACAGTTGACATATGTGCGTTTCCTTGAAACGTAAAGAACACGGACATTGTCCACTGTTTAATAAATAATTTAAACAACTAATGAAGTAATTATTAACATTACGAATACATTACATTACATTACGAATAAGAATAAGAGAACGTTAACTTTCTGGAAAGTGAATTAAGAAGATACGATTAATCTCTTAACTGATAAATAATAATAATAAAGTGATGAAGGGATTAAGGGAATACTGATTTTTGTTTAAATAAATAATTATATTTAAAAAAAAACTTTTAAAAGAATATGGATAAGCGTCTTTCTCTCGGAATCAACGCAAGCATTATTCTAATTTTGATTATTTTCTGTGCACTGTTATCTCTTCCTCTGAGGCTCCTATTTAACACTAAATACGAAGGAAATAACTCCAATGTAGAATATAATTTCGAGCCTACTTTAGAGAAAGATGAAGTAAAGAAAGAAACAGTCTTTCCACTTGAAATGAAAGATTTCCGAAAAATGAAGGTTTGTCCTTTTGAGTATGAAAACTGGATTAAATCTCCATTTATTACAAACTACGATGAAAATTGTACTAAACAACGACCAGTTAAGGAAGAGAAAACTCTTTCTGCTCAAAAAGAAGAAGAAGAAGAAGAAAAGGAAGAAGAAAAGCCAGTGCTGGGCAAAATAAATGCTGAGAAAAACGGGAGCGAAATTGTTTCTGCACCTATTACATCAAAAGAGGAAGAAGCAAAGGGACCAGTAAAAAATAACAATAAATCGATTCCTGTGGCAGTTCACATCCTCGCAGTGATGCTTGTTGTTTCTGTCATCGCTGCTTTAGTCGAAGTACTTCGGATTCGCTTCTCCAGGGACAAGGTACAACCGCGCTCAGATCAGCAAAGAGGCAAATTATCCCTATCCTTTAATTCAAAATAATGTGGCCGGGATTAATCAGTCTCTCTGAAAATTAAGGACGCCTCGACCAGCGGTGGAAACGTCAATTCCATGAGGAGAGGATCCATCATCAATTTAATGGCCCAGAAAAAATTTATGCCCCGGGAAATGCTCAAGAGTCAACGTTCCCTCGATCTTCAGGCTATGCATAGATCTACGCGCATTCTTGGTAATTTTACCTTTAAGGATCCTTGAATCCTTCCTGCCTTTATGATTTGCAGCATCCTCAAGCTTTCTAACTTTTTTTTGCTTACACTGCTTATATAGTTAAAAAATAACAGTTATTCTAATCTTTATTAAATCCTCTAGGAAATAGGAGTGTGTCATTGCAAGGACGAAGAGGGCATTTGCCCCGAGGGCCACGTGCCTAGGAAATTTACATACTACATTTCTTGAAAAGTAATAATTTCATGTGAATTATTAAATTACTGTTTACTGAAAACAGTTATTCATTTACAGAAACCTATATGGTCCAAATATATTTTGTCTCAGGATATTGCAGCACAATCTCCTTAAGTGGCTTTTACATCTTTATAATAATTAGACAATATTTTACTCAAAATATACTTTATAACATCAATAATAGTATTAATAAATTAAATTAAACTTACAGATTACTCTGTTTTTTAAGTTCAAATTTAAATTACTATATCGCCAAGACATTATTGCCGAAGTAAAATTATAACGTTTTTAATATAGTCTTTTGAGTAAAAACTATTATTATTATTGAGTCAGACTAAGTTAATTTACTATAAAAATTAATAATTATTATATTTCGTCTAAAATATTGTCTGACCTGGTGATTTATCAGTATAATCAGTATATATCTAAAATTTTACTACCCTTTCGACTCCTTTTTCTATGTAATTTTTACTGATATTTTTCTCTAAATGTTTTCACGTAGCGCTTGCTTTCACTATTTGCTTCAATATTCCCTTTCTTTGATCTGATACTAAAGTCGCTTTTTTCGAAGAAGGCATTTAAAATTATTTGATTTTATAGGCAAACCATCCCTCGACCTTAGACGTTCGTCCTTCCCAACTCAAGTTAGCACAAGAATGATACAGACTGGAAGTAGTTCCCCAATAATGAAACGGCTGTCAAGGCATCCATCCGCAGAATCAGAAGACGAGATAAGTGATCTCATCACGGCTCTTCATCATCGTCCTCATTTGATTCGACGTCATTAAGGTAACATAAAACATCATAAAAAATTCAAAATTCATATTACCAGCAACATTTTTTATCAAAATTAAAGCGAGCATCATTTTTTTTTGATGATGCACGATGAAAAAATAAATAATAATTAAACTAAATTGCTCTCCAATTATAACGTAAAAGTATATACAACTAAATTTATTACATTAATTCCTGAACAAACAATTTTTTTTCTGTACTTTCAAATCATGCGTTTCTCTTAACAGCTTTTTGAGCTTCGAGGATTACAACAGGTGTTCTCCCCAAAATTAAGACACTATTATATATAAAAATGATAAACGGTAAGATTATTTATTTCTATTATATAAATAATATAAGATTATTTTTATTCCATAATTTCTATATCTTAATTTCTTACTGCATCTTCATTAAGACTAAATTAGAAACAAGCTTGACTTAAACATAATTTAAAAAGCGTTCAGCTTTATCAGGCATTATTATCTCAATATCTCAATATCTTTATTATCTTTATTATTTTTATTATCTCAAAATTAAAATCAATTTGTCTGATCCATTTTTTAATTTTTTGCAGGGGTCATATTTTCTGCACAACGACCGAGGCGTGATGTTTTCCACTCTTCAGAAAGTGATCATATTTTTACTCAAAAAATGCTCAAACTATTTTTAACACTTCCTACCGATTCTTACTTATCTCCTGACTCTAATTGATATATGACGTGATTGCTGATCGGCGTCCTTTAACGAAAGTACAAAGAAAAGATAATGTGAACGTATTTTACGAATAAGAAGTCCAAGCCACATTTTAATTTTTGTACACAATAACAAATTTAGCTTTTTTTTATTCAATTTCAAAATTAATTGTGAATTTTTCTGTTAGATTCTCCGAATCTTTCGGAGAATAAAATTATAGATGATGATATTATAAAGTGTATGCTATGTGAATCTGAAAATATATTAACTAAAAAAAATGTCAAAATTCTGGTTAACGATACCCTTATTATTTTTTCTGAATAAAATAATTAGATCATAAGAATGGGCGATCTTGATTCGATCCTTTTGTTTTGAAGATCGTCCAATTAGATCTGAATTTGAAGATCCCTAAATCAGAATTTCTAGTTGAAACAACTAGAAATGCTGGTTAAATCAATCAGAAAAAATAGTAAGTTTTTTTGAGTGTTAATCAGATCTTTATAATTACAGGATATTATTTAGCGTGTTGAATTCTTAATTTTGAATTTAAGTCTTATTTAGAGTAAAAAATCAAAAATGACAATGAGAATAATAAACGAAAAGACTGTAGAAAAGCTATATAGAAAGTTACATGCGTAATGCGGATGTAAACTTCACAGAGCATATGTATATGTTAAAGATTAAAGTTTAGACAAATTCAAAATCATATTTACACACATGTGTAACCAATTTAAATCGCAAGACTTCTATAATATTAATGTTATTATGTCACAGTAAATTGAAAATATAATTTTAATTGATCCATAGGATAAAAGTTAATTATCCTTATTGCTATTTGCTGTTAATTTAATTGTATTAAGAATTATTAAAAATTCTAAAGGTAATTTGTGAAAAAAATGATTTTGTGCACTATTCTGCTTCTATCTATTCATATTTCTATGTCTTCTACTAAATATCTAAATACGAACTGTGAATCTTGTAATTTAAAGTATGTACTATAAATGTCTTAAAAAATTATTGTATGAGTACTACCTATAATATTTGACGATATATCTGTATAATCTTCAATTTTTGTTTATATTTTGTTATGTATTAAATATATATATATATTACAATAAATATTCAATACTGTACAATTATGCAAAAAAATAAAAAGTTTTACTTATATGGAATGTCAGTATCCATCTTTTAGTTTTCGTTTGCTCATCGTGATACTCCCGAGATAATTGATATAAAATGATTCGATAAATTTAAGAAAATCGGTAAATGGTAAGAAATTTATTTTATTCAAAAAAAGAAGTGACAGTGAAAACCACTGCAGCTAAATTCCAGAAATAAAAGCCAGAAAAGACGAAAAATTTTCATGAGACATATGCTAAAATTTCGTACAGGATTTTGAAGATACTTTAACTACCATAAATACACTATAGCTATAAAAACAAGTTTTTTATTCTACGGACTTTTATTGATTTGAAAAATTATACAGCTTACTTAAAGTTGGGGAAAAAATTCTTTGATTGGCAATCTTGCGCTGGTCTAGGACTAAAGTATAGTGTTTCTTCACTTGAGGATTTCTCAAGCTTTTAACCGCTTTCAACTCATTTCCTAGATTCAATATAATTAAATATTAAAATGTTTTTATATCTTACAATTATGAACGTGTTTTTAATTAAGTTTTTATGAATTGAAGTAACTTATTAAAAGAAAAAATTAGTGTTGGGTAAATTTTGTGGTTAAAAATCGAAATTAATAAATATGACTACGGTGGTGTGAATTTCAGTTGAGGATTTTTCGAGAATTGAATCCTTTTTTTGAAATACGAAACATTTTCAGGAGACTTACACTAAAATTTCAAAGAGAATTTTGAAAATATTTAAACTAAATACATTGTAGATATAAAAATGTTCGTATATACTATGGATTTTAGCATATTTCTTAACGTTGAAAAAATTCATTGATTGGCAGCCTTGTGGTCTAGGTTTGCAGTTTGAAAGTTTTTCACTTGCAATATTCTCAAGATTTTAACCGTATTTTTTCAGAAATAAATTGCCAATACCTAAATTCATTAATTTGATCATTAGAAGTAGAGTTAATTTCGAACTAGATCTAAAAAAGTGCGGTATAAGATTGTTGAAAGATCGACTTTATTTTGTAAATACCCATGTAAAATAAATTTGAATTGTGTGAAGATAAAACATAGAACAATCATCGATTACGAAAGGTGAATTTTCTAGATCGATAAAATTGTACATATTATACGATTTTGAATATAAAATAAAAGATGATTTTTACAAAACTACAATGAGTTACAGTACATACGATTATAATTATGTAAATCTATTTCTACGAAATACAGTTCTTATTCGTCGTACTTCTACAATATAAGATTGTAATGAATACATTGGATGAATGCATCCAATATGATAAGGATAAAATCGATTTCCAATTTTATTCTAATTTCCCTGAAAAACTACCAAAAATTAAATAATCTGAGTCAAATACTGACCACAAGTTCAATATTATAGTTCAATAGAAACTTCTATTTCGAGCATTTTGAAATAATGCGGCATATAAACTATTTTACAAATCAATATCCACGTCATTCAACAAGATGTTGAATTTTATTTCTTTATACAAGAAATATTTTCACGCAAGACATATTTTACAGTTTCATCAGTACTTTGTTTAAAATTAGAAAGAGATGCTTTCTGAAAAAAATTTAATCAATTTTCCAAAATCAATAACGAATAAAGATAGGCTTAAATTTATTTAAAAAATACCGCTAAATTTTATCCAAGTTAAAAACCAAAAACGTTCCCAAAGAATTTTAAAATTTACAAATGACCATTTATTTTTCGTTTTCCTCATTTTAACCCTTTGCCGTTCAAAAGAAATTTCCACTTCAATGTTTTACAACATCTAAATGGTTTGTTTTATGGTTTAAAAACATCCAGTAATCAGATTTTATTGACGTGCAATCAATATTTATGAGGTTTCTATATTTTTACCTATCATAAAATAACAATAAAATGAGACCAGCAAAGTGTTAAAACATGTGAATTCAATAGAGACGCAAAAGGCTACTAAAAAAACCCACTCTATAAGTCTAACGTGGTATAATTAAAAATTCTAAGACATTTAAAAAGTTAGAAAATATCAAAGCAAACATTATTTTCGTTACATTCTCATTATGTTTTCCGACTTCCAAAAGTCTTGAGAGATACTAAAATTATGATTTTATTAGTTGCTTATTGAATTGAAATTATGGATTGTGAAAAATGTGTAATACAATGTAAAAAGTCGAAAAATATTAACGAATCTCATAGATCGAATTTGTTTAATTCGCTGTTCAGCACATTTAAATATTTCACGAATCGCAAGTTAAACAATTTCGCCTAGGATAATAACTCATCCTCTAAATGTAACATCTTATTAATACGCATAATTTAATTAAACAAATAAGGCAGGAGTGTTCACTAATCATTTATGATGCGGCGGTATTTTCTGTTTGGAGGATTAATATCTTCGTCCTCATCACCTTCTGCCGTCAGGAAGGGATCGTCATAAGCGTAATTTGGTGCCCACTTTAACAACAACTTCTCGAAAAATTCTTCTAAATTTCGGGCTTCTTGATAAATCGGCGACTCAGCCTTCAAAAATTTTTTAATTAAAATATAAATACATGATTTCTTTTTACTTTCAATTAGAATAATGAATTATTTACTTACAGGATTATAGCGAAAAGCGTTTTTGAACATTAATCGTATATCGGACATCACTTGTCTTAAATCTGTGTAATGCTCAGGATTGTCAGGTTTCAATTTATTTCTGATGATATCCAGAGCCATAGGCTTCTTTATGACTTTGTAATATTCAACCATCTGCTAAAACAAAGTTATCGTTTATTCTAATTTCCGCGTCTATGCAAAAGTGAGTATGTCAGAAGGTTTGGTTCATAAATTGTAGAAGAATAAGTAAAATTACCTCGGGTGAGACAACTTCTCTGAATGGTAAACTTTGTTCATATTGACAATAAAGTTCCAGAACTATTCTTTGCGCTATTCTTAATTCTCGCGCTGTCATGCAATTTGGTCGTTTTTCTCCAACGGGATCTTCAGAGCAATCCAATACATTCGTACACAACATGCACTGCCAAGTTTCACTCTCACTGAAAATAAAATAAGGAGTATTTCATGAATATATTGTACATAAATTTTTTTTTGAAGAGTAAAAATTGAGAGATACGTTAATGCTTTCAATACGTACGAATTTGTAAATTCTAATTTTCATTTTATCATTTAAAAATAAAAATATATAAAACAAATGTATTTACTCAGGAAATGTCTTAAGTGCAGGTATGTGACAATATAAGTGGAAGACTTTCGGACATTTATCACAGCAAAGAACAGCGTCACCTCCATCCATGCAAACAGCGCACCAATCTTCATTTGGATCGTCTTTGCTCACAGAAGTTGGTGTACTTTTCGAAGTACCTGTTTAACGAAGATTATTTAACATTTTACTCTATCAGTAATACAACCATCAAAGTACCCATTGTCATTAAAAAAAGTGAATAAATGACAATCTGTGGTGACTGGTTGTACGATATCTTTTGCAATCCCGAAAATGAAAAATCTACTTTTTAAGTACTTCAACTTGAATTTTTTTAAACGAGAATAAGAGTAAAACATACTAAATTCAAAAACTACTCACTTAATGAGCTTTGAACACTGCCAGTACCTAAAGAATGTACACCTTCATCAGTAGAACTATCAACTTGGGCCGAATCCATTTGATTTTTCTGCTCTTCCGGAATAACTACAATCCCATTACTATCCAGTTTCGCAATAGTTAGCATCAAATCATTCAACGACTTTTGGCAGAATTTGTCCAAACTTTTCTCCATCTCGTCACACTTACCAAGTAAGTTGGGACTTGGTGTTTTTGGCATAGATGAAGTAATAGTTTGCCCCGAAGATGGGGAATTCTCCGACTGAGTCGACGTATTAGAATTTGGATTCGTGTTTGGTAGCCTATTTTCATTATTGTAGGCTGGTGGGTTCTTTAATGTTATTTTATAACTGTCATTCGGGGGAACCTGCATAGCAGGCATAGTGTGCTGTCTAGATACGGGATGGGGAAGACAAGGATTCATATTCTGAGGGATATGCCAGCGAGCCCTGGCTTGTTGTTGCTGGGGAGGAAAGTTCATATGCTGATTAGGATTTGCATTATACGGCGGAAGGCGTACCATTGGCATATTAGTTGGCGAATATGCGTGACCAATCCTAATTTGTTGTGGACCAGTTATTGGATATCGTCCACTAGGAGGCATTCTGTATTGTATATGATTTGGTTGGGGTCGATATGAAGGATTGTGAGCCAGAAGTCCTCGAAGACTGGCGTTTTGATTCATTTGGTCTAGTTGTGCTTGCTGATGCGGGTGAGTGGACGAAGTTACTTGTTGTTGATGACCAGTGAAACCAGAGTTTTGGGTCATCATCATCTGCTGTGGCATTCCGCTGTTAAAATTTACACTATAAGGCATGCGGTTCTGTGGTGACGATCGTGGTGGCATATTGTGAGGAGGATAATGATGTATGTGATTTGGCACGTGAGGTTGATGTTGAGGTGGCTGAGGCTGCTGTTGAGTTTGTTGCTGAGGTTGTTGCTGAGGTGGGAGATGATGGGGAATTATCCGTTGGTAACTATTTTGATGCATATTATTCATATGAGGTGGTGTAGACATCATGGGCTGCGAAGGCGTCTCTACGTGAAGTGGTGGACATGGGGTTGATTGTTTAGCAGGTGCTTGCTCAGCAAACGGAACCGGCGTTAGCGTTTTTTCGGGCACTGGCGTTGTCGAAGGATACACTCTACCATCAACCACTATAGCTCCTATCGATGATAGGACTGAAAAGATAAATTAATTTAGATATACACCTCGAGTTTTTACATAACGCAGATAAATGATATCTGAGATAAATAAATGATAATCAGATAAATGATATCTGATAAATGATATCAGATTTTATACAAACCTTTTTTTAAATCAGGTACTTTTTCTAAAGATAGACTGATTCTAACAGGAATTTCTGGATTTGGAATATCTGCTCGTCGGCTTTTTATCCGCTGCAAGTGGTTAGCGATTGACCTGAAAATATTGTTAATTACAGTTTATATGATATTCCATAGATTAAAAATCGTAATTAAACATAATTAATCATTAAAAACTAAATATGAAATATGATATTCCATAGATTAAAAATTATACTTTTTGCTGTACAGAAGCTCGACGTCAGATCCTTTTTCCAAAGCGTAATTAACAAACTGAATACAATGGTCGGTAAGTTTTGATAATTGATCTAAAGCAATTTTTTTTTCGTTTAGCGTGTTCTGTTTTTGATCGCACACCTCGTTCAGGAGTTTTACTAATTGTTTACTCCTCACGTTGATTGCATTTGTTAATCTGAAAAGATATTAAATTAAGCAAAGATTTATAGTACATTTATTATATCAGTCTTAAGTTCTAATAAATTTAATTTACTTACTGTACAACCATACTTGTAATATCTTGAACCAAATTCTTTTTCTTCTCCTGTATTAAAACTTGCCTATCTCCTATAACTTTCATCGCACTTTTCAATAAAACTCTTTTGTAACTGAAATCAGTTAAATGACTTGAGTTAATAATGTGATTATAATACTAGTATTTTTGATAGAAAAACTACCTAAAATTAGAATTTATTAAAAATTTAAAAACTAATAATTAATGAGAGGTTCCTACCTAACTTCTTTCAATAATGTTGATACAGAAGTACGCGTTGCAGCAGCTATTTCATGAATAAAATTATACTTGTGATCGCGATGATCAGTGAGCTGACAATCCCTGCACGTAAGTCGATCACATGTTTGACAAAATAAAGACAACTGTTCATGCGGGTGAATGACACAAAATAAATAACCCTCATTTTTCTTCTCTCCCCTTTTCGTACTGTCATCATTACCAACTGATCCTCGTGGTTGAATCGTGTGGTCCTTAGTGATTTTTAACCGTTGATGAGCCTAAAGCAATCAAATGTTAAAACACTCTTCCTCGATGGTGAAAGAAAAATATTTCAATGAAGGAAATTGCAGTTAAGATATACGGTATTTACCAAAACACAATTTTGACAAATAAACTCTTCGCAGTCAATGCAATAACTGGTTGCCCTTGCATCTTCATTGCAACTAGTGCACTGCTTTTCCTCCTCGGCATCTTTGTTTTCTTCCTCCGTACCCACATTGCAATCTTCTTGAACTAATTTTGAGATAAATCGGTTCTCGATCAAATTCTCTGCTTGGCTGGTTACGTTACAAATTGTACAAACAATGAAATGACTCTCTACTGAAATACAGAACAATTTTCATCATGGTATTTTTCGTTTTAGATGATTTTTCAAAGTTTATAGTTAATTTTGAATTATTGGAACTATAAAACTATATCATTTTGAATTTTTCGATTAGATTGGATGAGCTTTCCTACAAAAAAAAAAAAAAAAAAAAATTGCAAAATCTACAATGCTTGATAAAGGCAAGACTTTCTGTAAAAGGTATTGCTACGCTCTCCTTGGTGAAAGTTGGCACAAACCTTCTATCCATTTGATTTGTTTTTGCACGAAATTAGAAAGGTGAAGAAGAGCTTGGAAGTTAGATAGTTTTAGTTTTGAGATAGTTAGCCCGACTCTAAATACATTAGTTTGATTTATTTTGATTTTGCTTTATTTATAAATTAATAAATTCTGAATAATTTTAAGTACTTGGGTCATTAGGTTTAAAACGCCCTTTGGATAATGCTAAGTTAGCACATCGTTTCTTCATTCCATCGAAAGGTTTTGCTAGTCCAGCAAAAAAGTTAAATCTAAATATGTAACTGAAAACAACTTAATCTTAGGGACAGTCCATATACTACGTGGATAATTTTTTACCATATACCATAGACTTTGGCTCGAATTCTCCCGACCCCATCCCTAGAGATCCCCATCCCTGGACAATTAAGGACTTTTGATATAGCCCCCCCCCCTAACTATAGACATTAGAGATTCATATTAAATGAAATAATTCTCTTATAAGCTTTGCGAGACGTTGCAGATGTTAATTCGAGTGGTGTTGAGGGACAAACTAGGGGAGCTGTATTGAGCTGTATATTTTTACCGCTACACGCTTTTATTCTCTTTCACCGAATATTTTAATATTTCTCTTCAAAAAATAAAAAAAAAAATTTAGAAAAGAAGCATTTTAAATTCAAAAACGTGGTTTATGATTTCCTGTAATAGACCCTACTTTATATGGGAAAAAAAAAATAAAATTTTTTTTCACTAACTTTGAATTTTAACATTAGACAGCGATTACCTGATATATTAGGATTAGGCCAACGCTGTCTAATGGCAAAATTCAAATGATGATATATTATCTACATGCCCCTAATTTAACATTGTTCAACTTCTGCCAGTTTCAATTCTAAATTATTTAATCTAATGTTATTCGATCATGAATACTGTAAAAAATACCGATGAAAATTACCAATTGGTTATGAAATATTTACATATTATTCTTACCCTTTCAGCGTAAAATTACCACGTTTATTACTAATAATTTTATGTCCCCTGATTCTCATGGTAATTTTCATCGGGATTTTTTACAGTGAAGGCTTTCAACTTATAATAAATGGGTTTGTTAAAAATTGAATAGTTAATTCAAAATTAGGTTAAAAAAATTATTGGAAAAATCCTGAATCATATTAGAGAAGCAAACGAAGAAAGTAATAATGCCGATAAATAGAAAGCCTTACTTTCTAATTTATGTACGCGAATCAAAGCGAATTTTACATGATGCTTGAAATTAAGGATAAATTGAGTTTTAAAAGGTCCCTCAAAATAAAAACGATTAAAAAGCATTGGATTAAGCATTCGAGTTGAAGTCACGTTTGATCAGCTGTTTGAATTAATTAATTACTTATAGAAGACGCAGATTCTTTTCATAACCTATTCTTACGTTCGCATATGATTTCAATTATAACTTCTTTTGTAAGGAAATTGTCTTTAAATCAAGAAGACTAAATATAATCATGATACCCATGAAACCTTTAAGTCCCAGAAGTTTGCCAAGTGTCTAAGCAATTAAATTTTGAGGTAAACACAAGAATCACACTTACCGAGAACTTCGGTATCCACGGAAGTGTTCTGGTCATTACATTTGTCAGCGACACATGTGATACAAATTGTATGAAGGCACTCGAGGAGTTTGAGGTCATCGGTGGAGGCGAAGGACTTGTTGCAAAAGACACATTTGGAGAGAAACGCGCGAATGTCGTTCTCATGGTTTTCCGTGGTGCACTCAATTTGTTGTTCACTATCTTCCTCGTTATAACTACTTTGTTGTTCCGATTCCTGTACATTTTGTTCGGTCACTGTTTGCACTTGTTCCCCGATTTCTACTTTCACCGAAACTTCGGGTCCAGGAGTTATACTTTCACCTCCACATGCGTCCATTGTCCGCCGTGAAAATGAAAATTTAAGTTAACTTTTTCATGAACTCGCAAAGTCTCAAAAACATAACAGGCGTCAGGGGTAGTCAGGGGCCATGAAGCGCACACACTCCCATTTTTGTGAGAAAAAACTTCAGAAAACAGAGATGGAAGAAACTACTTCACTCACACTACACCACTTGCGACACCAGCGACGTCTGCTATCAAATTCAAGAACTATAAACTGCATTAGTAAATCCGCCAATCACATTCCAAGTTTTATGCAGTTTTATGCAGTTTTATGCAACAAGTGCAACCAAACTTGGCGGGAAAGATGACACTATTTCGAAATACCTATACATGGCGTGGATGGTAGAACTTGTTGAATTGATTATTGCAATTTCTACAATAAAAAATTCAGATGATTGAACTAAAGTTCGCAAGACATTACTGAATACTTTCTTTATGCAAACATTGAATATTTAATTCAGTTTTTTTTCTCTTTTTAATCTAAAATTAAAGTAGTATCAAACAGTATTTCCTGGTTAAAAAGAAGTGCTGCCAATAAAAAGACAGTTGGTAACCCTGTATGTTGTGAAGTGAGCTATTTACATTCTTGTTTGTTTTGTATGCATACACTCAAATCTCAATTACGGCAACTTCTCTTAGGCAACATCTCTCCTACGGCATACGGAAACTCTCCAGAAGGGCAACAAATGCTTTCTATTGTGGTAACTTATGGCGTATAGTTTAAAAGTCTAAAG
>JAUEJJ010000042.1:2241118-2268392 GCA_032164275.1 Synergus coniferae
GATATATAAGCTTAAGTGACATTACGTGGAATTTTATGCATTTATAGGTAATCGTAATTGCTTGGCCCCGCATGAGCGCTTCAATTTCGAATTTTCTTCTCTCAATCTCTTCATCTTTTCAGCTCTCTTTGTTATTATCGTTTTTCTCACTGTTGGGTCAATGTAAAACATACATATTTCATCGTAGTACCAATTTCTGCCCTTTCGTCTGATATTTACACTAGCGTTTCTGTTTCACGTCTTTCTCAAGATTTCGAT
This sequence comes from Synergus coniferae, assembly GCA_032164275.1. Lineage (NCBI taxonomy): Eukaryota > Metazoa > Arthropoda > Insecta > Hymenoptera > Cynipidae > Synergus > Synergus coniferae. The sequence goes on from JAUEJJ010000042.1 coordinate 2,241,377, forward strand.
CGTTGCCTTATTTTATCTTCTCCCTTTTCTTCTTCTATTTTTCTGTATTTTTCTTTTCAATACTTTCTTCACTATACATTCTCTTCTGCTTGGTTTGCCATATCAACCATCTACAAAGTCTGAAATTTTGCATGTCTTCATCATTCGCTCGATCTAGTTTCGATAAGATTTCAGCCATTCTGTACAAGACTTTATTAGGTTCAAACATTTTCATTAAGTTCCAGAGTAATTTAAAAGTTTAAAACATCAGTGTATGTCTGAAATTACATGCTGTTTGAAATACTTTTAAAAGTACATACTACACATTTATGTAGTTTTGAAACTAAAATGGTAAAGCAATAGAGCGGAGAACAATAATTAAATTTCTAAATATTCATTACATCTGGAAAATCTGGAAATGACATACATTTTTAAATTTCGATGAATTGTGATTTTTTAAGACCAAACGAAATTTCGCAATGAATTAGATGAAATTAGAAATTAAAAAGTTAAGAGTCGTTCTACAAAATACTATTTTAGAACAATGCTTTTCCTGTACAACTTTACTTCTTCAGAGAGAAAAATTACCTCAAGCTTTTTTCCCTTATAAATAAATTCTCTTTAAAGGTTTAAGGAGTATAATTATTTAAATTTTTTCTAGTTTTCTCTCTGAGTGCTTTATTACTCGTGTTAACACGCATTTCTGTGTTAAAACTGAGTAGACCCAGTGCTATAATTCACAAGAGTAGATTCTCGGTTCTATAGGCATGTTTAATTGTTATAAATACTTCCAAAAATGGTATAGTATGAAAGAGACAAACCCACGAAAATTTTTAGAGACAATTGCTAGTAGTAGAGTACAAATAAATTCCACTTTCCACCGACACGATACATGAATGATAAAAATACTTAGCACATTAGGGTCCTAATGATAAATGTAATAATATTCTTTCACAATCTTGTCAATTGTTTAATGACTTCCAAAGAACAAAGTAATAATACATAAGTACGAGTTCAGCAAGTCGAGGGATAAAAGAATTTTTAGTTTGTTAATTCCTTGTTGAATCTTCTTTCTATTTTCACTTTTTAAAAAAACTTTATTATTATATTATTATATTTTATATAAAAATAGTGTGCATAAAAAACAAAGATTTCAATAATTGTTGTTTGTTATTTGAAAAATATTGTTTATTCACCACAACGCGTTCCACCACTGGTGCGCTTCCATTATATGGTTTTATAATCGAACAATTTCAAATTATGAGGAGTAGAATAGCATAATTTAAAATTTACATTGATTGTTAACAGTTTAAATATTTATGCTCTTTTATTTTCTTTAATTTTGAATTTCGCTCGCTACTTTTTCATTTTCTTGAGACTTGCTGTATTCTGACTTAATTAAAAAAAATATATTTTTACACTGTTATGTTAGTCTAACTTTCTAACAATCGCTAAGGATATTAAATAATATCATGAATGTGAGTGACGTGTGTGTGGCATGTGCGCAGGCCCGGAAAAAGCGGCAAGAAGAGGTGGAGAAGATTCGAATGGAGGAGCAACAGCGGAAGCAACAGGTAAAATAAGATTTAATGTTCTCCCTCGCAAAGAATGAAATATGCAGGGTAATTTCGCACAAAGCGAATTTTTCACACAATTCACGCCATATAGTCATGATTTAAACTTTTAATACTGGCAAAAAAAATTAAATAACTGATTAATACAATCACAATATCTATTCCGATTGAAGAAATTTTATTTATTTATTTATGGTTGAAAAAGTACAATATTCTTTATTATTATCCTTTAACGTATCATGCATATTCCATAAAATTAGAGCATTTGCATTTATGTGAATATTTAAAGCTTCAGAGCACGGTTCAGTTATCTTCCATTTCACGAATTTCGCTTTTTCTAACAATTATTAAACCCTCTATCATTTAATAATTACTGTTTGAAAAATTTTAATTTGCATATATCATCCATTTATCGTTATCAACTTTCCTGTTTTCGCAGGAGCGCGAACTTAAGAGGCAGCAAGCGGTAATGCTGAAGGAACAGGTGAAACTTTTGATAAATTATAGAAGTTTAACTGTTTCTGTTATCAATAGTTTCAAGTGTGCTGTAGAATTCGTCTACTCTATATTTTCTTCTGCTTTTGTTATCGCCGATTGTGTAGTTTTACGTTTTCTGTATTTGACGAGTAGAAGTTTTTATTTCAATATCTATCGTTCAATACGAGTTTTCAAGTTTTGATATACAGTAGTATTTATATTGTGTGTTGTAGATCAGAGTGTAGTGTTCTATTTTATTTAATTTCTTTTTTTTTTCGTTTTGTCATTAGTAAATTCACCTGAATAGATGATATTCTATTAAGTACGTTAGGATTTCTTGGTCCTTTTTTTTAATTTAAATAGAGCTTCGATCAGCCTTTTACTCAATAATTTATCTATTGTGATTCATTTTCCATTCGAATTATTCATTAGTGACTTTCTGAGCTTTTTCTGTAATATCTGTATTTCATTTTCCCATATGATGGCTAGTTTCTCTCTCTGTCTTGATGACATCTTTTGTTCTCGTACGGGAATTCAATTTAAGAAAGGAAAATTAATAGTTTATAGAAATAAATTGAAAATATCTGAAATGATAAAAGGCAAAAGGGGGAAAAAGAGACTTAGAGAGAAAACAATTATTACTTTGAGTGTATAGCGGTGGTTTGAGCACTGGTGGATTGGATGTGTTTTGTGCCGCAGATGTACATGCAGGAGCTCACCAAGCAGCGCGAGATGCTCTACACCGTCGAGCTGGTATGTCTGATGCCTAACCTAAGCATAAACAAAGAAAAATTAACATTTTTTTTTATCCATTCCCTTATTTTGAATGGTGCATAAAATTTCCATACAAACATCCATCCGCATCCCTAAGGCTTCACATACTTCATTTCAAGATCAGGGTGGCGACTTGACCGGGAAAGATCGAGAAATGACCGGGAATTTAATTTACAAAACTCAAGTATACTTCTGATCGCAGTAAAATTCAAGTTTTTATTATTTCTTAAAATTTCTCGAAATTCCACAACATTCATAATCCTTTGGAGGTCTCTGAAAATTCCTAGAAACCTCATGAAATATTTATATTAATATCTCAACATTTAAAATCCCTTGAAATTATTCTTTAAAATTCCTTGAAGTTCCTTTAAATCAAATGAAACTCCTTAAAATATCTTGAAATTCCCTAAAATCACTTAAAGTTTCTGTGAAATCACTTGAACTTCATTAAAGTCATTAGTCAACCAATACTATAAATTATAAATTATATTATTTTAAATATTTATATTGAATTTTCGTCTAAGTTTGCTTAACATTTTTCGATTAAAATGCTTACAACTGGAAATTGAACTGAATTTATTATATTTATATAAACTCTAATTTTTCGAAATTCTATTATTAATAAATTTCCTATTATTTGAAAAGATGAAATAGGTGGCCATCCTTGACTAACTCAAACCTTTTATCAATTTTTATTACTTTCACTACGATTGTTTTAATATTTGGTTTTAATATTTGCTTAATTATTAAATATCATTGCTTCTAAAATAATTAACAAAACAATGTCTGCGGATTCATCTTAGCACTAATTTAAGATAGTGTGAGGAGATGCATCATCACTGTATTTACTTCTTCCCTGCATTGCTGTTGCTTGATGTTTCTTTTCGCTGTTAACTTTTTCTTTATTATAGTGCTTTTATGTCCTAGTTCATTTTTTATTTCAAGATTTACGAAATCCGTTACAGCAAGATTCTTGGCCTTTTAAAGGCATATGTTACTTACCATAAGACTAAATTATTACTGCCCACGTAATGTTGGCAAAACGAAATTTGCTCTTAGGGTAATTACCATATGTTCTTAATTTAATTATTGTTTCTTTCTGATTTCTTTAAAAAGAATAAAAAGATTGTTGAGACGGTTTTCATCCTCGATTCAGGTACTTGACTAAATTTCGCCTTGTCCCAATAATGTCTTATTAAAATAATTCTGTTTAAATTCAGCTTATAAAGTTTTAATTTTTCATTTAAGTATATCACTTATAAAATTTGATTTTGCATTAAAATCAAATTTAATATAGAAAACGTAATGAAAATTTGCTACAAATGTTGAATAAATTGAGTAAATTGATAAGATTTACTTAAGTATGATAAAATATAATACTATTTTCTATCTGCATTAAATGATAAGCTATGTAAAATATTGCGAAACGGAATGATGTGTGCCATTTGAACTGATTGTCTCTAAGAATGCAGAAACATTTTCGTGGGTTTTTTTTTTCATGTAAACAATCCATAGTTCCGAGTGTTAGAATGATATTACTTCGAGTGTTCTATGCACGATTTTAGACTACTGAAACATTGAAATATAGTACTGAATTAAAAAAATAGAAATACCACAAATTTGAACCATTTTGAGACGAAAAAACTGATTTTTTTCTTCTCAGTCTACCCTATTTCTACTCTATGTAGACATATACTTAGTACTAATTTTTCCTGAGGTATTGGAAATTTTAAACTATTAAATTAAAAAAAATCTACTTCTACCAATGACTAGTATTTGAAAAGAATTTTATACAGCAATTTTTTTCTTTTCCCTTAAATAAAACTGTGCAAAAGCGTACGGTATTAACTCCAACTTGAATTAGCTTGAAGATCGATTTGGAGTTGAAATTTATTTGACGATCTTGATGATCTAGAACTTTAATTAATAAATCTATTCTCGTATCAGGAGAGGGAGAGAAGAAGACAGCATATGGCACTAGTACGAGCTTTGGAAAGTCGCAGAAAAATGGAAGAAAGAGAGAAAAAACGCCTAGAAGCCAGAGCAGAAAGAATAGCAACAAAGGAAAAACGTGCTGAGCAGAGGAAAATTGAAATGGAGTTGGTCGAACAAATCAGGAAGCCTGTCGAAGATATGGAACTTACGGATCACAGATCTTTGCCAGAAATAAAACGAATACCAGGTTTAAAGCTTTCAGGAAAAGCTTTTGCAGATATAGTCATGGTTTTCGAATTCTTACACAACTTTGGCGAAACTCTAGGCTTTGGTAAGTTTATCTATATTCTCTCTTTCCAAGAAATTAATACATAGATAAGAATTTGATTAATTTTTACTTGATTTTTTATTTTATTTTTAGACATGGATTCACTACCAAGCTTGAAGAGCTTACAGATGGCTCTACTCAATGATGAGGAAGCTGAAGAAGAAATGTTGTCTGTGATGACTCATTTATTAGTTTGTGCGATTGAAGATCCCGGAATTCCACAACCAGCTAGACACACAACAGGATTGGGCCAGAGCCTTCGACAGGCAGACATCACACACGCGAACATCAGTGAAGTTCTTAGGATTTATCTATATGCGAATGCAACTGGGGAAGTCAAAGCCTTGACTGGTGTCTGTCTTGAGCGTGAAAGAGACAAGAAGTTTGCTGACCATCATCAAAACGGTGGTGACTATGCTTCTACATGTTCAGGAAAGAATGCTCAGTTCTACGAGCATCTGCACAACAACGAAACTTGGAAGATGTCTGAGAGACTGCGAGACAAGCCATTCCTCGCCTTAAATCCCACACACAAAGCACAAATGCTCGCTTTCCTTTGCAATGAGCTGCTTCAAAACAAGGCTGTGATCAAACAAATTGAGGGGAGTTTGGAGACTGTAGCACAATTGAAAAAGGAGCGATTTGTGCTAGACACCAAAATTAGGAAGTAAGTTTTGTTTTTGACGTAAAGTTTTCATTTACAAATAATGATTGAGATATAAGTAATAATCTTTACTTTCTTTCAGACTGAGACAATTGCACAGTCGAAAAGTGAGAATGGAGGCGGTTGGCGTCATTGTCAATAAGACTGGTGATACAATAACTATTGAAAAGAAGGAAGTAGACGAGGAAGGGAATACGACATCTTCTGCTGTTGAAACGACACCTACTCCTGAAGAAATTCATCATGAGGACGAAGGGGAGGATATGTCTGAAAATGAAAGCGAAGGAACACAACCCGAAGAGGTAATTTGAAAACAAATATTAAAATAAATAAAATAAATTACTAGAACAATTTTTTTAAATATCACTTCTCTTTTCAGGAAGAAGACAAGAATCTGTCGGGCGAAGAGCTGGGTAAGAAGCTCGATAAACTCTTAAAACAATCAGAAGAGCAACTTCAGAAGCTAAACGGCTCTTCAAAGCAGTTGCGAGCTCACGTTTTCGGCCAGGACAGATATTGGAGGAGATACTGGGAACTTCCTTGCTCGGGTGGAATTTACGTAGAAGCTATGGAGAGCGCAGAATCTGAAATTCTTGACCTTCAAGCAGAGTTGGATGAAAAGTACAAAAACATGCCGATTGAGGAGAAACCTGAAGTGAAGCAAGAAGATGTAAAAATGGACACTGAGAATCGTGAAAATGAAGCTCCAAATGAAGTTAAAGAAGAGAGGACAGTGAATGTGCATAAGGAGGAGGAAGATTTAAAGCCACTCGACGAGAAAGCCAAGCTTGAAGTGGAGGAAGTTAATGGCAAGAAGGAAGAGAAGGTTAACTGCATAGCCGAAGAATCAAAGTATCACCCGGAAATTTCGAAGGAGGATATTGACTCCAATATGGCTGACGCGAAGACGAACGTTACGTCTGAGGAAATAAAGCAGGAAACTGAAATTAAGATGGATGTGGATGTTAAAGTGGAAGATGTGAAAAAGGTGAACGAAGATGCGGGTGAAAAGACTCAGAAGCCTGTGATCAAGACGATGGAGGATAAGATCGTGGAGGCGATTCCGAACGGTGATAAATATAATCATGTTAATAACTTACACAACGGCAAAGATGTGAACGGAACCTTTATTTCGGGTAAGTGTTTATGATCGATAGAAATAATTTTGGTATTTACATTTAGAATATTGTATTACGGAGGATTTTATTCCTTAATTAGGTGCGGGCAATGAACCCAACTGGTTCTCGATCCTTCCGCGAGAAACGTGCGACATTCCTGGACCGAGTACCAAGCAGATTTTCGGCATTGCCGAACCCACAGAGCTCAGAATTCCAGTTTTCCCTCCACCTGCTAGTCCAAATTACGAAAGGTGTGATAGTCCAGCGCCTCTAGTTTTAACTCAGGACGAAGCAGTGCAACTAGAGTACCTGAAAGTCCACGGGTTACCGCCTCCAGGAGAGGCGAAACCAGTGCCAAAAGGTATTAAAAAATATTTGATATTTAAAAACAGTTGAATTGTTAAACTTCAAATACCGTGATCTAATTTTATTATTGAATTTACAGACCTGCGATACGGTTGGTGGAGAATAACGGACGTGGAAATGTTTCAAGAATTATTGGAACACCTCCACTCGCGAGGTGTGAGAGAGAAGGAGTTAAAACGTACAACCTGGGCGACAATGGAGTCATTCCTGGCTGTGACAGGGAAGATTAACGTAGATCCGGGAAACATGTCAGCCACGGACATGAGTGGTGATGGTGATGACGAAGATTTCATAATCCCGAAGCCTGACAGTCCTGCGGATTGGTGCGAGCAAGTAGCTTTGCGAGTTGATGCTCAACTTCTCGAGCAAGTTGAAGCTCTAGAAGACAAAGTCGCTAACGCGAGTATGCAAGTCAAAGGGTGGAAACTACCTCCAAGAGCAGGTACAGAAGAGGCTGAGGAACTTGAAAAACTTCATGAAATGGAGCAAGTCAGCGCTGTAGAGCAGGCGCGTCAAAGGTTATTGTCCTTGGAAGCTGCGATTGAGAGAAGATATTTGAAACCACCTTTGGGAATTTGGTAAGAAATTTTTTTTAAATACAACTCGTTATAGTCACTTTATCGTTCTCTTCAAAGATAAAATGATAAGGATACAATTCCATTTAACTCAGGAGACTTCAGATTCAAATTTATTATTGTTTTCAGCACTGGAGATCCAAACCTCGCAGCTCTGAAAGCAGAACAAGCAGCTGCTGCAAATGCGAATGCGAATTCAACCGATCAGAGTCCAGCACCTCATCAGGAGGAAACCACTCCGAGGGGGTTGAACAACTGGCGTGAAGCTACGGCCCGCGCCCACACCTCGGCTCAACTCGCGATGGCGCTCTATATGTTGGAGGCGAGCATCGCCTGGGACAAGAGCATCATGAAGGCTGTGAGTCTAAAGCCAGCTAGAAAGTCGGTCTGCGTCAAGCTACGAAATCGCTGCGTCTCACTCAAAGCTACCACTCAGTACAATGAGCTATTGACTACTACTCAGGCCTCTGTGGGTATCCCCGCTAATAATACTAACCGAATTTTCCTCCGCTTCCTATATTTACCTGTCTATTCACCTCAAAATTAGCCTGCGAGGAACTATCGTTCGTACGCACTGCCTTTCACGAAAAGTGTCAGCACTTGCAACAGTTTCTGTATTAAGGCCTTATCAGACTGTGTAAATTATATTTATTTGAGGTCTTCACAGCGATTTACCGTGTCTACAAAAAGATGTTTGTAAACATTTTTTCAAAAATGTCTATTATTCTCAACATATTAGCAGTAATATTTGAGAGTTGAGTAGTTTTATTGTGCAGGCAGATTATTTGTTTTCTTCTTTGAATATAATTCTAAGCAATTAAATATTAAATTTTGCAATTGTTTATCGTTTTCAACGTTGATAATGCAGTTGAAAATTTAGTTTTGAAAATTATTGATTTGTGGCAATGTTTGAGGTATTCATATTATGATTTTAATTTTGGTTTGACATTTATATTTCATACAAGCGGTGCCTGCGAAAGTTATCGCATCCACTTAACGAGTGATAATTCTAATTCTTAATATCATAAGATATTAAGTTTTTGCATCAATATCATATCAACTTAAAAGCTCGCAAGATCTATATTATCACTCATTAAGGACATCAGCTCTTCCCATCTTACCTCTAACCATTAATCCATCCACCTTTTATTCCAAATTTTAAGAAAATTATAATACTGCTAATCAAGTAAAAATAATTGATGATGAAGAAATTGTTCATTTCTGATGTAAGATTGATTCCATTTCATTTGACTACTTTCTCTGACAAATTAAGATTTCTCTATTGTAAAAGATTTTTAAATTTCAATATTTTTTCAATAGTTAAAGTTACAAGTTTAGAATCAGCTTTGTCTTTATACAGTTTTATATTTCAGAAAACTGTGCCTATATTTGTACAAAGGTACAATGCTTTAACAGAAGGCCGAGGTACTTGTCGATACGTGAATTAAATAGCATTCATTAGAATAATATAAAATTAGCATGTGAGATAGCTTCAAAAAATAAGCTTCTGCGATTTTGTATTTTGCTTTTTTTTAACATACTACTTTCCATACTGTTAATTAATACATAACAAAATTTCAGCACTACAGTTTCTTCTACTGTTATCAAAATGCTTTTTTAAAAATTATTTTCACATCATCATACGTATGTTTATATGTACATTTTGCTTTGCTTTATTTTAAAATGAGCTAACATGTTTTTGTTTCACTAACATCAACACACATGAAACACTCATCATCACTACTAAGAGAAATTAAAAGTTGCATGCTTGATCTAAAAAGGGATCCAAAATAATTGAAAAATATTTTTATATGTATAAATTTTTACCACTTTTAAGTATAAGTATTTTACATATTGGTTTGGGTCCCTATTGATGCGGTGATTTAAGTCGTCTTGAAACGCTTGAAACGCTTAAAACGCAAAACTGATTTTGCGACTTCGTTTACAAATGTCGAGAATTTTTGTTACAGAATTGTCAGTTCTGTCATAGTGGAGATAATGAGGATAAATTGTTGCTTTGCGACGGCTGTGATCGCGGCTACCATACTTACTGTTTCCGTCCAAAAATGGAAAACATTCCTGATGGGGATTGGTAGGTTCCTTAAATGATTATTTATAAAATTAGTCAGTTTTCGGCAAGGATAAATAACTTTGCAATTAATTACAATAGTTTTCTTCTATAAATGTTTATAAATTTCAGGTATTGTCACGAGTGCATGAACAAGGCAACAGGAGAGAGGAACTGTTTAGTTTGTGGAAAAAGAGTTGGCAAGAATTTGGTACTTTGCGAATTATGTCCGAGGGCTTATCATACTGATTGTCATAATCCTGTAATGCCAAAGGTAATTAAATCACCTTTTTATTACTACTGAAATAAACAATCTTTACAATGATTAAATTTTCACCTTTAAATATTGTAGATGCCGAGAGGAAAGTGGTACTGCTCAAATTGTCACAGTAAGCAACCAAAGAAAAGAAATAGCAGTCGTAGAAGTCATTCTAAAGGAGCAGCGGGAGGAGCTGCAGCTGCAGGAGCAGGAAGTGGAGGAGGCGGAGGAGCAACACCCAGAGAGAGTGAAAGTTCCGATCATCCACCAGCTAGGTGATTACGATAAAAAACCAAACATGTCAGCCCTTCGGTTCAATGTGCTTTTCGAGATTTGTCCTCGCTATTTCTCGTAATATTAGATTATATAACTTTCGTTAAATTTCGAAATATTAGTCGATTCTGCGTCTAGTATTATGCACTGCTTGTTACTTGAAACACCGCTAACGCAGCGCTAATTTAGAGTACTTAAGGTCAACGAAACGAACGTTGTATCACCGGAGAGACTGTAACTGCAAGAAGCTTTTAGTAGCTGGTATGTTACACACAAAAAGCGATTCATGCTAACTTCTGTGTTATTTTGCGCCGTAGTCCAACGCCCTCGACGGCGTCCAACACTCATGCAGAGGACGTCAGTTCATCCGAACCACCTACGCCCACAGCCTCGCCCAGAAAGGAAGCCAACAACAGGACGCTGACGAAAAAACAGCAACGAGAACTTGCACCTTGCAAAGTACTTCTTGAACAGCTGGAGCAGCAGGACGAAGCTTGGCCTTTCCTCTTGCCAGTCAATACCAAACAGTTTCCCACTTATAAAAAAATTATTAAAACTCCCATGGATCTCAGTACGATTAAGAAGAAATTACAGGACTCTGCGTAAGTTTAATATTTTTTCTTCAGAGTATAGAAACGTTTTTTTTTTTTAATTATCTTTTTAAGTAGATAATACTTTTCTTATTCATTCGTTCAGAGACGATTTACAATCTCTGCTTAATTTATATTATTTAAATATTTGCTGCCGAATTCTTATGCAATTTTTCCTTTCAGCTACAAGGCGCGGGATGAATTTTGTGCAGATGTGAGGCAGATGTTTATCAATTGCGAGGTATTTAACGAAGACGACAGTCCAGTTGGAAAAGCGGGCCATGCAATGCGCAACTTTTTCGAAACGCGTTGGACTGAAATCACCGGGGCTCCGCCACCATTGCCACCTCCGCAACCACAGTCACATAGCTGAGGTTCAGCTCGCGCTCGCAACAGCTGCAATAGTTTTGCACACTTCTATTACTGAAAGCTGAACGCGAGTGTCCTTCTGATTCTTCAAGTTCAAGACTTTTTGTCGTTGGAAGACAAGTCCCACGCTATTTTCGCAACGATCGCGTTATAGCGGTCCTCATGATATCACCGGCAGACAGTTTCCGATACGCTTATTCGTATATTTCGCTCTGTCTGCTGCATTGTCATTCGATCGTCATTCGATTGCCAATCGCAGTTTTGTTTTCTCTCTCTTTATTTTCGTTTACAAAAAAGAAAAATACTCTCTTTTTAACAGACTGCTTCGAACGCTTAGTTCATTGAAGCCACTGTAAGCTTTCGGTTAACGTAATTTGTTGACTGAAAGTCTGAATTTCGCAGGGTTACTTTCTTTTTCTACGATACATCATTAATTTAAAATATTTCGTTTCTTTAAAAAGTGCAGTTTTAGATTGAGTTTAAGTTGAGTTATAGGGCTGAGTTTGACTCCGATTCAAGTTCATAAAGCCGGTCGATGTACTTACAAAGAGTGATTTCTGCCTAAGCAAGTGTGGTGAGATTCCGGGTTGTATTATATAGTTTTGCTGAGGAATCTTCAGTAAAAGAGATATTTTGCAAAATAATTACAGTGAGAAAGAGAGATATATAAATATATGTGTATAAATATGTATATTATACAGTGTATAGATATGCATATAGTCGAATATAACACTTGTACGCACTCACGCTCATCGAAACTCGAGCACGAAAGATTAACGACTGTTTTCAACTACAATATAGTGAATGAGATTTATGTAGTTTAAGAACGAAATTAACGCCATTCCATAACTTTTTATCGTCGCTCTTACGCTTTGGATTCCTGCGACGTATCAAGAACAAATGTACAGAACAGTCGAACGAATCCGTCTCATTAGAAGCGAGAGGAGACATAAAAGAAACGTTTTAAATCACAAGTTGTCAGTATTTTAACGTAAATCCAAATCGCGCGTAAAGTACTGTGAAATTAGACCTAGTACAATGTTTCGTACAAGGAATTTTCCTGCGAACTCAAGGTCTTGTATTAATAGTAACTTACTTGTACATACGATTCTGGATTTTATGAGAGAACAGAAAAGAGTGAATGGCCGTGTGTGAAGTTTGACAGCGTACTTGGTATTTTTACGAAATTGACTCTCATTTGTAAAGTATTACTATTATCAAAAAAGAGAAAAGACGAAGGCCGAACTTATATCCAGAATGTATCAACAAGTGGCATTAAAAGCGTTCTTTCTAGATAAGTTGGGATGTTCAAATGTATATGAAGATTTAATTTAAATCATGAAACTTGAAAAATCTTTAAATCGATGTTTATAAAATCGAGGTAAAGTAACTTCACCCAATCACTTTTGTGTGTGTGCGTGTTTTACCTTGGAAAGAGTGATTTGCTAAACGATATGCGCTGATTACCGAATTTTATGATTCTCTTAAGAAACAGAAAAAAAAAAGAAAAGTAAAAAAAGTGTAAAAAAACGGCGTGATATTGACGTCCACATTTTAATACTGAGATCTTGAATTGGATTCTCAAAACGTCTCTCGGACCTTCGAATTTCGACGAGCAATCAGTATTTGCTTCGACGATACTGAAAGATCGTGAACCAACGAATGCGACTTACTTATAGGAAAATCGCAAAATTCCTCGCGATCAGTTTTTGAGTATTGCTGCGATAAAACGTTGACACTTCAAAGTCGTCAACTTTCACCTCTTGTTTTATATGTACCTAGTTGATGTAAATTTTTTCCGATAACGATGAATATTATAACGGTTATATTAATAATACTGGTACTGTAACGTTAGTAGAAAATAAAAGTATTTGCACGATGAACGGAGTACTAATGCCGAGATAAAGCCTACAAGAGAATACACGCAGAATGCGCCTGTAAGAAACGATGTACAGCGCCAATTTGAAAGTGAAGAGCTTTGAGAGACGGGAAAATGAGTTCAAGAATGCAATAATTAAAGTACAACGATAATGTGGTGTTTTCTGTTCATATTTTTTCATTTTTGGTTTTTACATTTTTTTACAAGTTTCATCGGCTGTGCATCGGTTCTGATGCCGACATTCTAGTTTGCGTGTGATTTGCCATTCGCGTTAGATTATTGCGAGCGCATTAAATATCACTCAAGCAGCAGCACATGCCGACAACAAAAAATGAGTTTTTTTTTAAAGTTTAATTATTTATCTGGTACAGTTAAATTGTTAGGTCACGACGCTTTTTATATGAATTTTGATTTTTAACATCGATCTTACGGTATATTATAGCGTAATAATTAATTGTAATAGCGAAAGCAGTAACGATTACAATATCGATTACCGTAACGATTAAAGTAACGAAGTGTGCAGAAGGGACGATGAATATGGAGGTATTGATTGTCTATAGTGTAAAACGAAGGATTACGTTAGGTAACCTTGCAATGCTATTTAAACAGACTTAATTAATGTATTGCAAATGAATTAATAAAGTATAAGCGAAGCGTGTAAACAAACTATAACGTTTTTTCACTGTAAATTTTTTTGCGAATTTTTACTTGAGCACATACTCTACTTGCTTTGCGTATTTTGCACACCGTTCTTTTTTTTTTTTTTATCTTAATACTCTAGATTATTAAATATTTCTGCTATTTCCCCATGTTTTTCTTTATTTTTATTGCTCTTCACATTTTATTTACTCATCTCATTTTAGAAAATTGTAAATGCATTTTGAGTATTTCAGTATTTTTTTATAAAACATTATTCAAATGTGAGTTTTATTTAATTAAATTGATTTATTTGCGTATTTTATCTATATTTATTATTTATTATTTACCATCCAATACGGCAAAGAATTATTATTTATATAAATTTATATCAGAGATTTTATATTCAATAATTAAAATTTCACAATCAAAAGGACAGTCGGTAAGACCAAATTTTACATATAATAAAATTAATGTTCTTTAAACCTTTCTTTATTAAAGTAGTCAATATTAATTAATTATGTTGATAATGAAACGAGATTCATTTTCCGTTAGAAGAATTATACATGATCATTTGAAATTCTAATCTAACGGTAAAAGGTAAAAGTTTGAACTTGAGAAAATGTTTTTAAACTCACAGTAAAGTTATGTGTGCCCTTTCGAACCAAATTTACCGTTAAGAACTTCCTTTTGACTTGATCTAAATATTTTAACTTTCAAAAGACGATGACTCATCACTGGTGACGAAATGATAATTAGTTTCGAGTTTCGAGGAGACCTTCATTATCGATGCGTCTTCCAGAATAAGTTAGATGCCTATTTGGCTACAACGAAGAAATACATATAACATTTTAGCATTTTACCTTGGGACAGAGCTTGGGAATAGTTTTCCTGATTATATATCCAATTGCAGCTGATTACAAAGAGTGTTCTCGGCGCTTTGGGTTATTCATTGTTGAGATAGTGATAATGTTGTGTTGTGTATAATTATCTGTTTGTGCTTATGAGCATTTTAAAAAGGAAAGCCATGACGATTTTCAGCAAGAACCTTCATAGAGGAGTGCAACGTGAGTTCAGTTTTTTAATTTCCATATAAGACCATAATTCTACCATTGTTATACATACTTACGAAATAATCGTAGTGACTCGTCAAGTATATATGTATCTCAAAAAAATTTCAATTTTTCCAATTAAAAAACTCTGCTCCGAAAAAGTAAACACCTGCTGCTGCTTTTTTCTCCAGTTTCTTTTATCATTTTCCATCTGTCTATTGTTTATTAATGTTTTTAAGGAATATTTGAGAATAAAGTTTTTTTTTTTTGTGAAAGTGGAAGTTTTTTGCCAGTTTTTTGCTTTTTGGTGTAATGAGAGAGGTTAAGTTGAGTTGAGAATTTTGAAAATTTTATACATTTCATATTTTCTTATTCCATCAATCTTGTGTTATTTTTTATGAGATTAATATATTTGGTAATGAAGCTCGTATATTTTTATGTAAGTAGATCACTTTTGATATTGATTTCAAAATCTAAAATTTTAATAATTAATACCGATATATGGGTGAAGAATTATATTATTTATTTTATAAAATTCTTTTGTAGTGCTGTATATTTTTATCAAGATCTATCAATTTACAGAAACGATCTTTCGAAATATCATGCCTGTTACTCGTGCATAATATATCAATTGAATTTTAACAGTGGCATCATTATCTCACTTCTGATCTCACTCAACGTTTTGTGCAACTAGTAGAATTAAATACAGCCATAGTAATTTTATAAATCATTTAATGACTTATTTATAATTATTTTGTAATTAAATTCAGGGTTCAGAATTGCAAATATTGCATAGTAAATCCGAATTGATGAGGAGAGAATTCAAAAGTAAGATATTAATTTAATTTGAAATGTTCTTTAATAATTATTAACAAACAATTATTTTTTTAGGATCTCTGCAGGTCTTACTTTTCCTCAGTCCTTCTTTCTCTGAAAAGGTGCGATCAAATTTAAGCAGCATGAAGTTATTTTCAAGGAAAGAGTCTACAAGTTTTGTGCCAAAGAGGGTTCTTGTCCTCACAAAGATATCACGATATCAATTTGAAAAAATGCGTGAGCCTGACCTAGATGAGTCTCTCTTGAGGCTCAAGTTAAAGGAAAGAGGTTCGGATTACGAGGCCATGCTCACGAGTCATTACAGGAATAAAGCTGCTGAGTTAAGAACAACTGAGGTTCTTAGAAATCTCAATATAGAGTATAAAATCATGGACAGGTAAATTTTGACGGATCTCGAAATGTTTGATTCAATTTAAACAATAGTTTGCAATTAAGGTTTTGATATTACATCTAGGATTTATTTTTAAATTGTAGATTGAGCATAGATAGTTCAAGTGTAGATTGGGCTGACTTAATCTTACCAGTTGGAGGCGACGGAACTTTTCTTTTGGCCTCGAATTTGATTTCCGATAACAAAAAACCAATAATGGGCATTAATTCAGACCCTGAGTCTTCAGAGGGTTTTCTCCTCTTGCCAGCAAAATATACGCACAACATATCGGAAATCTTTAGAAAATTGAAGGATGGCGAGTATAAATTCGTAATGAGGAGGAGGATTCGGATTACTTTGAGGGGAGATAACATTTGGAGTCCACCTTCACATTTACATGAGAAATGTCGAGTATCTCCGAATCAGAGGTGAGCATTATCTTACCACATACTTTTGCGTCACCCTTGAAATAAATAATAATCAGTCTGTGATATAATGATATCACAGATTGTAAAATTCAGCGATAATTTGCGAGTTTTATCTATTATGTAGATAAATTAAATGGATCCATATCAGTCAGATCATTATATATTTTTTGTATGTTAGGCTATATTTTGAGAAAGAAGAGGATATTGTAGATACATCTCAGGAACTGCCGGAAGAGCGAAGATTACCATGGTTAGCTCTGAATGAAGTAAGGCTTCAAATATAAATTTTTATTTAATTATAAAATTAATGAATTGCAAGAATTTATTTTTAAAATATGCTTTAATTTTATCAGGTATTCATAGGCGAAACTTTATCTGCAAGAACGAGTTCCTTGCTCATGAAACTGGACGATGAGGAGAAATACCAAAAGGTTAAAAGCTCAGGTTTGTGCGTAAGCACTGGAACAGGTTCAACTTCTTGGTTCAAGTCGATATGTTCTTTAAGTCCCCAAACAGTCCAAGACGTTATGAGCTTAGCAAATCCAGAGAAAGTTTACACACACGACGACGTTGTGAATATTTGTTCCGAGTACAACAACAGGTTGCAATTTTCTCCGGGTAAGAATGATCAAAATTATATTTCTTTTTTTTCTCTTTTCTTTCTAATATTCCTGGAAGTCCTTTTAATTAAATTTTTTATTTTTCAATTTCAGAAGATGCAAGGATGAATTACGCGATTCGTGACATGATAGTTTCGGCTACTTGGCCAAAAAGTATGAATCCCAGAGGATTCTGCATGAGGGTCATGGTTCGATCTCTCTGCCACGATTCTGGACTTGTACTTGACGGTGGCATTTCAGTACCCTTTCCTATGGGAACCATAGCAATTCTTGAGACTCATCCTGAAGATTCTCTACGAAACATCGTTTTAGAGTAATTAAGAAAAAGCTAAAGTACTTTCTTCCGAGAAAAGCCAGGAGCTTTCTATGTTTTTGATACAAAGACTATCTATATTTTCTACTTAAACGTTTCTCGAATCGAGACCACAAAAGTCTGATTCTCCTTTTTAAATCAGGTTCTCTCGATGAGAGGGTGAAGATGTGATAAAAGCCGACAGAAGGTTTCAATGAAAGGAATTCTACAATTTTCTTTATTTAAAAGATTTTAGACATTCTCTTTATGTACATACGTGTATTTTTCCAATACAATTCGCAATCGCGGTAAATGCACGTGTTTAAAGCGCACAATGCATGAAAATCATGTAATTATTTTTTTTGCGAATTTGAGATGTAAAGATAAAGAATAAGAAGAAGAATTTTCTGAGATAACCTCAGAAAAAGGGACGTTATTCTTTAACGAATTTTTAAATGTTCAAATAATATCGATAAAAACACGACATAAAATGACGTTGATTCGTCATCATCAGCACTTAGTTACCTGTTCTCGTGAAATCGGAAATATGATCATCGAACTCTGTAGAAACTTGTATAAAACATATTATTTGTATCTTTAGGGTTATAGAACATGTTGGGTAAGTCATCTTTATTTAGAAGATGCCTAGGAAAAGATTTATCTTAAAATTTACTTGGTGTTGGTGGAAAGTCCAATTCCAGGTTCTATGCAGTACCAATAAATCTGCGATTTTTATTTTTTTATATGCCTATCCTCTGTATATGTAACAAATTTTGACTTTGATATGTGCAATTTTCTTGCGTAATAAAAAATTGACAAAATACACATTTCTATTATATATTTATGTATGTCAAAAATATTGTGTATGTATAACTTTCTCCACTTTTTCTACTTTATGACTTCTTAGAATGGAAATGTATTGAATTTAAATTTCTTCTTTGTTTTTAATCTAGAGAACTCAAATTTTTAAATATAATTTTGCTTACCGTTGGAAAAACTGTTCCATTGGTCAAAATTTTTTTATTTTGAATCGCGCGCCAGGTAAAGCCAACGCACGCTGCGCGCGCAGGGTTGTTGTTAGAGGGCACTGCCCAATATGGCGGCTTCCCTGGGCTTCCCCTCCACCCGACGATATGCTTGACGCTTGAGGCCTTGAGCTTGAGCATCAAGTTTGATTCCAGTCCAAAAAACAGCTGGAAATGCTTGTGTTTACGTGTGTAGTGTATGAAGTGTTTATATTTTGCCCTAAGTGAATGAATATTAAAAGAGCTAAATGCAATTTAATGGTGGCAACTGTTAGGTATGTGATTTTTAGCGAAAAGTGTATTTTTTTTAACTTTACAGTATATTCTTTTCGTTGAGAGGTATTTGCCTTAATAGCACGGATTCAGAGGACGTAACAATCCTGGAGATTCCAAGAATGTTCCGTGTTATTAGGCTGGATATTTCATTCAATAATTATTTGTTTAAGATCCTTTTATTTCACGATTCGACTTCTCTTAAGAAAATTTGGTTAAAAGAAAAGAATCCACAAAACGAATATGAGGTTAGGTGAACTATACCAATTTCTTGTATTTTATTTATATATATCATGAATATGAATTAGTTTTAAATGATTTTCTCAATGGATTTTAACAGTTTTTTATACTTTGTTATAGTGACGTAATTGCGTTTTTTCTTTGATTATTCTTAATAATCTCTTTGTCGTATCATCAAATTATATTCGTGGCGTTTTAATTCAGTTCTTGAAATGAACTTATTCTATGCTTGTGGACGTCTAGAAACACAAGAAAATGCATTGAAATGTCCCCCCAATTCTCGTCTCGTTCTTATTTCATTATTTTAAGCTTTAATTAATATCATATTTTTATTGAAGGATGCATTTTATATCCATCAGAGAAGTAATATTCTACTGAAAAATATTCCATGAGATTGATCTTTATTGTATTGAAAGTTCATATTCTTGAGACGATAAGTTTCGTGGAAGGTAAACAAATATTTAGCATCAAGCGTTCTCCGCCATGAGTCAATTTAACTTCTTATGACAAGACGAATCGACTGACCTTAATATTACTATATTTTATTGAAAATTAGGAAAGTTATAATTATAATTAATGGTTCCTCTTTTAAGAATAAAATCATTTTTGCTTCAAGAGGAAGCAAATAAGTTCTTATCAAATGAGAACCAATGTTATCATTTTCATAGTCAGTTTTAATTTTTTTTTTTTCTCTTAATTATAGAAGAACCATTTAATTATGGCCGAGACTGACAGGCAAATTAGGGCCGCTGTTGAGAACCTTCATGCCTCTGTTGAGTCTCACCGGAGTTCCTACGCACAAAGTGTTCATAGTATCAATACTATCAATAGAACGAGAGACATAATCTTCAGCGAGGACCTCATTGCGGGTGCTAGGCACAATGAAAGAATGTCTCATGTCAGAAGGTTTTTTTGCCTCTTTGTAACGTTCGATCTCCTCTTTACGTGTCTTCTTTGGCTTATATGTTCCACGGTGAGTTACCTTTATTCATTCTGGATATATTTTCTTATGAAATTCAATTTAAAGATTCTTTATAATGCAGAATATTATTTCAGATCGCTGGGGAAAGTGCGGAGTTGGCATTCGTTGATCAAGTGGTGCATTATAAAATTTCCACGTCCCTATTTGACATCGTAGTACGTTTCACACTAGAACTAATCAGTTATCAGCTTTTAAGGCTATGTATAAGTCTCGTGACTTGGCACTTGTTACCATATTTCAGGAATTCGGGGAATTTTTTATTTTTTTAAAACAGTTTTAACGATTAAAACAAAAAATACTTACTTTACCAAAAAAATGGTCAAAGGAAGATTTGTAGATCTGTTAAAGACCATTAATTATGCTCCTTATCATTTTTTCTGTATCTCGCGTTATTTGGCTCAAAATTTGAATTTTCGTTTTCTTTCAAAAAAATTCAAAAATTTTTTATGCCATTAGTGTAGAGCATTCAAAAAGGAACATTTTTCATCTCTTGACTTTTTTCATATCGTGCATTGTTTGGCTTCAAATTGTCATTTTTTTCCGTTTTTTTGGATTTTCGAAATGTCATAAGTCTGACAATTATTTTTTTATCGAAAAAAGTCAAAAAAATCATTGCTATAAACTTGTTTGTAAACAGTTTGTTTATAACTAAGAAAAGCAACATTTTGCGGCTCATGAAATAAAGAAAAATTAAATTAGGTACGAAGTTCAAAATAAATTAAGACTTTCTCTATCTTTTTTAGATGGCTGCAATTTGCAGATTCACAGTTTTATTACTATTTTACGCATTGCTACATATAAATCATTGGATCATCATAGCAGTGAGTAAATTAGTTTTATTTTTTATTATATGATTTCAAAATAAGATATGTATTTTGTAATTAAGTTGTCTTTTTTTTTTTGTTTCAGCTGTCCACGACCTTAACTTGTGCATTTCTCATAACCAAAGTTTTTCTTTTTGACGTAAGTTTTCAAATATGGAACTTGATCTAAATACTTAAGAGCAAATGGGAAGCGAGATTTTATCCATATGTATTTTATGAATTTTATCGAAAATGCATAAATAATATACACTTTGTGCAACAGACAGTAATGAAGAAAAGATTAACGCATCGCTGTCTTTGCTCTTGATAATTTAATATTTTTTAATATCTGACCAAAAGATAACCTTTATGTCTAATAATTAAGAACATGTTCAAAGTATTAAATATATATGTTCCTCACATTTTGCAGTGGTCGCGTTATAGTCAACCAGTTTTCCAAGTGCTGCTTATAGTAGTTTCCTTCGTGCTGGCATGGGGTGAAGCATGGTTTTATGACAGTAAAGTAATTCCTCAAGAAAGATATGCTAGAGATTGGATTTTGGGTAAGATTTTGGTTTTTCATCCCTGCTTTTGTTATTTTTTTTATAATACTGTTCTTTAAATACTGTTTCTTTTATTTTTGCGGTAAATTTTAAATACTGTTTTATGTAGGATCTGTAGATTCAGAAAGGGCCCCACTTCTTCGGCCAGGAGCTCAATCTACGGGACAATATTCTGAAAATGCAGGCACTTTCTATACTCCGATGGACTCTCGAAATCCCTCAGACAATGAAGACGAAGAAGATACAAGAAGAAATCCAACAGATTCATCGTTGCATCCAACGACAATCACGCTTACAAATCAAAAGGTTAGTTTTTGAATTTCAGCATTTTGCTTCAAAATTTATCATCATACATTGTACATTTTATTCTAAAAGCACTAATAAAATATGTAAGAGTATTCCCCCCTCTTTAGTAATCGTTGGTACTCACTCACGGAGTGCGAGTGACGTATGTCGCACGAATTTATCTAATACATATATTAAAGTTGGTGAAACGCACTATTCAGTCGATTTTAATACTTCTACCGCTTGCAACATGAACTTTGTCAAAGATTTTTTTACAAGGCACTTAAAGACATTTGATAAATCTGTTAAGAAAGTCCCAGAATATGGAATTCATGGGAGTGATACCATCGTGTGTTTTCAATATTTTTAATTTATTTGTAAATTAAAATTGGTGATAATAATTGTGTTCTGTAATTAAGTGTTTAGTTTCAAATCGTTTAATTAGTTTTTGGAAAATTTATCTTTTTAATTTTTCTAAACAGGCAAAATAATTTTTTTTTCCGATAGAAGACATTTTTTACATTCTTATTAGTGTAATTCTCTCAGATTTATGTAAAATTTGACCCCCCCCACCCCATTCTAAAATGTCCACGTTTTGTTGTTTTCACGAAGACCTATAAACTTTCCTTTGAATATTGTTTGGTAGGAGGCATAGTTTGTTTTTTAAGTATGGAAAATGGTATTAAAATATTTTTAATTTAATTTTTGAGCCAAACAACGCGAGATAAGAAAATCAAGCTGTGAAGTTGTATCATTTTTTGTATTCATTCAATGAGCACTTTACTTTCTCATAGAGGAAGCAATGTCTAATATAACGTTCTGATTATCTACGTCGTGGATAAATTGATGAAATTTAGAGGGTTTATTTTCACGACCAATATCTTATTATATTTTTTGAAAAATTTCGTTTTCCTCTATTAGTCTTCAAATAACCAAAATTTAAAACTAATGTAAAAAAGTAAAAGGTTTTATTAGTTGTACAAATAAATTGTATAAATTTAATCAATTTATTTTAAATTGTCTTTAAGTTATGTTGATAACAAAATAGTGGCGACATCCATTCACGCACACATGCACACACATCTTAACAATTGATTAGAACATTGGTATTAGACATTTATAGATTAAGGCAACACTAATATAATTCAAAGTTGATGCGTGAATAGAAAAAGAATTAACTACATTTTTTAATATTTAAAAAAATCGTTAATGTTTCCTCTATGAGGAAAGCATTAATTTATTATTTATTATTATAACACAACTTGACACCGCTAGTGTGTCAAGGTCAAGCTTTAATAAACAAAGTTTTTCCTGATTTTTTCAGAAGGAAGAGTACATGAACAAAGCGAAAGCATTGCTGAATAGTTCGTCAGAATTGCTAACATCAAACGAATGGTATATAGAAAAAACGACAACTGAAGGCGATGTTATTTCCTTTTTGCAATTACCAAAAAATGGCAAAAAGATTTTAAAAATAACGGTAAGATTCATTGCTTTTTTACACTAAAATAAAAAACAAATTTTCATAGATGATTCATTCTATTGATTAATAATGACATTTTTAATGCTTGATTTGGATTATGTCATTTTTTCTCTTTGCTTTCACCTCACTTGACATTTTAAATATTATATCACGTGAGATTAATTATAAATATTTAATGAGTTGATGACTTATTGATTGTTGAAAAATTTAGATTTCATCACAAACTTGACCATAACAAAAATATTAGAAAAAATTCCAATTACCGAAATTAACATTAGCTCCACTTATTTTATTGCTGTGTTCAAGGGAATTGTAAATGTTTCTGCCAGAATTATCTCGGATCATTTGTTCGAGAATGTTGAAGAAAGCTCAAAGTGGAATACGCAAGTAACTGAATGTAAAAAAATTAAAGTAAGTATGTTTATAATATTCATATCAGATATATACACTTCATATATCTAAATACTTTCAATAACATACAGAAAATTAAAAAATATATATATATTATATATATATATTTTAATTTTCTGTATCTTATTGGAAGTATTTTGATTTCCTTCGCAGACATTAGACGAAAATACGGATATTGTATATCAGGCAACACCATCTTTTGGCAATGGTGTTGTAACGGCAAGAGATTTTGTAATTCTTCGCCATCGGGGCAATTTTGACCCATATTACGTTAGTTGCGGTATGTCGATACCATTCAAAGAATATCCTTCTCGAAACAATTACACTCGGTAAGTACTTTAAAAATTATTCTCCCTCGTATATACACATTTTTATCGTATTTTATTTTATAATTGGTAAAGGAATGCGATTTAGACTTTGAATTCATTATGCTAAAACTGGAAACGTCAAACACTTTCAACATCTAGTTTCATTGTCCACTTCATACATTCTGGTATGGCATTGAAAGCTTTATACTTCAATGGTTTCAATGATTCACGTTCAACAGTAATTATTCATTTCTCTTGCTGAGCCTTGTGTGCCTTTGTGCGCTTTGGTACATAAAGCACTGCTCGAGAAATAGAATCTCATGATTACATTCCATGTTTGATTTGTAATGAGAATACCATAATGAACTTTGCAGATATATATTTTTTTACTTCCTGATTAAATTTGAGAAATAAATAATTATCATACTAGTAGTCGTTGCGATAATTAATAAAAACATTTGTTCGTAATACATACCAATTTTATGAATAAATTTTAATATTAATTTTCTAATCTTTTTTTTTCATATTCAGAGGAGATATACTTATGGGGTGCTTCGCAGCTGAGGATCTCCCAGAAGGTGACAAATGTCGTTTCACTTGGATCCTGAATACCGACTTAAAATTAAAGTGGATACCACAAACGTTGATAGACAACATATCGGTAACTGCACTCACTAATTTCATGAAGCTTTTGAGGAAACATGTTAGAATCTTGAGGTCATGACCAATATTTAAAGGCCAGGTGAGCCTTCCGTGCAAAAGAGATAATATAAACTCTAGTAAAAGTGACTTTAACAATAGTTCAAGAACTCCTGAACTAATTCTTGTGTGAAAAAGGACTATAGATGAATTTTTTTTTTTGGGAAACATTCGCAATAGAGTTCATCTCAGTAAGGAAATACCACATTGTATTATATCTTCATATCTATGTACTAGGATATGCTTACTGATACTTTCGATATTTAACAGATTATTAAACGGTATATCCGCAAAGGTACAATGTTTACCGTTAGATTAAAAAAATTTTTTTTTAAGTGAAATAAGTATCATCGATGTGATCTACATTCTTTTGATATAAAACAGATATTAAAAATTTAGGCTTCAGTGCACTGAGCACGAGCTTTAAGTTGTATAATATATATTGTAAATGTATTATAAATGAATGTTTATCATAGCTTTCTTTGCATAAAAAATTTAATATGATCTCTCATTCAGGAAAGAAAAGTTTTCACAACTTTTCTGCGACAGTCCTTGAAACTAATTTAAAATGTTTATTATGAATTGAACCACCGCATCGTATAAGGGGATATAAAATTTATTGGCCGGAGCGCAATAACTATTCACCCCCTTAAAAATTTTCTTTGAACTTTCATTTTTGTAAATTTATTTCATGTAATTCCTCTGTTTTCATATCAAAAAATATTTTTAAATTTTTAATTTTTACATTGTCAAGACCCGTTTGCGCTTGGACCAAAAAATTTTATATGCCTTTATACGATGCGACGGTTCAATTATGTTTCTGAAATTAAATTGGATACCTTTCGATCTGTGATTGGTATGAGAAAGGCATTTTAGTCAAGCATGTCTTCAGTTTGCATTTTCATACTGAATTTGTGTTAAATTATGTGATAACAAAGTATAGTGACTTTCATTCGAGAAACGGTTTTTTAGAGCAGTACAAATTTAGTTAATTGTAAATGTCCTAAATATTAATTCTCAAATTATGACATATATACACTTTTGTACAGAAGAAATATGTAAATATAATTTTATTCCAACATTTTAATAGAAAGGCACATTGACAAATTATATCCTATAAAGAATACCGATGGAAACTATTTTCCATTCATAATTCTAAGTTGTTTTTTTTTTTTAATTGAATTCATTTCACTTCTTCACTAGTATTATGATGGGTTATTTCATAAACTCGTTAATAATCGACCAGTGAATATGTAAAAGGGATTTTGCGTCAAGCCTAGTAGGACTTATTTTTAGCTACGTCTGGACAGAGTGAAAGTTCATAAGATCTCGATTACGCAGCTTCTGCCTAAAATAAAATCGCGTTCATTTTCATGTTCCACTACAAGCACTGTGTTAATAAACACAAGTAAAATTAGGATCATTCAATTACAAATCTGAGTTCCCCAATCGACCGATAAGAAAAATTCCAATTCTTTACAATTTTGTTAGAACAAAAATCCTTGTCTATTTTTTTCATAAAATTATGGTTACATTATTTCTATTTTACAATCTAAGATTAATTGAATCTTTATGGGTTTTCAAACATCAGCACAAAGGCGTAATTAGTTACTTATTATAAGAGAGTTATAAATAGTTCATTATGTGTAAATAATTAAATTAAATATAGTCACATCATGTAGTCTGCATTTATAAAGAAATATGTTATTATTTTTTCTCGAACTTCAGTACTTTTTTATTCTTATACTAGAATTCTCTAATGTATAAAATTACTGATTATTCAGCGGAAATCGTTACCGATTCGATTCAGTGAGTCACGAGGTGATTCACTTCTTCAATGTTATGTAGATTTAAATCTAGAATATCTAGATAATTGAAATCATTTATCCTTTGTCTATCATTGAACATCTTTAAATGCATAATAGTTAAAACCTTTATAATTTATTAGATTATGAGTTCTATCCACAGATTGGTCGCAGCAGTAATTGAAATAGTACCCAACGAAGTTGGAGAGTCGTGAATTTTAATGAAGCTAAAGTAAAACGTTAATTGCCTGGAACAGGAGTGAATCGGTTTTTGAAACATGGAGTGTGGCTATAATTTAAGCCATGTATATAATTGCCATCCTCATAATTATATATGCTATATATACATATATATTACATATAGATCTCTATTTTATCGTAGATACGCGTTTCATTAGCAATTAGCATATGCGAATCGTTAATGCTGAACAGTCGCTATGATGGTTGAGGATAATTAGGGATAGATAAATTAGCATTTACTCTAGGTGTAATATACATTTTTTTGCGATTATAGGAAATTCATTATCCGAAAATCATCACTGAATAAATTCAGTAAAGATTTTCATTGGTAAACAATGAAATGTGATTGATTCAGATTTATAAATTACACATTTCTCGCCATTATATGGAAAATAATAGAAGTTATAACAAATTATAGAAGAATAATTATAGGAAA
>JAUEJJ010000042.1:2299213-2323302 GCA_032164275.1 Synergus coniferae
ATGTCGTAAAAATCACTTGAAAATCGTCGAAATCCCTTAAAATTCCTAGAAACGTCTTGAAATTCCTCTTTAAAAAAGTGGTTTAAAAATGTCCTAAGAATCTCGCATTTAGTACATTATTGTTTCAAACGTAATTGGCTTTTGAATGATTTGAAGTTGTAAAAAGGAAAGATTAATAATCGTGCGTTGGTTCTCTAGTTAAGATAAATTTTAATAATTTGAGATTAATAAAATACTGTAATATCATTTTTTAAAAGAGATATTTAATCATTTACTTAAGAATTCTGTACATATTTAGAGTATATTTAGAGTCCTTTTTGATGTCATAAATTCATAAAATATCAACTTTATCAAGCTAAAATGTGAAGGATTTTCCATCACGATGATTTTGCTTTGACGGCTAATGAAAGCCGAGATAATTGAAAAAAAAAATGCGAGGGAAAACTCCGATTGGTGTTGGAAAAGAGAAGATTCCTTAGCGAACTCATAAAATTCGTATTATTAATCGACCCTGGAAGCTAAACTGTGCGTATGGATTATTGCTAATAATGGAGTAATAAAATCAAAATGCGAATATTATCTGAGTGTATACATTTAGATTATTGTTCAATTGTTATGGAGATTCATTAACTTGTAATAAAACAGGTATTTAGTGTATCTATAGATTAAGTTTTCCCATATCGACGTTATTGGATTCTTTGCATTATCAACTACATACCGTAATGCAATATGTACTGAATACTCCACATGTATACTAATATAATATACATATACTATTATACAGGATACATTGCATTATCATATTATTATCATTATTATAGATTCGTCAATAACATGTTGCAAATTATTAATCGAAGATAATCAATATACATAGCTACTTTAGTTTTCTCTTTTTGTGAACATATCTGAATGTGTATATATAAATGAATCGGATGATATAATTTCGATTGCAACATAAGTTATGCATATAAATTGGACATTTCATCTTAATTAAAATACGAATTCAGATTCAAGGACTGAATTATAATTTCTCCTATGGAAATTTTTTTCTGGGGAAATTGCAGTTTATTCCTCTGAAAGGACATAATAGCATATAAGTAAGAAACTCAATGGAATCTCTTCTTACGCCGAGCGTGACAAATATTTTGAAGGGAATTCAGAGAATGTAATTTACGTTTTTTTTTTTAATATTCAGGAAGCGTGCATCCCACATTTACAGTGGCTCACACATCCTACAGTTGTCACGATGTACTTGAGAAGAAGAGCACGGAGAGCAGTCCCAGTCATAGTCAGATGTCAAGAAACTCCTCTAGAAAATCAAATAATTCCCTCCTAGTCAACAATGGAAAATATGAAGGTGAGTTTGCAAAAAGGATTTTCCTCTCTAAAAAAATTGCTGTAGCTGTAACGGAATATTCTTTCAAACCTGGTTGGCTTTTGAATGACTTGAAGTTGTAAGAATTACAACAAAATAATCGCGCGCGTGTTTGCTACTAATTTTAAATTATTCTAATTCCACAAACTTTTTAATATGGATTTGAGTTCATTGATCAATTAATTAATTAAGTTCATCCATCTCTACATAAAATTTACGTGAAAACTGAAAATATAAAATGTTTGCCACCGATTTTAACGATATAGCTCGTTGTTATTGGTTTTACTCGTCATAAAATCCATTCCATAAAAACCTATACACAACAAAGGATTCAAGTAACTGAAACGTATGTGTGAAACTACTGTCAATAAATTATATCTTCGGTCAGATTACATGAAGGTGGGTAGGATGACAACAGCGTTAATCTCAAAAATCCAGAAAAGATGAAAGGTCATTGCCATTAACTACACGAAATTGATCTTAGGAAACTAAAAGCTTGTGATAGTATGTAAACACTGTCTGCCTGCAATCGATTCTAGAGAGGTTCATAGAGTCTTCTAAAGTTCACTATTAAGGAACGAGTATTTCATTCTTAGGTGTCTCTGGTTAATGTAAAAAACTCAACTGAAGACAATAATTTGCATCGTAATTAATTATAAAAAACACTTCAGCTCTAAATTAATTCCAAGGGAGACAGCCACGCCCGACTCATTTGTTGAAAGAGCCTTCATCCCCTTTCCTGTGATATGTACATTCCACACATATATAGACAAGAGCAAATATGAAAAGGGTTAATACACGAGAGTATTCGAGTGACGAGGCTTTTCGTGATGGAGTAAAAGTTCTTTTCGAAATCCTTCATCTCAACCTCAGTTGTATGAGTTTAACGATCGAGTTACACTCATATGTTTCACCTTTACTTTATTTTTATCTGTTTTTATTATCTAGATTCTATGTATACTAGAATTCCGAGATGACACTCGAAATACACACTTCGCATTCTAAAAAAATGTCACTCTGTTTTTATCCATTAGAGGTTTAATTTTAAATCTAGGAAAGTTGAATAACGTATCAGATATGTAGTTCAATTTCAAAAGTGTCACTCAAAGTAGCTGGCGTGACCTTCTGCCTTAATATTTAATCCCATATTTAGAGACTCCTATTTTATGCGAAGCAAATAATCGAATAATTTTCCAATATTTTAATTTCTACATAGACAATTTTTTTTAATTGATAGAAATTCAATATTGACATGATTTTATGTTGATTTCAATATTGAAGGAAGAAAAGGCGATACGGACAATAGCACTAGAGAAATAAGGGTTGGAACGAGTCCAACTCGAAGAGTTTCGGATATTAAAAAAAGTGAACTTCTGTCTCAAAAAAAAAACTAAATTAACAATAGAATCGAAACTTTTTATTTCAACCCTATCACTTCCGTTAAAGTTTTATCACACCCTCAGAAATTTCTGATGAAACTTTTTCTTTGGAAGTAATTCAATTTCATTAGTGCGGATTAATACTTCCATTTGTTTCCAATAAATTTGATCTTATCTCAGATAAGAAGTTTATTTGCTTTAAATTAATTTTTGTTTAACAGAAAAGTAATAATATCAGGAAAAGAGATGAACAAAGTCTTTTGAATTTATCCAAAACTTTCTTCAAATTCTCCCGAATTTTTTCTATGGTTTATCATTGTTATGTAACTGATATATAACTTTTTGAAGTACTTTTCTGTAGATCTTTCTGATGAAAATTTCGAGTAAGATTTTAGTAGTTTCGACTTATTGTTGAACTGTGTGTGGCATTCGTGGGAAGTTTTGTTATCGTTCGTGTCGATTTGAACTTTTGATGGTGCTTTATAACTAAATACACATAGTTGAGGTAAGAAAAGATATTATCTGTAGAAGCTGCCATACCCGCAGGTACGATCGATACTATATTTCTGCGCTGTGCTCTACTTATTAGATAAGTTTCCGTTTCTAAACTTGAGCCATTGTCTTGTTAAAGACCGAGCATTCCTCTCGAGTTTCCAAATTAATGTGATTAATTCATTGAGACGGTCAAAACACTCAATCCCGAGATGATATATAGACCTTAAGGATTTGGGATAAGTTAATTATGGCTATAGGTGCTTTATCTTAGTATATGTAAAATCAATAGTGAAACACAATGCCATGACAATATAGATGCATATTAGAATATTTCATCCTTTAAAACTATAAACTATACATCGTTACTCATGCTTTAAAAGTGAAAGAGCAATTTTGTAGATCGGTATACAATATTTAAATTGTTATTTCCAATTAAGAATTAAAATAGCTTTTAACATTGCCAAACTAGTATACATCACAAAATTTGAAGTCAAAATTACATTATAGACGGTCAAACTCAGTTTATACAATTCCAAACGTTTACACGAATAGGAAACCCCACAACGTCAGAATCTGTTATTCCGGACTTATTTAGTAAACGTTCCAAATTTATATAGGGGCCAACGTAAGGAAACTTATACGAAACCTTTGACCTTTCAATGCAAATTTCGTACGCGATGTAGTGTCTAATTAACTCTAACAAGAAACAATTTGAAAAACATCAGAATTGCACATTTTTGATAGCTAAAAAGGAATAATTGATTGAAATTTAGAAAGTAAACAGTAAAGCTTGAAATTTACCTAAAGTTTTCTTTCTAATCATGTCTGAAGTTCACAACATCTGTTGACATGTTTATATTACACTGCGTTTCCGTCTGCAGAAACACCTTGCCCTAAAATAGATCAACTTGTGTCATTCAATTACGTCAGTAGTCTAAGCGGATTACGTACTGCGTTTATCCTCGCAAATCGTTAATCGTTCTCAGTTTCGCTTCCAATGCTTACGAGCAACAAGTGCTTTGATACTTGAGTCTTGATTGCCTATAAGAGTAGACGTAAATTCGCTTGAACTACGTATAATCATTATTTTCAAACGTAAAGTGATTTTGGTTGTAAAATTAAAAAATAGAGATTGTTCAAAATGACTAAGTGTATTTTTTTATCTGATTCCAGAGATGAGGCACCTTGTTAGGAAGCAAAGCACGATAGACGTTCATTCAGTCAAAGTCAGTTTGAAAGACATTGTATGTTATCTTTCACTCCTGGAAGCTGGCACGCCAGAGGACAAATTAGAGTGTAAGTTTTAGTGCAAAATATTAAATTATGAAAGTTGACAAAAGTTAAAAGTTAATATATTAGTTAATATTAAAGTTAAGTTTTATATATTGTTGCTTTTCTTTTACATAGAATTAAATTCAAATACTTTAGCAACTTTTTTAACATTTTGAAGTCTTTTCAAATTTTATGAATTTACTGTAAATATTTTGAAACCTTATCAAATCCTACAAAATCATATAAAATCCGTGAAATTTCTTTAATCACTTGAAATTTTATAAAATTATTGAGTCTTTTACAAACTTTTAAATTTTTTCAAAATTCTTTGAAATCTTATAAAGTCGCTTGAGTTCACTTTGCTTTCACTGAAAATCTCGAAAATGTAAACAGTATTCGTATTTTTTATTTTTAAAGGGGCATCATGAAAGACTTTGCCCGAGGGCACCACATATTTGAGAT
Organism: Synergus coniferae; assembly: GCA_032164275.1. Lineage (NCBI taxonomy): Eukaryota > Metazoa > Arthropoda > Insecta > Hymenoptera > Cynipidae > Synergus > Synergus coniferae. Next base: position 2,304,197 of record JAUEJJ010000042.1, read on the forward strand.
TCTAATTTATTATAAAATAATTCTGATTAAAATCATAAATTTTCTTTAACATTTTTCATTTTCTTTCCCTGCATTGCTACTCCATAGCCGGGAATAATTAAAATTCCTCTATTGTAAGAATTTCTGTACGAGCGTTTAGAAATAAGGGCAGACTTGGGCTTTCATGTTCCACCTAAAGCTAAAACTGAATGGATTTTTGTGAATGGTGGTGCCTGAAATGAGTGTGTGTGTGTGTGTGTTTAATGGTAGATAAGTGTTGTAAAACATAGCGTGACAGTGGATCATTGTGGCCTTTGAATACCTCGTAATTTCAACTTGTTGCTGACCAAAGCACGTGAATTAAGCAATACTGTTTTTCTTTCAGTCATGTTCAGACTCTACGATACAGATGGTAACGGAGTTCTCGATACAAATGTGAGTTTAATTAATTATTTTATTCTATACTTCTTTAATGATTAAAATTAATGAATATAAAATTACTTGTATTACAGAATATATCTTTTATATGTATTAAATTTTAATTTCATCATAATATGAATTGTATGAAACATTTATGTGAAAAATTCAGTATGGAAAAATGCTACTTATAAAATTTTGTCTTTCAAGCAAGAAAATAATGAGGCACTCGTTGTTAGCCGAAGATTAAATTATATTATACGGGGCGCGGCGCATGAATCGACAAGTAGAAAAAAATAGTTCCGTCAGACATGGGCTGACAGACACAGAATCGATCTACTTCTAAGTAGAAAAATCCAGAAATTGTCCAGGATTTTCGTAGGCAAAATTTAGTAGACACCAAAATTTGTAAAATTCAAAAGCGTATGCAAATGAAAACGTTGAATCCGTATCTTGAATTCATATATTCGATTTCTGATTCCTTTACATTATTTGTCTGCAGGAGACGGATTGCATCGTTAACCAGATGATGAATGTTGCTGAATATTTGGGATGGGATGTCTCGGAATTGAAACCGGTGAGTTTATGTTTAAACTAAAATTGAATTGAAACTTTTTAATGCAAAAAGTGACTTTTAATTATTTTCTCCTCGACGACAATATAAAATCCAGAGTTTCTCTCATTATCTGAGGAAGCCTGGCAGCGACTAACGAGAATTGATTAAAGCTTAAAGGAAAATAAATTAACTTTTCTTAACTGAGTCTCTTTTCCAAAGATGAAATTTAAATAAAGTTTCTGTCGAAGTTTGATGAAAAAATTAGGAGAGGTTTTTTACTTCTCATACCAAAACTTTTCTATATGAGAATATTTCTTTATTGAAAGTTTGTTCCTTATAGAAACTAAAAATTTTTCTAGTGATTATAAATAAAATGCTTCTCATATTGTAATCCTTAATTCAGTTTTGTTATTCACCTTCGATTCTGAGTCGATCTGATTTCGAAATCTTCCTTCAGTCGATGAAAGGAGGACAATGGCTCTGCAATTTATTATTACAAATCTGTTTGTCCAAAGTATATGGAAATGGAGGAAGGTGAATGTGAAATCACAATGCTTTCAGATTCTGGAGGATATGATGGTAGAGATAGATTACGATGCAGATGGAACAGTTTCATTGGAGGAATGGAAGAGGGGTGGCCTGACGACAATCCCTCTTCTCGTTCTATTGGGTTTGGATTCGCATGTCAAAGAGGATGGAAATCATCTCTGGAGACTGAAACACTTTAGCAAACCAGCTTACTGCAATCTCTGTCTCAATATGCTAGTCGGTCTTGGCAAAAAAGGACTTTGTTGTGTTTGTAAGTTTTCCTCTCAAGATGTTTTAGAACGCAATTTTTATAATTGACTGGATTTGATATTGAAAGGGAATTATTTTTTAGTTTGCAAGTACACCGTACACGAAAGGTGTGTTCAGAGAGCACCAGCATCTTGTATAGCAACATACGTAAAGAGCAAAAAGACTTCTCAAATGATGGTTCATCATTGGGTCGAGGGAAACTGCCACGGAAAATGCTCAAAATGTAAAAAGACAATAAAAAGTTATAACGGAATAACAGGCCTTCACTGTCGTTGGTGTCAATTGACAGTGAGTATGATTATATTGTTTAATAAATAATTATGGTATCTGTATACTATTTCTGGATCATTTCAAACCGAATAAGCCTAGGCTTAAGCAATACAAGCTAATTCTCCAATTATGCTGAAACAATACCCCATTATCTAAACATTGAAACGTAATTATGTTCCAGCTTCACAATAGATGTGCATCGCAGGTACGAGCAGAGTGCAATCTAGGGGAACATGCAGTTCATATACTACCGCCCACGGCTATTTGTCCTGTTGTTCTCGACAGGCAAAGATCCCTCTCGAGAGATAGCAAAAGGGGAAGCAAATATGGTCAAGATTCGTCTTCAGTTAGTTCTGTAAGTTTTTTTTATTTGTACTAGCAACTATGATCCGCTCGCGATAAATTTCTTGTTTTTATACTCCTGCTAAAATGATGCAGAGGATTTAAAAATGTTTTAAGGGATTTCAAAAGTATTCAAAATAATTCAGAATTTTTAATTTTTAATTTTTGAAATATAAAAATTCATAATTCCTTGTCTGATTTTAGGAATCTCAAGTTTCATAAAATTCCTCAAAATCCCTTTAAAATTCTACAAAATCTAGTGAAATTCTTTTAAATTTTATGAAATCACTTGATATTTCTTGAATTTCCTTAAAATTCCAGAAAATATCGTTCAAGATTGCCTATCTCTTGCGCTAGAAACTCATTAGTGTCCTATTAATGAGCCCTGAATGCACTTTCAATAAACTGAATGTAAATTTATTCGGGCGAGAGAAGAGAGAGTCTCTGAACCTAATTAAGTCTTTAGAGTTTTACCACTGAATATTTCATGGATATTCCCCAGGGTGGCTTTCTCACATGCAATACCTCGACCAATCAGCAGCCAGCCATGTCTTTTCAAATTACCCCACCACCGAACACCTTACCGCTCCTGGTATTCATAAATCCAAAATCGGGCGGAAGACAAGGAGAAAGGATGTTGAGGAAGTTTCAGTACATTTTAAATCCGAGACAAGTTCACAATCTAGCTATCGGAGGTCCTATGGCTGGCCTCCAGCTGTTTAAGGACGTTGAACATTTTAAAGTAATCTGCTGTGGTGGGGACGGAACCGTGGGATGGGTTCTTGAAACAATGGGTAAGTTCCTGAAGTTTAAAATTTTTAGGAAATTTCCTAATGCATACTGGGTGTTATATTATGTTGTTTCTTTTTAGATCGTGTACAATTTGAAAATCAACCAGCAGTGGGTGTAATTCCTCTGGGAACAGGAAACGATCTAGCAAGATGTCTTCGATGGGGTGGGGGTTACGAAGGAGAAGCTATTTACAAAGTTTTGAAGGTATAAATAAAAATTAAATTCTTTCGTGTTTGAACTGAAGAATCGTATTACAGGCCATATATTTTTTATTTAAAATCTATAAATCATATGCTTACTAAAATTTAATCTTTTCAAGGCTCTTTATATATCCTTTGAAGAGCTTTGAGAAAATCCAATTTACATTTTTCATTGAAAAATTAACTACATTCCCTTTCATCAAATCTTAAGCTAATATTTTAATCAATGAAATCCGTTTGTGTGCTGAAACTGCTAAGAGTAACTAAGCGACTACCCCTTGCTCATTAGTCTCCTTTTTCATAATTAATAGAACTAGTTAGCGCACGGAGAATGAAACGAGAGCCCAGCAAACGGCTTTCAAAAGCCGTTTTTCAACTGATTTGGACGTTTTTTTTTTTAAATTAAATCTAATAAAATTAAAAAAAAAGAAAAACTTCAAAAACTAGAGGCTGAAATTAAAAGAAAATTCTAATAGTTTTCCAAGTTAAAAATAAAGCAATATAATTGTAAATATAAATGTTTGTTTTTGTAATACAGAAAATAGAAAAAGCAACTCCAGTGATGATGGATCGATGGCAAATCGAGGTCACGGATCAAAAAGAGGAGAAAAAACCAAATCAGGACTGTATCCCCTACAATATCATTAACAATTATTTCTCGGTGGGGGTTGATGCTGCGATTTGTGTCAAGTTTCACCTTGAAAGGGAGAAGAATCCTGAAAAGTTCAACAGTAGGATGAAGAACAAGCTCTGGTACTTTGAGTACGCAACTACCGAGCAATTTGCTGCTAGTTGCAAGAATCTTCATGAGGATCTCGAAATTATCGTAAGAATTGATTACATTTTTTCGAAATAATTAGACTCTCATGAAATTGATGAAATCGAGCTTTTTTCAAGGAATTTCTTTGATAAGTTTGTTAAAAAATATATTTTCCAGTGTGATGGTGTACCTTTGGACTTGGCACACGGACCTTCACTTCAAGGGGTTGCTTTGTTGAACATTCCTTTTACACACGGGGGTTCGAATCTCTGGGGTGAGCATCTTACGAGACATCGACTTGGGAAAAGAAAGAGCAAGAGACCTGACAAAGAATTGAGTACAAGCAGTTTCAATTCTGTAGATCTGACTGTTGCCATTCAAGGTATGATATCAAGAATTTCAGGAATAAATAATACCTATAAGTAATACCTATAAATAATGCATATAAATAATACATATTATTTAAAATTCTTATCTAGATATAGGAGATAATCTCATCGAGGTGATTGGATTGGAGAATTGTTTGCACATGGGTCAAGTCAAAACTGGACTTAGGGCTTCAGGTAGAAGATTAGCTCAGTGTAGTAGCGTTACTATTAAGACTTTTAAAAGATTTCCAATGCAGATTGACGGGGAGCCCTGGATGCAAGGCCCGTGTACAGTAAGTCAAACGATCGTTAATATAAAATAATTTCTAACATCGACAGAGTCAATGATTGAGATTAAAAATTCTGAATTTACTATTCTATTTTTAGATTCACATAACGCATAAAAATCAAGTTCCGATGCTGATGGCACCACCCCCAGATAAAAGAAAAGGCTTCTTCCGTTTTTTGAAAAGATGAACACGTAATACGAGACGTGCGAATTGCGTCCACCCTCTCCAGGAAATTTGAGCTTTTTCCCGAATTTCTGTTTAGTCCAGCCATCATCAAAAATAGCGACGTTCGCCTATCGTGTATTATTTTATTATAAAAATTTTAATGCGAAGCAAAAATTTTCGCACGTCCGTAATAATTCTTTTAGCGTTCTTATAAATTGTCCTAAGAGACTGTTGAATTGAGTAGCAATGTGTTTATGTACAGTATTTTCGAGATTATATTGGAGATCGTAGGATTATTAGACGCGTGATAGTTACTTATAGGAGGACTCGTTTTCAGTTTCGTGAAGGAGAATCATATTTTTCAAATATCGTTCAAAAATCCCGCCAGAAAGGGGGGGATTATTTATTATCATTTATTTAAATTTTTAATTAGGTTTAAAACAAATTATAAACAACTTTAAATTCAGATTTTCCCAAAGTATAAAAATAATTTAAAATAAGAAATTCTTATTCTGAAAGTGGTAGAAAATTTGAGAAACCGAGCCTCCCTCTTTCGTCCATAATCGATCTGCAGAAATATTTTCATAGAATTGTAAATGTCTAAATATAAATACTAAACACGTTGGAAAATGTTGCTGTGAGTAGAAAAATACGTATGTGATGTAGAAAGAGAAGTCTAAATTGATTTGATGAAAGATAAAAGATATCAATTTCACGTAGGAAAATATAATTAAGTTGCAATGAAGTTGTTGAATTCATTATCGTTTAATTTGAAATACTACAACTAGAGATTGACGTGGCTATAAAAGTCCACTTATCTCTTATTATCAGAAACAAATACGCAGTAAAATAAAAATACAGTTACTATTATGTACCTAATTAATAGTCGACTTCTCTACCAACGTCCAACATACGTTTCGTAAGACTCTACTGACAAATTTAGTAAATCCTGGTAAAAAATTGGAACCTATTCTTTATTACTATTAATTAAATTAATAACTATTTCATTAGAACACCAGCGTACGGGTTTCTGTAACATCAAGAAGTCTCTAGTCATTTTTTATTCACCGCAATTTTTTAATTTATATTATACTTAATTTTTATAAAATTATATTATTTATTATGGTTTTTAGACATGTATATTTATTTTTATACATACTTTTGAGTACAATATATTAAAAATTGGTAACAGCAATGATAAGGTACAAAATAAATTGAAGATTTTTTCTAAATCAAGCTTCATATAGGTCCCTGAGTTTATTTTAAGTTTGCGTATATAATTTTTAGAAGTAAATGTGCTTTAATATATCAAATAGTGGAAACTTTAAATGTATTGAATATACGAATTTAAAGTAGAAATTTCAAAGATTTATCTTTAAAATTTCAAAAGATTAGTGCTTTTACTGATATTAATTATTATTCTCTTTTAAAAAAACTGATTCTAGCCTGTGTAACGAGTGCTCTGAAACACATCGCCGGTAATCAAGGAAAACTAGAGTTGTAAATAACATAAAATGTAAAATCAGTTTTCAAACACTGCCACCTTGAAAAATGTTCATATTCATATCTCTTTTGAATAAAGTACATTTTCTTGACTTTCAATTAAAATATAACTTCAGGAGAATGAGAGAAAAAATTATTATGAACAGAAAAAATAAAAATATGGCTATTCATCCGTGCTATAATTATATTAATTTATATTAATGCCAGAGTAGAAAGCGACTGCTAAAGAAAGAAACTCCCATCGTCATGGACCACAAAATGTAACGAGCTTTCCGTCCGTGAAATATATAGAAATGAAATATTTACAGTTAGTCATAAGGTTGTAGAGATAATAATTTTTTTCTCGAAAAAAAAGGCTATTTCTCGCAGTCGCTTTATTTTTACTTTGTTTGTTTCTGAGTACGTCAGCACGATTATTATTTTCTTTTCCTTACAACTATTCTTCTAAATTACGTTTAGCCATTGATAAATTGATTTATCAATATATTTAACAATATATTTAACAATATATGTATTTATCAAAAAATATATTTTTTCCACGTCGATAAAATAAATATTCCAGACTCTAGAATAAATTTTAAAAACATGCATAAAATAAACTGTTAAAATCCCACAGGGACCAGTTCATTATTTAATAAATATCACCATTTGCAGTATCTATTCATTTCAAAGTCTTACTAAAAAATAGCTTTTTATATGTGTAAAACATTTATCAAAATTTAAAACGTAAAATGGCTAAAACGAAAAAACACTTCAACATAGAATAACTTGCTTCGGTAGATTTATATAAAAAGCATCAATGCATCTTTACTGTACGTTATATTAATTTAATAACAAAAATATTTTATTATTTGATGAAAATATAAAAAATATTTAATAATTGTTAATAGGCTCAGCAATTCAAGTTTAAGTCTGAAATGTTACAGGAAAGTTCTGTTAAGTAAGAACATTTATAAGAACAAACTGTACACTAAATAATTTGAAATATGTATTTTATCTCATTTTATTCACTTTAACTCCTCGAATATATGTATTTAATTTAAATCTGATAGTTTACAGTTTTACATTTCAGTACAAATGTGTGTTTTATCTAATATTATAAGTCTGCGATTACGAAAATGATAATGCTATATCATTGTTGACGTTCGTATTATATTTATCGCATTTTAATAATTTATTTATATAGCAAAATTTTGCGTACTTTTAGTAAAATCGTAGCCCTACTTACAAAGTTAGGAGGATCGAAATATTACGCTTATAAAAAAGAAGAGGTATACCTATAATAGGTAGGATCTTTAATATATATACATATATAGTAAATTATATTGTATATATACATATTTATTTAATAATAAATAGCGCTCGAGTCTAGAAAAGTATCTAAATGGATTTGTCAGCAATAAAAACTCGCCATTCTGCTTATAATTAGTGTGTAAGGCGTGATAATTTTTTTTCTTTTGAATTCAGTCAGTGTGCTTACTGTTACGATGATAATACCAAAGACCCAAAAAATAGGGAGACACAATTTACGATTTTTGATAAGAGAATCTACATACCACAGATGGGCAAAATCTACATTGAAAAGTTAATTACAAATTATAAAAATGGCTCACTGAAACCAATGGCCAATGTATATTATATATAATATAGTCTATAATTTAATTCACTACTGTTGACATAAATTAATTAAAAGTATTAATCGTTTAAACAGTTTCCTTTTATCACAAATAAAATATTGGCTTCGCTTTAAATATCTTATGTCTGCATTCCTGAATTATAAATGAATTTTAAACAAAATTTAAGTAGTAAATGTTAAATTTTATCAAAATGCGTGTATAAAGAGAAACAAATGAAATTTCTGTGCTAGTAATTTGTAATTAATTTATAGCAATTTTGCCCGTCATTATAAAAACGTATTAATACATGTATGTATAGTGTATACCAATGAATGTGTCAAATAATACGCGACAGTTCATCGACACAATAATTGTCCTCGAAATTTAATAACGGATTTGGATGAAACTCAATGTAGACACAAATCAATCTATACCTATAAATACGTAATATTTCTTCGATGTCTGCATAAATTTTATGCAAAATGTAAACCTAACACTATTATTATTTACACAGACTCTCAAAATGAAGAATGCAACAGGGTAACTTCTATTTATATTTATATTTCGTTTTTTATTATTTTAATTATAATTTGCATTTACTAATAATAATCATTAATTCTTGGAAAAATAAAGCACGTGCCATAAATATTATACACGCATCTCACTTACGATATTTCTAACATATTAGCTAAATTTACTGCCACATTTTTTTGGGTCTACGTATGTTTGAGCACTACTGCCATTTTTCAATGATATTAGACTTGTACACAAAAAAGCCTGTCAATAGTATAAAGCGAGTGTCGAGAAAAAACTAATAAACAAATATGTAAATTTACTCTAGAACGAATTATGTAAAGTAAATAGATGATTTCATTAATACTTGTTTTTGAATTAGGATTTGAATCAAAGGATGTCAGAAAAGTGTACATTAAATTTATTGAATTCCAATAAAAGATATTTGAATTAGGGCTTGCGTTTTACTTATCCGACTTATATCTATATAGTATAGCCGGTATAGCCTAACCAGAGATTAGGTGGCCTAACTTTCAGCAAGTTTCAGGCAATTTCAGGTAAACACAGGGTTGTGCATAAAATATGGTGACTCTGAACCTCTGAATAGAAAAGATGAAAATAGGAAACGTTTAATTTTCAAGAAATTTCAAATAATTTTTAGAGGAAAATTTAAATTTGAAATTTATAGTTAAAAAAAAAATTAAATACACACGAAAGGAATTCAAAAGTGATTTAAAACGATTTTTGGAGCCCGGACTCACCTCTCTAAAAGGCCGGCACTGTATTCGGATATTAAAATTATGAGAGGGTAAGAGGTAATTTCAAATTCAATGCAAATTCTTTTTAAAAAATAAAAAAAGATTAAAAACATACCTAGAAGAACAAACTTCTTTCAAATTCAAAATATATATGTATGAATTGGTATGTATTTGAAAAATTAATATAGTGCTGCCACCTACATCCGGGAGATCGTTTTTATTTCCGATGCCGATATCAAACGAATGAAACTGAAATGAAATCATTGAAATGAAGTCAAATGAAGTATGAAATGAACTGTGAATCTGTGAATACTGAACAATACTGAATCTCACTGTTAGGTGCTCTAGGGTTCGTAGTTTTTCATATAGTTTTTCATTTTGGACTCTAAAAGCGTTAATATGTGTAAATAGACGATGACCTGCTAGAAATCTTTAAGTACCACAGTTTAAAGTTTATTTAAACTTAAAAAGGTATGTGAAAATGTATCAAAATGGAAATTAGCCGCTAGGCGTGCCACCGGTTGGGGTTAGACCTTAGCCTTCAACCTTCGTTCCGGTTATTTTCCATATAAAATAGAAATATAATTAATATTGTACAGTTGTTGCAGTAATTCAGAAAGATGATCAAATCCGACGAAAATATCCGACAGCAGTATCCTCAATATCCACAGACTGTGTAAGTTTACATTTAAAGTTTTATATTTTACCATTGTTTGCTCCTAAATCTTATAATTTATAGTTTTACAATGAAATTTTCCTATCATCAACTCCAGCATTCTACTTTTTATTCTACTCTTATTTAGATTTTGACAGATTTTGATCATTTCGATGTTCGAAACCCTATAAAATTTTTTGGTTATGTTTCATCAGAAATCTTTTGTGCAAATGTATTTACATATATATATACACCCACATTCCTTATACGTTATGTAGAAGTACACGATAAAGTAGTTAATAATTTAATAAATTGACTAATTGTCTGCTTTCAAGTGAATTATGTTTAAATTTTGATTGAAAATTTGATTCAATTTAATAAAAGCAGATACCGCCGGTACATCTCTAAATTGAAGTTTTATCAATAACATTAATCCGATATGAATACATATGAGATTTCTTTATTTTATAATTGTATTTTCTTATTTATTTATTAATTTTGATTTATAATCCCCCTGTTAGTCGAGTTTGTAAACATCGTCTGTACACTCGCTTTTACGTATATTCGTAGAAAACTGCCTTTGTGTTTTCGATTCTAAATCTTCTAAATGTACGTTAGCATGGCCGCAGGCACAAGCCAATGTACCAGTCTTAATAACAAATAAATAAAAGCTTCAAATTTGTTGAAAACACCTATTTTTTCCATCAAATGTATAAATGATTAATATTATAGTTAAGAAATATAGGATAGAGTGGGGCGAGATGTAACATGAGCCATCTAATTTTTTCGTTATACCTATTCAATAATAAGCAAAAAATTTTTTAAAAAGAAATTTGTTAAAATTATATCTGATATTAGTACAAAGTACAGTTAGAAAAGAATGTATAGTCTACGAAAAAATTAAATGGCTCATTTTACCCCGTATGCCAATATGCTTTTGAAAGAAATATACGATTTTATATAAGTTTCGCCCATAAACCGAACTTTTTAGAATTAAAATCTTTCCTTTCTGTTTCCAGGGATTTCAACGAACAGGAAGACCAACATTCTACGGAAATAATTAGCGTCGACGTAACCGTGATTCCTTCCCAAGGTGGTCACAATCATGGCAGTTCGAAAGTTAAGCTGAAGAACATAGTTGATTTTTCATGGGAACACCGATACTACACTGGCCACCTTTTAGCCGTACACATGTCTGGAAAATACCTTGCTTATGGTATCAAAGGTATATCTTTTAACCTTTTCATATTGTCTCAATAATCAAACAACTTAATACAAGAAATTAAAATTTAGTAATAAAATAATATCAAAAACCCCTAATTCTATTTACTTTAAATAGCTGGAACGGGAAGTGGTGTCGTTCGCGTAGTAAATAAAGAGTTAGAGCATCGGCTACTGTTAAGAGGAATGCGAGGTTCTGTTCAAGATTTGGCTTTTGCACATGTCTCCAATGCTATTCTAGCATGTGTAGATTGTTTCGGCACCCTCTTTGTTTACACAATTGAAGCATTACCTGGGGAATTGGCACATGCTCTAATATTGCAAGTAAATGCAGAAGATGTAGCCCCTACTAGTCACAGAGTTATTTGGTGTCCTTATATTCCGGAAGAAGAGGCAACCGACGGAGACGAGGTTTCTAAGCTACTGGTGTTAACGCGAGGATCTAAAGCTGAATTGTGGTCGGTTGCTGCTGCATCACGACAATGGTCTAAACCCGTGAACGTAATTATCCGCAATTTTTCTTTTTCTTCTAGATTTTTATAGATTTATTCAACTTTTATTGAACTAGTAAACGTATTTTATTTTTAATTGTTTTAGATTACAGATGCTGAAGTTAAGAATAGTGGAGTCGTACTAGAAATTTCCGAACACACTGACACTATAGTCGAAGCTACTTTCAGCCCTGATGGCACAGCTTTGGCCACAGCTAGTCTCGATGGTGAAGTCAAGTTTTTCCAAGTCTACATGTGTGGTCATGGTGGACAACAAAAACCGCGATGTTTGCATCAGTGGAGACCGCACAATGAACGACCTATTTCCTCTTTGTTCTTCCTAGACGACCACAAGAACTATCAACCCGAGTAAGTTATTCCCAATTTGATTTAATTCCTTCAATTTAAAAACTGAAATTACCAAAATATTGTTTCTGTAAGCAGTGCTCAATTCTGGAGATTTGCGATAACCGGCTGTGACAACAATTCAGAATTAAAACTCTGGTCCTGCGAACTTTGGTCGTGTTTACAAACAATCAAATTTGCACCCACATCAGGCAAGACCGTTACACCCGTCTTGAAGGCCGGTATGGACCTGAGTGCTGGATATCTCCTCTTATCTGATATTTACAATAGGGTTTTATATATACTAAGCCTAGCAAAAGATAGTGGAGCGGCAGTAGCGTGCATCAACACAATATCAGAATTCCTTCTGCCATATCCAATTCTCAGCTTCGCAATTGTAGATGCCGGTCAACGAAGAGTAAGGCCCACAGGAGAATCACTCGAAGATTTGTGTCCTGGTGATGAAGAGAATGAAGACCAGCTTGTCATTAGAATGTATCTCGTTCAGCCCAAGTCACTCCAAGAGTGCCATGTAGCCTTCAGACCAGCTACACAAGCTAGCGGAACTTGCTTGATGGATACCCTCACCCACGATTCACTCGATTATTCTGAAGATCTTCCAGAAATCGGAGCGGTAAATCACAATGGTCTTGTCGAAGTAAATAGCGAAGAAGAACGTACAGTTTCAGCAGCAATTGATACGGCGAATCACACCTCGGGTCTGAATCTTATGACTCCTGATGCCTTTAGTTCACCTGCCAAAAAGGAAAATGCTTTGGACTCGAGTGCGAATAGCCCAGAATTGGGTAATGTCCTTTCAGCAAGCCCATCTCTTGCCCAAGCAGTACATGCATTAAATGCTTCCGAGCCACCTTTGGCAACAAGTGAAATCGAGGAACAGGCATTGCCAAGTGGTGGCAGTAGTCCTTCTAGAGAAGTGAGGGAAATTCTTTCACTCGCGGAACCCGAAGAAGGTGATGGTAAAACAAAAGATGATAATCTACCTACAAAACAAGATCCGAACTGGGCAGAATTTTCAATGGCATTGATGAAAGATCCGATAGTGCAAAGGGATATTGAAAAGAAAGACATAAAGCCAGTGATCATTACCGACGAAGAAATAAAGTGGCGTCTTCTTAACGAATGTAAAATTGTATCTCTTGCCGAAAAATTTGACTCTATGCTTCAAATTGTTCAAGATCAGCGACAGGAATTTCAGGAATTGCGGATGGAGATTTCGAGACTGAGAAGCGAGACTCCCGTAGGAAATAGAATAGAAACGGCTGTAGCTCGAGCAACTAAGCAACAGATGGCTAATGTAGAACAGACCCTGTATAGTCATATGTCGAGACAACACGAATTTCTGAGTAATTTCGAAAAATCAATCAAGGACAATATCGAAGCAGCTTTACCTCAAGTTTGCAAAAATGCACTAGAACCATTAAAGACTCAATTTAGACTAGACGCAGTGAAAATGGACGAACAGTTGAAAGCGAATTTGACTCATTTGATCACCGGAACTCACATGAAGGAAATGATCGCTGTTGTAACTGCTAATGCCGCCAAACCTGCACTCGAAGTTCTTTTTAAAGAAACCTTTACGAATACTCTCTTACCTGGAATGGAAAAAGCCTGCCAAGCGATGTTTAGACAGATTCAAGACACCTTCGTCAAGGGTACGAGAGAGTGTAAGTATTAAATTAAGTATAAATTATATAATACTAAATTTAAACCGAAAACGTTACATTAGAATTATGTAATTTTTAGATTTGCAAAATGTGGATTCGATTGTGGAAAGACAATGCCAGAAGAGAAATGATCAAAAGGGTGAAGCTCTGATGGCGGTTCTGAAAGAAGAGGTGCACACTGCACTGACGAGGGGATTGTCGGTTTTGCAGGAAGGAACTTTGAGGACAATTCGTGATTCGGTTCGGGAAAATCTTACTCATCATCTGTCGGATATTTCCGGGGCTCGGTAAGAATTTTAATATAAAAATTTGAAACCTAGACTTGAATGAAAAATAATAATCGAAAATAATTTAACAATTTCAAAGTTTCCTAAAAATTATTTCAATCTATTTTCAATAGATCGAGAGCAACAACACCAGGTCCACCAGCTCCTGGACTAGCGGACAATCAAGCTCGAGTCTTGTCGCATTTACAAAGAGGCCAGCTGAACGCAGCATTCCAACAAGCTCTGAGTGCAAGTGACCTAAATCTAGTAGTTCTAGTCTGTGAAAAAACGGATCCTGCTAGAGTATTTTCCTGTCCAATGGGGACTCAAGGACCAAGGTCGATTTTACAGCAACCTGTGATACTTTCCCTTGTACAGCAACTATCCGCAGATTTAGGACACCGAACTGAGCTTAAACACAGGTACTTATACTCTATTCATTACCGGGAGTTTTTTTTTTTTTATATATAGTTTGAAATAATTAAAAATTTTGTTATAGGTGGTTGGAAGAAGCGATCCTTAATCTTGATCCTGCAGATCCAGTGACGAGAGAACACATGGGAACTGTACTGAGCAACTTACAAACCCAACTAGGTCTTTTCGTAGGAGCAAACCCGACTCATCGTTCAGCTCGAGCTATGAAAATGCTCTCAATGGCCACACGATCGTTATTAAATGAGCATCCATGACCAGCATACGCGTGAGATTATTCGATAAATACTTACTTTCGTGATAAAAAACCAAACAGACAGTTTTGCACACAAGCAATATTAGCAAAAAGATTGCACCTGGCTCGAAATGCACGAGAACACAATGGAAAGGCTCTTTATATTTCAGACTTTTGACCCCTGTACTATAACAGTATTTATTTAAAGTAAACTATTTTATTTTTAGAAACTTCAAATTTCTTTTTTTCAAACTTTTTTTCTATTTTCTTTCCGATTTATTCGAATTGCAGCAAAAATTATTATTTTAGTTCATACTCTAAGTTTTTACGCATACATTTTTGAGTCAAAAGCAAAAAAAAACGTGCTCATTCGTACGTTCAATTCAGTTTTGAAAACTAACGTTCTGAGAGAAATATTCTTTTTTAAAAAACTATATTCAGTTTAAAAATGCATTTTATTAATTTTAGCATCGTTATCTATTTAATTTTCATAAGAGTCTTTCAAGGGCATATAGTAATTACCGTTAGAGCAAATTTAGTTTCCCCAATTTACGCTCGCAATAATAAATATTTTTTCCTAAAACTAGCCACTTAACTCCATTTTGTATAGGTGGGGATAAATGGTCTACTTTTAGGAAAAAATATTTATTATTGCGAGCGTAAAGTTGGGGAAACTAAATTGCTGTTTGAGCACTTGCCATTTTAGTAATATAGTTTCTCAAACTTTTTTACTAGAAATAATGGATATTTTTTACTGAAGCTTTGAAAACTGGTAAAGAACATGAAATCGTATTCTGTTGACTTTTATTTTTTTGAAAAATAAAAAAATTATGTTTTATAGACTGTAATATTTTCAATTTTTCAAAAAAGTAATCACCAGACGTAAGTTTTTATGGTCTTTCATATTCATTAAAGGACCTGTCATCTCCAATTCATCAATAACAGTAGTTGTAAAATAATATTTAAGATACTGTCGATCAAAACAATCACCAAATATCTCCCAATTTCAATTGACATTGCAAAAATAATTGAAGATGGAGATAGATCTGGATTCATTAATAGTGATTCACATCTTATTGCTTGTATAGGAGCAATTTAATTTTTAATTTTTGGAGTATATTCAGTGATATCAAATTCAATTTCAGTAACTTTTCTTGTACAATGTACGCATGAAAGCATACTTCCAAATTGACCAACTCCCAAATGGTCATAATTTTTCATTTTAGATATAAGAGCAATATTGCTTATCATCATTATTTGGAAGTGTATGTATAGTGTAATCATCTCCATCTTTTGATATTGATGCTAGTCTATTTGTTGATTGTTTAATATGAGAACCATCAGTTTGTTGATGATTCAGTAATGCGCTTCTTTTTTCCATAATTGATCTAAATCTATGAAGCATATTTCCACCCGAATTTATTGCACACCAGTCCATAGCATCATAGTCATTAAATTGATTTTCAATGATAGGAAATTTCTCATTTAATAGGTCGTTTATTAACGCTTGAATATTTACACTCCCAAGTCTCTGTGCCGAAGACTGAAGCATTACCAATTATTGATAAGATTTTAAAAAGCTTGTTGTATATAATTCAATATTTGGTTTTTTGACTTTTTCTTTAGTTGCAGATCCAAAATAAACATTGTATGGTTCATGGTTTAAAAAAGATTGGTTACTCATATTACTATACTTTTCACTCAATGTAATAAGAATACTTTTGTCCAACTGTTTCTTTGTTAAGTCATCTACATTGACTATCCAAGTTTGATGAACAGGATGAGGCTTTGTAACTTCATAATGATTAATACGTAGTTTTGTTGCAATTAATGTAGGACAATCATCATCAAATATTGTTTTATTTTTAATTACATTAGGGGATACCAATCTATGTCTTAATATTTCAACAACCCTAACTGTGTTTTTCTTTATTAATGTTAAGAAATCAACATTCATGTAGCTCTGTATTTGTTCACTCAAACTTTGAATGTTTGTGAATTTATTTGTTAAACCCTGGAAAATCCCAGAATTTGAATATCTGTAAATTTCGT
This sequence comes from Synergus coniferae, assembly GCA_032164275.1. Classification (NCBI taxonomy): domain Eukaryota; kingdom Metazoa; phylum Arthropoda; class Insecta; order Hymenoptera; family Cynipidae; genus Synergus; species Synergus coniferae. The sequence continues at coordinate 2,320,909 of JAUEJJ010000042.1, forward strand.
GTGCCAAACCAGGGTACATAGGTTTCATATTTATTAGAATATTTTTTTGTGGTAAAAAAAGTTTGAGAAACTGAATTGCTAAAATGGTAAGTATCACATGCCTTTAACAGAATGATTTTTCCATTGTGAACAATAAAGGCAAAAGATTTATGACTGGGCATTTTTTTTAAAGCACTGTAGATTCAAAAGCGACGAGAGTTGGGAATTTTGCTTTGGGGTGTAAAAAATAACTTTATCAATTTATATGTTTTTTTAGTATTGTATTAAAAGTGTGTGTTTTCACGCTAATATAGAAATATTTTTCCTTTTGTACGATTGTATATTTTAAACATCAGTATTTCCGTTAAAAATGTTCGAGTTTTTGGTAATTTAAATCTAGACTCTACCAAAATTTAGTAACTTATTACTTATACGCTTTTTCAAGCAGTGATCACGAAAGTTTATCGAAAATAACGATGTTGTATTTAGTGAAAATCGTCTGTGCAAACTTCTTTCGAATCAGAGCGAAACGAAAAAAAAATTGATTTATTTTTATTTAATAAATAACATGATCGTTCCTCTTCGTTTCTAAAGTAAAAAGTCATGCTTAAAGCATGAATAACATTCTACATAAAGCAGGTTATTGACGTTGGTAACACTAATATTTTATTTGTTTACATCCTATTTTGACAATAAAGTCCTTCAATATTAATGTGAAATTTATTTTACTTTCTGAGAATAAGAGACTTCGTAATAAACACTAAAACTGCTTTCATTTTTTTCTTTCTTTACTTCATTATTTAAATTTTTTACTGTATTTATGAAGGAACGCTTTAATTTTGGCCTTTTTTTTTTTTAAATTTCAGACTCAAAACAAAAAGTATCCTTAGGAGATATCAATTAAGGTTTTCGTAATAGTTTTCAAGAATATTAGCTGTGATTAGAGTTATTTCCAAATAAGGGAAAAAAATATTGCATTTTAAGAAAAAAAAAAAAAACTTAGGTGTTGAGACTCCCGTTTTTTCTCATTTTCTTACCCGCTAAAAGATTAGAATTCAATGTAGTCTTTGATTTTTAAAGTCCTGGTTAGAGATTTATGAAATATTTTAAAATTAAGGGAATGCGAATGTATGAAATGAAAGGTTGAAAGTGCATTAATGTTTAATGTAAAAAGAGTTTTTTTAAAATATGCAGCTTTTCGTAATTCTTTATGCAACGTAAAATGTAAGTTTGTAATATATAGATTTTAAAGTTATTTTAAAATAAACTTCAAAATATTAGCTTGTACGTGAAAAAAGAGAAATGAATTCAAGGCTTATTAACGTATTTAATTGATTCAGACCATCTGTAACTTCTGATTAATCAGTCTTAAGATATATTTTACGCAATCAAGATTTCCTTTGTATGAGTTATTTAAAAAATGACTATTGTATAACTTCGAGTGAACTTACAGCAAATACATATTCTTATTAAATAAAAAGTGTATAATAAAAAATAAATAAATTCGTTTCGTATATAAACTATGTATTTTCTTAATATTTAATGTATAAATCTTATTTCTATTTATTAAGTAGAAGTTTTAGCTTTTAGAGTTTCTTTTATATGACTTGGAAGTTTAACCCTTTTCCTCTTTCTAACTTTCCCACTTGTCTTTGCAGGCTGATTTTCTACATTCTTTTTCTGTTTCTTTTTACAACTTAACGGATTTGGGCCTCCTTTTTTTCGTTTCTTTTTAGGTTTAACTTCCTTTTCTTCTAAACCCGATTTTTGTTTAAGAATTTTAATTGTTTCAATTTGTAAATTATTCGTTACTGCTCCATTTCGTAATTCTTCGGCGTGTTTACAACTTACTTCGGATGGACGTTCAAGAGTTGGTGCTTTCTCATGCAAATAAAGGAGAGGAACTCCCGGAATATTCCTAACGCGGTCTTGAAACTCACGATCTTGTGTGGCGATAATATATCTGTGGTTAAAAATGATATTTTTCATTAGTTTGCAATTTTTTTTATTTTAAAATATAAAATTATTTAATATATGCATGATTTATAAAACAATGTAAATTACCTAGAGGCATTATAATTCCCAACCATTGATTTTAAACATTTTGATCCAGAGACTGGATTTTTCTCGTGTTCACATTTATGCAGAGGAAATTGCTTTACAATCTGTAATGCTCCATTTAATTTCCTTTCCAAACGTGCTAATTTTTCGGTTTCCAAAATGACACACTGCGTTGTGAGTAGTTTTACTTCAGCTTGGAAATATTTTACTAGCTGTTCTTTTATATTGAACTTTGCCTAAATTCAGAAAATACAAATTTATAAAAAAAAAAAAAATAGGGTAAATACATTTTGAACATAACTAACCTCAACTACTACTTTATTTTAATTTGACAGTTTTCAGAAGAGCATGTAA
>JAUEJJ010000042.1:2355661-2372073 GCA_032164275.1 Synergus coniferae
GGTCGACTGCCATCGCAGCTGCTGGACGTCCATGCACGAAAGGATGTTGCACATCCTTTGGGCTTGAGGGAGTTAAAAGATCCCATAAACTCGCATCGAATCCATTTCCAAATTTAACTCGCTTCAGTTCTGGTTCAAATATAATTATCTTTTAGGGAATGAAACTATGAATTCCATGACGAAGTTCAAAATTCCTTATGTTTAAAGCGAGGCTTTTAAAGGCACTTAAAATTCGTGAGTCTCTTAAAATTCCTGAAAGCGCCTTAAAATCCTTTATTATTATTCATATATGAATTTATATTTTTCCTGACAGCTACTTGCATTTTCCTGATTTCCCTGACTTCCCTGACATTTGGCCACTCTGATGAGGTATATATAATATATACAAAATGATATTTGTTCAATAAAGCTCTGGTTGATCGCCTCCTTAACAATTGCATGCGCGTGCTCAGAGACATTCACGACTTTGATAAAACAAAGAGACAGGGACGGTGAGAGGGCAATAATAAGAATGAGAATAATTCTATAGCTGATTTGTGACTCATAAAGGAATGATTACAGCCACAATTTACTATCATTCTCACGTAATCAAATTCCAGTGTTAATGTCATCGCTCCCTTTGTTATAGCAGGTTCAACTTTTTCCTATAATACAATATTATAAGAGGTGGCGTAACTCAAAGACATTATCAATCGGTTTTTTCAATTTTTTTCAATTCATTGGCAGAATACGAGTTAATATCCATTAGAACGTCTGTTTTATGCTTTTTATGCCGAATACATTGTGCAAGCATAATTTGCCCAATGTGTGCTCTACTTTTTTCCTGTGGACGCCAATTTTTGCACTTGAATGGTGAATCCATTGCTTAATTATTTCAATCGAGCTGGCATCTGTTGCGTTAACTCGTCTCCAGAGTTGAGACTATTTTGGATCGGAGAGTGTGGAGGACACTACTGCGCAACCTGCGAAGCGAAGTGACGGTCATTTGGAAGGCCAACTTACTCACTTGACCTCGCACTTCAGCAAGTGCCACCACTTTTTTCATCTCTACTTTTTCATCTCTACTTTTTCATCTCTTCTTGGAGTGCACACTATGTTAAGAGGAAATATGCATACTGCCATTTTGGATGCAAACTGACGCCTCTACCTCATAATATCCCACCCTTTACGTTTTACAACCCCACCTTGTTTTTCTGTTCCGTTCTTTTCTCTTGCATTGACCCTTTCTGATTCTCATCGTTGCACGAGTGCAATAAAGCGCCTGCAGCAAAAATATACATGTCTCAATGGCGCAACAACCTCTTAGGAAATAACGTGTCACTCGTTCTCGTCCATTTTGCGCTTGCCCCATTGACGAATTTCTTTTGTATTATACCAGCGGAAGTGTGTATTGGGTACACAGATTCTCGCGGGACCTTGAAACATGCTTTTTAATAAATTGGGTCCTTTGAAGAAAAAGTGGAGGCAAGTTTTGTGATAAATTTTGCAATCTTAATATGTTGCTTATATTGCAATCACTTTACAAATTCTGCATTTAGCACATCTTATATACCGGTGGATTATTTCAACCTCGAACCCGATTTCATTGAGAGTCTCTGTAATTCAAACCCGCCCAGGGCTTCAACAGATGTGAAGAGATATGTAAGACGTTATTTTATCGCACGCGGTGCTCTCAATCAGACTCATTGCGACATTAGACTTCATTATATAGCAGTGTAGCATTATTGGTTGCATTTACTTAGGTTCTTACTTCACAACAGCCGGGGAAGATGCATATATAGTCAATATTGACAATTCAGTAAACATTTTTTAGAATCAAACTATTATGCATTTAATTCATGATGTAAGATATTTGACTCAAAGAAATCTACTCTTTGATCATCATACATCTTTTTTTATACTAATGTGTAATGCTCGGTGTAATGAAGTTTTACATAATACACTTTTTATGATTCTCGAATTTGATATTGTAGATGGCAATAAAAATTACACAAACTCGCGTTGATGGAAAAAAACGTTTCTTCGCAATAATATGTCTCCATCGGTTAGCAACTGATTCGCACGTCCCTGACCAACACTGAGCACAGTGATTGAGAAATACCGACAAGATAACGAACCTCTCGTGAAATCGGATTTTACTCGGAGACTGTATAAACTTATTTACATTTCTAGATCGTGAATTTAAATTTAATTCAAGTCACCGAAATGATAAACTAAATTTAAAAATGTTATGAGAAAAATCGCAAGTGTCCAATTGTGTGATTTTAAGGAATTTTAAAGGATATTTTTAAAGAATTCATAACAGATTCAGGAATTTGACTGAATTTTCAGACGTCTACTGAGATGAATTTTTTATTCATCAAAGATTTATTATGATTAAAAATATTGTTTGCAAAGACATTTCCCATTCTTCTGTTGCAATAAACAAATTGTTGTAAATAAAACACTGTTTTTATAAGAGAGAATCGTTTTGAAGAATAAAAATGTCATCTATAAGAAGAATTCATGCCATTCATGGAAATAAAAATTCGTCTGGAACTTCAGTCCAATGTTTCAGGATTTTCATAAGAGTTCAAGAAACTCTTAAAGAATTTTAAGGAATTAACAAAATTTTAAAGAAATTTGACAGAATTTGACGGAATTTTAAGTTTCTTTTTAAATGATTTGTAAATAATTTAAAAGATTTCAAGCGGCTTAAAAAAAGTTGCAAGTGTCAAAATTATTTTGATTGATTATTCGGAAAATTTTTTTCAAACCGGAAATGCACCTCCCGCATCAAACATGAAATCAAGGACAATTTCAGGATTTTTTTCAGTTACCAGACAATTCTTGGACATCTTGGTAAGATGAGAAGATGTTAAATTGCCGGTATAACACTTTATTATTCTGCTACTTAGACATGCATTCATCCACAAATTTATCATACAGTCGATTCACTGTCTGAAGATTTAGATAATTTGTCTGCGTGTGTGTTTCTGACGTTCATTGTTCTCAGTTCTCACCGAACAAACCGATGTGATCGTCATTTGTCATTTAAAGTGTCGTCATCCTTCAATGAAATCTAGGTCTTTGTCAACTATTATGACGTGAAACACTCAAACACCTCGTGAAACACTTTAAAAGAATTTTTCGTCTTCAGAAGCTAATAGGTATATAACTGATATAAATTATACATCACATTCATTTTTCCTATATAAATGAAAATATCTTGTATGCACACGTTGCACCACATTCTCTCGCAATTAGAAGATAATGTCACTGTCGAGTCATGCACTTAAAAAAATGTCAAAATTCTGGTTAAATATGGCCTTACTATTTTTCTTGGTTAAAGCCACCATTTAACCGCATTATTCTGGTTAATTTAACCATTTTTTTGAGCATGTAGTGAGTTGTATCTACTAAAAAAGGATTCAGAGAGAAAATTAAAGATCAATCAATTTTAAAGCGAGTTTTAAAGAGAATTAAGCACTGAAAAATGTATGGAATGTATATGTGACTACTAATACAGATGTAATGATAGGAGAAGTTCATTGAGCCTTCGTACAGATATGCCATCTTATTTCCATCTCAATCCTGTTTGCCTGACAATATCAACCTATACTCAGCAGGCCATTTTTTCCGGAATGTATATACATTGAGAACATTACAGTGTGCTGGATATGCAGAAGTAAATGTGCAGATACATACACACAAAAGCAAATGCGTGAACATATATAACGATACGTCAAGTTGCGTCACGCCAGACACAAAGGCTCAGAATTTTACTTGTTATGCCTCACAAGAATCGATTTGATCACCCACAAAAACGAAAACCTCGTAAAAAGTGGAAATATATTTTACAGAACAAAGACACACGATTCTCGTGAATCAAGCATCCCACATCTGCTTTACAAACATGAGTAAATTATAATATTTAGCTAACAAGAAAACGTGAGATTTTTATCATATACTATTTTTAAACTTCTTAAGGAATGTGTTGTTTCTTTCATTCACACTTTTTGCGTCGAAATAAATTCGATGATTGTTATATTCTGGTTATATTTATATGGGAGAGTCGGGTAGTAACCCCGGACAAATTTTTTCATTAATAATTACTCTAGCCAAAGCTTCGAATTGAAATTCATTCCGAAATAATCTAAATCATTCCGGAATTTGTATTCGAACTAAACAGTTTCATTCCGATCTAATCCGAAGAAAGTTTTCAATCCGAAGCACATTCAGAATCATTCCAAAAATTCGGATTGACCGGATTCATTCGGATTAAAGGTTCGTATTGATTTTGAATGTGTCTCAGATTAATTAGGATTGAAAACTTCCTTTGGATTAGATCGGAATGAAACTGTTTGGTTCGAATACAAATTCCGGAATGATTCGGAAAATTTTGGATTAGTTCGGAATAAATTTCAACCCGAAGCTTTCGTTAGGGTAGGTTTCAATTTTTTTCTGTCAAAGATTTTTTTCTTTCGCGTAATTTTTTACGTCTTTTTGTTCGCTTTTTTGTCTCCTTTTTGACGCGTATCTTTTCATGTTGTTTTTGGTATGGGTTTTGACGTCAAATTTTTCAAAAGGACACTGTCACTATTTTTTAATGGATTAATTAATAAGAGGAATAATAAAAGGGACTCGAAAACAAGATGCAGTCATCAGTATTAGGTATGAAAAGTTGCTGTAGTGATTAATTAATTAGCTGTCGAACATAGCAACAGGCAACAACTGAATATAACTACGTAAGCACATAACGTATATAAACTCACCTTATCACGCACACTGACAGCAGATTGCATCAGTGTACAATTTTTTAAATAAAAGCGATAATAGCCATTCTTCAAACTCACGGAACTCTTTGTATATGCGCGATATTTTCCAGTTTCCCACGTACGTAGACAGAAGTATATATAAAATGTTAATTTATATCAAATGAAGACATTAAATTAACATTTTTTGCGTATTTTAATTATTGTAGACATTATACTACTATTTTTTTGAACCCTTATATTTTTCCGCATCAAATCGTGAAAAATCTGGGTGATCAAAATTTCGGCGTGCGAATATCTTACCGCTGTTTATAGACGTTCTTCAGGCTATATCCCGGAAGTCACGTCACCGTTACACGATCTACTTCCGTCGCGTTTTATATGTCCATTTCTAAGCATTCTTCTTCACACACATACACACACATACATATATTATATATATATATATTGTTGATAACAATTCTTTAAACAAATTTTTATTATTTTAACTGTTTATTTAGCAATAAACTATTAAAAAACAAGAAAACGATTTGTAGGTTTTGAGCTGTTTTCCTATCTTTTTAAATCTTGTGGGCTGTAACACGGGATTTGTGTACAAACTACTTGCGCAGATATATCTTACACAAATCCGGAAAAGGGAGATTTTCCTTTAGTAGACCTTAGAGATGAGAAAAGAACAGTTTCAATGCCCCGGATGCAGCAGATTGGTTTACTGTCGACTTCCGGGATCATTTCGTCTACATCTATCCAGCTTTTCTTGTATTTACTCTCACTATTTTTACCCCCAAAAGTGGGATTACATCTCAAATTCAGGAGTTTCAAAGGAAAAAGGGTAAGGCAGCATATAACCAGCTGCTTTTCTGTGACATTGACTCATTCACCATCCAAAAAAATATTTACCCTACTTTGATGAAATGTAAGAAAGCCGGAAGTTTATTCATTCTGATTAAAGAATTTGAGAAAATAGATTCTAATTTGACTTTATTATACATATTTCACTTTTGTCGATTTTGTTTAATCATAACATTAATAGCTACGTAATATATGAACTAAAAAGTGTCTATATAAGTGCAATGGTGGAGAAATATTACGTAATGCTATGACCTTTTAAAAATATCAAAGAGAGTCATAAAAAAATTGTGGGACTTTATTAACTTTTTTCTATTTCATAAAAAGTGGTATAACGCTTATAAAATCTTATTTACAATTATAAATAATTTATTTTTCACTTTAGACAAGATCAAATTTATTTGTTCGCTTATTTATTGTTACTATCTTCGTTTTCATTTCGTAATTTAATAATTTTTTAAGGCGAAAGACACTATTATCTTGTTACAGCGTCTAATTATCTTAATTACCAATTCAATTAAAGTTTGCTAATTTAGACATTTCTGGGTTACTATAGAAGCATTCAAGAGGATATCAAGTGGCTCCTTTCATGGCTTCATCTTCACTGATTATCCAAGAGAATAAGAGATCCTAATTATATTTAGCCTTGGAAACTATAAGGCCTGTCATTGTTAGTATTATTTCACTCCCACGAATTTGAGTTCATGACCTAGTAATACGGTGCCGGAAATTAATTTTGAAAAAATAGTATTTCACAGACTCAGTTTTGTCTTTTGTTAACAGACTGTTTCTCAATTTAGTTTAAACGTCTGCCTTAGATTTTGCAACTATTTCAAGAAAAATAAGTTGGTAACTAACAGCAGACTAACAGTAAGTCTGTTTTCGTCAAAACTTCATCCCTTGTATTTTTCAACCCCGCCCCTGATCATTTTCTTTTTCCCGAACATACTGACCAAAATCCGAGCATGATACATCTGAAAACTATGTGCCTACTCACAAGATGACAAACCACTAGCATCTGCAAGCTGAAGAGGAACAAGAAAAAACTTGTTTTGCTCGTATCCGACAGAATGAAAATACGTGCCCCAGACAGTAGGTCCCAGGCCCAATTTTTGGCACCTGCCTGGCCCTGGTATACCGTTCCAATCGTACATTGTCTGGTTTAGGAGGAACTGAAACTCTGAAGAATGCAGACTATAAGGCTCGTGCTACTCGACTCCGGCTCACCTTTAGACTTTAGTCCTCGTTTACCTGCAGACTTTTTCAATACCTTGGGTGGTCATTAGCTCCGTGTTTCCTAAAATATAAAGTTTCCTCAATTTTCTTTTTCTCAGTAGACACGATCCAGGTAGAACGAATTGAACCGGAAAAGAGCAGTATATCTAAAATTGAAAAAAAAAAACCGAATATTTCTTTCATCTTCTCTTTCTCATTCTCTCGTATATTTCATAATAGAAATATGCGTAATATCCATCAATTGTACAAGTTATACTTAATGCTTCAAAAATTGAATTATCGTCATATCATAAAAATTATAGCAATCATAATTGAGAATCGGTCAAAAATTATATTATGAATCTAAACAGATTTTGAATCTTTTTGTAAGGATAATTAAATTTATTAATAAATTAAGAGCTTAATTAAATTTTCGATGGTATTCGGGACATGCGGCTCCGTAATCTTGAAGACTGAAGATTGTGCTGCTATTTTTTTGCAAATATCGAAGAAAATCGTGGATATACACAAGAAGTAATTGAATGCTTCTTTCGTCCAGTGGTGTGTAAGAAAGCATGCTCCCAAGTTTCACTGGAACAATAAACATCGATTTAAAATATATTCTTGAGAATAATTGTCATTAAAAATGATATATTTTACCAAAGAGTCTCAGGAGATGGAAAGCTCCGTAAATTTTACTGGGGGTTGTATTCGGGTTTTCAGCCAAGATTTCTCCATATTGTTGACGTTCCCATCTATATAAAAGTTGTGTACCTAGCATAACATTGAAATACTCTCGCAGACCCTTTGTAACTTCTAGAACCGCTACTTCTCTGAAAATAACATTAATTTTAATTATAGTATCATCAAATTTCTTGGTACAAAGAACTAATAAAACTAATAATTATTCAATAAACTTACTTGTTAGGAGTATTGGTTTTACTGGATGTTTTGAATTTTACATAATCGTCAAGAATTTGATCAACGGTGTGCCTTGCTGGTAATATTGCCAGTTTTCGTTGTCTGCTTATTGCGTCCCAATCATCTACCAGCCAGGGTTTTAGTTCATCTGGTAGTTTCACTTTAACTTCCACTTTAGCTAGAAACTGTTCTTCAGTTTCTACTGAAGGATCCAAGCGACTGTGAAACAAAAAAAAATTAATTTTTCTGTAGAGTGTAAGTGTATAGGCTAAAACGATGTTAAAAAGAGTTGATAGAAATACCTTTTCTTTTTACGTGGTACATCAGAAGATGAATCGTTGGAAGTGGGACTTACTGACCCACTATTTTTGGTAGATCTACTCGTAGCTTTTTCAGTTATAAGAGTTGGTGTACTAGCATTGCTCTCAGTATCCTTTTCCTTCTCTTTTGCGCTTTCGCGACTGCGACCTTGAGGCTTAGAAGCTACAGATGCCTTTTTTCCTTTTTGTGAGGTTTGCTGTGCAGCGTAAGCTCGTTGTACATCCTTTTGTTTTTGAACATTAACGTCATTGTATTTAAGCACTCGACTTTCTGGAACCCACTCGTCCCAACTATAAAATTAAATTTGTCAAAGAATAAGCTTTCAAGTTTGTAAATTAAAATTATTTTTAAAAAACCCTTTCCATTTTGTAACTTTTTCTAAATGAGGGGCATAAAATTAGATAATTAATAAGATTAAAAATGAATTTCTTACTTCTTATTCCAACCGGCATAATGGATTAGATATTTAGTTTGTTTATCCTTGGTGATTGCAGATTTTAAACATTTTGCTTCGTAAATTAAAGGTCCATGAAAACAGAGAACTCTTTCTCCTGTAAAAAAAAAACTTCTGTGTATTTTTGTTTACTTGTAGTAAGTTAAAAAAATGAGTTACATACCTTCACTAAATTTGCAAGTAGGTGCCATTAATGTTAATTAAGTAATAGCGTCTTATTTTTATAACAAAAATAGAGAGAAAAATAATTGTTTTTTCCAGTTTTTGACAGCTATACAAAGAGCACAGTATTTGCTTTTAGGGTTATTTAGTTCTAGAAATTGACTATAGGTGGTGTTTAATTCTAGTTCAATGGCTGACATGGCTGCCAATCTTTCTCTTAGAAAGATGTAAAAGAAATATTTAAACCAGCCGTCAAAAATTGTAAGTATCACACCTGTAAATTTAAAAAATTTAATTAACTTCACAAAATTAATTTGTATATTTGGAAAATATCTTATTTTTAGGTTTATTATTTCTAATTGTAAGTACAATTTAACAGTTTAAATTTCTCGCGTTATTTCACAGAAAAAAAATTCCTAGCTTCTGGGGATTTTTTTTAAGTTACCGACAGCGTATGTTCTGGTTACGTATGTAAACAATTGCCAGCAATTTCTATCCTAGTTCTTAGTCAACTTCAGTTTAATTCAGCATCAGCTGATTTGTGGTTAGCCGTTAGCGTGGGTTAGCGTTAGAGGTGCTGGTTTTCTTGTTTCTTGTGGTTCTGTTTATCCGTCTTGATTTTGGAGATTTTTTGATTAAACGGAGATAAAAAAATAAGTAGGTAGAAAGTTTTTGTCTAGAAAAGTTCACGAATCGTGATAGTGAAGAAAGATGAGTGAAGCGGCGCAACAATCAACTGAAATGGAGGTGGACGAAAACAATGGTCCTTCGGTGGATATTCCGATGGAGGTTGCACCAACCGCTGTTGAAAAAGCCGCAACTACCTCGGTAAATCCTAGTTTTGCATGCCGAGTCATGGCATCTTCAGGAACAGTTGGATCCGTATCCATTAGTCTTCACCCTCTAGTTATTATGAATGTTAGCGAACACTGGACTAGGTTAAGAGCACAGGAAGGTTCCGACCAACTTGGTAAGATTTCAAATTTTCTATGGCTATATTGTAAAAAAAACTATGAAGATTTCCTACTTTTTTAAAAATTTATTACTTATTAATTAATGATAATTAGAAACTGATAAAATTTGGTAAATACGTGGAGTTGCTTGACACATTAAAGAATTGAAAAATTCAATTTTAATTTGCAGTTTATGGAGCCATAATTGGGAAGCAGAAAGGGCGCAACATTGAAATTATGAACTCATTCGAGTTACTGTTTACTTGTATAGGCGATGATGTAATAATTGATAGAGATTACTACAATACAAAAGAGGAACAGTTTAAGCAGGTTTTCAGTGAGATGGACTTTCTTGGTTGGTACACGACGGGTGATATGCCAAACGATAGAGATATTAGAGTGCACAAGCAGATTTGCGAGATCAACGAAAGTCCAGTGGTATTAAAGTTAGATCCCAGACCAAAAAATACAGATGTAAGTTATTCTCTATTTATCAACTATTTATTTTGATAAGATTATGAGATGTTCATTTTAAATTTTCTACTTTTATTTTCAGCAACTGCCAGTTTCATTGTACGAATCAGTGATTGATTTGGTCAATGGAGAAGCCACCATGTTATTTGTTCCATTAACTTACACCTTGGCGACAGAAGAAGCAGAAAGAATAGGCGTTGATCATGTTGCGAGAATGTGTAGTAACGACCAGGGCGAGAGTTCTTTAGGTAAAATAAAAATAAATACAAAAAGTTTTATCTAAATTTAAGTAAAATTGAAAATGATTAGCAATCATTGTTTACAAGCACCTACTAAATTATTATCCTTTTAGTTGCTGAACACCTGGTAGCTCAACACAGTGCTATTAAGATGTTGCACTCGAGAGTTAAGCTTGTATTGAGGTACGTCCAAGCAGTAGAAAGTGGAGAGTTACAAGGAAATCATGAAGTTCTGAGAGCTGCTTGCTCATTGAGTCATCGACTACCAGTTCTCAACAGTCCTAAATTCAAAGCCGATTTCTACAATGTAAGTGTTCAAAATTTTATTCCAAAATGCAGTGTTAGAGAACCAAAAATGTATATTAGATTAGTTGGATAATTATTTTTCTTTTTCTATTTTTAGCAATGCAACGACTTTGGTTTGATGACCTACCTGGGCATAATAACTAAAGGATGTAATGACTCAAATCAGTTCGTGAACAAATTCAATATCCTCTACGACAGACAAGGATTCGCCCGCCGTCTGAGAAGTCTCTTTTTCTCCTGATTGGCATCATGTTTTGCTTTTTATACCCGCCTCGTTTTCGTACTATAAATTAGCCCTCAGGTACAATTTTAAGTCAACGTTCGACTTCACTTTGGAGGGTCATTGTCCACGATTAAAAGTAAACTGACATCAAATGTTTCAGAAAATAAAAAGTATCATCGTAAGTTATATAACTTTTTCTCAAATTTTTCTTTATTTTATATAAAGTATATTTTATTTCAAATTTAAAAGTTCGATTTATTACTTGGATTCATTATTTTGTAAATGAATAGTTCGCGACTGTACCTAGATTTGGGTGCAATAATTCAATTGATTTGAATAAAATGTTACATTGTACATTCTTAAGACTGAAGATTTCCTTTAGAAGTTTACATCTTTTTAATAGGTGAATAAAACAAAAATGCAGAAACGGAGTTTAAATAGCATAAAAATTTATTTTTGTTCCTAAGGTACGAAACCATTTTTATATCGGTAGTTATATCCGTTGAATGCGGATACTTTCACAAGTTTTTTTTTATCTCTTTATGGAAGACCTTATATAAAAGGGCACCTTCATACATTTTATTTGTTTTTTAACCTTGCATCAATCTGGATTGCAAAGAGTATTTTGGTAACTGTAAACCCTTTCGAATTAGCGAGGATTTTCAAGTGAAATACTCGTCTTAAAAATGTTAAATATTAGTGTAAATTAATTTACGTTTGCAACCAAACTGATGAAGATTTAAGATAAAGTTCCTCTCTTCGATGTACTGAAGCATAAAAATTGAAGACAGTTTTAATGTAAAAATGCTGCTCTTAGGTTCCTTTATAAAACATTAATTTCTAAAAATGGTTTCTAAAAAACCTAATTTCTGTACAAAATATAGTATGTGCCTCGTAAATTATTTCTCGTTCCGTCAGTAGATTAAGCCGTTTTGATAATTCCAATATCGTTTCTAGGCCCTGTTCAGATAAATATAAGTACACCCAGTGTGTTAACAAAATTATACATTTTTTCTGCATCATTTTCGTCATTAGCTTTAATTTAATTATAATTATATCTATGCTATATACTATTGATTTTATGTTTTAGAGGTCTACTCGACACTGTGATATTTAATTGATATGACGGGATGAAATCTCTGAAATAGTTAGAGAGAACCGATCGCAATCGTCTGGTATCAATTTCAAACTAAGAATAGTACCTAATATCAAGAACTTAATTCAAAAACTACGATATGAAATTTTTTTGAATTTAAGTTTCTCCAGCTTTAAACACGGAATTGACTGACACCTGATGAGGTTCCCTTTACTCTATCTTCGTACTTTTCAATCACAAGGAAACCTTACGTATTTAAATGCAACAGAAATGAGATTCTGTTTTCACAAATTTGGTTGCTTTCTATTTTTTTTTTTATAAATGTTCTTATATAGTTCATCTCGAGCGATTTTAAATAATTTTTCGTACTTTCTCAGATTTTGGTCGGGAAATTTGACATTTTTTTTAATCCATGCATATTGAGAGGCCATCCTCTATCATAGTGGCGAGAATATCCACCATGACGGATAGCATTGTATTGGGCTAAGGACTCGGTTTGTCCATGCCAATTAGGTCTTCGAAAAGGCTGTTTCTGCCTTCCAGTCTTTCTTCGATAGTTTGAATGGCAAATCGTAATGTAGCTGCCGCTAAATCTCCAACTGACCAATGTCTGTCCATCAGAACTCTGCTCACTGTGTCCAACTGAAATCGAAATCAGGTCAGAGCGTTAAGAAAATGAAAATTGATATATTAATAATAATTAAAAGGATTTTAAATGTTGAGTTACTTTAAAATTCTTAAAAATTAATTACAAGTACCTTTGACAAACTAGCATGACCAGAAGTATAATATATCAATCTCGGTACACCTGCTAACGAGGCAGCAAGCCACTGAATTACAAGTTTCAGTTGTGGATCGCCTTTCAGTCGAGATCCACATCCCCAATTACCAGTTACGACTGGTAATAACCCACCTCCAAGAGGGCTGTTTTCTCTTGGCATCTATAAACAAATTTTTATTCTATTCTAGTAATTATCTGATCCTCTGAAAAGTTGTGAATTTGTTTTTGTGTATACTTAGTGTGAAATGTATGTAAAAAGTAATGATAAGTTTTATCCTTTAAATAATTAGTTTGAATAATTAATAGGGAAATACGATAGAACGAGAGACAGGTTCATAGTAAGAGTTAGAACGGGAAAACTGCTCAAGGGTTCAGTTACAGAATGAGTAAGCAAAAGGTCAATAACTGTTAACAAAAACCTAATAATTCTTCATTCATTGGGTAGATATTGAAAAATTAATTCAAGGTAGCAGAAGCAGTCAGTTTGCAGTAATTCAGGATGTCTACACAAAATGTTTAAAAAAAAAAAATTATACATTGATTGTAGTAAAAAAATTTATATCTTTTATTTTGGATACTGGTAGACATCCTGTTCGTTATGCAGGGCATTATTGGGATTTTCTTGATTGCAGCACCTTCAATTCTGATTCTGGACCATTCGCAAGACTCCGTTTAATTTCTCCCACGAAGTTTGCCAAACTTTCTATAAGAGTAGAACTCACATCTACTTCAACCTTTTCAGATTCAGGTGGTGGTAAATAAGCAGTAGCTTCCTCGTCGATAAGGGTCTGGTACACTTGTGAAGTGAATGTCACAGCCCAGGCCTGCCTCTTAATTTTTGAATCCTTTGGTGGTGATTTGATCTCAGAATGCTCACATAAGGCATCCTCGTAACAAGATGCTTCTTCAAAATCTGATTCCTGTGTGACGTTTTTCGCGAATTGATTTTTCATTTAAAAAATTTATTAAATCTTCAACAAAGCACAATCGCAATCCTGACTCTTCGATATGTATAAAATAACAACAAACAACAACTGGCTGTCTCTCATTCCATCTTTAGCAATGAGGCTGTACAGATAAATTTTATAACATTCTGAATTAAGATGAGTTAGTCTTTTTATAACAAAAAATTGAAACTAAGGACAGATTAAAGTGTAGATTGTAGAATTTGATGTCATTTAAAATTCATTTTCAAAATTGGAATAGTAAATATTATAAATCTCATAATTATTTTGAAAAAAATTTATCTTTCAATTCAGTCCCTAAATAATTTATAAACTATTTATGACAATTGTAACTAATTTTTTTTCTTGTTACTTACAGATTGCTGGCGCCTATTTTTCTGTCGAGCCAATTCTAAACTTAGACTTCTCACAGCCAAAGCTAGTTTATGCCTTTGATGAGCATCGCTGGAGTCAATTATCGGCTGAGGTTCACCTTCCTGAACAGGAACTCCTGCAAAAGATTCACTCAACGCTCTTTTGAGAAGAGAACCAGCGAATCTCACGACAGCTCTATCTCTTGCATCCATTTCTCGATTTTCATTAGTAGCCGGTGGTTCCTCTAGCCACTTTGATAGCTGCTCGTAGACCTCTTCAAGTTCTGAACAAAAATCTGAGAGAGTCGAAATTCAAATTAATAACTGGAGATTTAAATGTAATTTCTAAGGTAAATTCAGTTTATTATATTCTAAGGATTTACCTGAACTGTATTCAGTGCTAAAACTATATTTACTGCTAGCACTCGTGTCTCTCTTCAACATGGCTGGTTGACTCTGTCGAAATCTCCCCAGCCATTTTTGCTCAGCTTCAAGAGATTCTTTTAGGAACTCCTCATCTACAGTTTCATCTCTTAGTACAAAACCTCTCGATCCGACTCTTTTGACCCTGGAAAATTCATTAAAGATGTTTTATCTATTCACTCATAGCAAGCAATTAATGTCATCTTTCCTGGCGCTAATTATTAATTATTATTAAATATAAATCAAAGTAGAAAATACATACTTAAGATTTTGATCAACGTGACTACCAGGAATGCTAATTCCAACAGCATAGCTGCTTTCGCTGGAAGAATTATTGGAAGACGTGCCAGTAGCTGTGCTTTCCCGTTTCAAAGCATCCTTCAGTCTTTGAGCGAAAGTCCCCCTCCTTTCTGGACTGTCCAACTGATGACTGTAATGTCTTAAGACTTTTTGTTCCTCATCTTCTGTTAAGCAGAACATTATTTTAGAAATCTTGCGAAACTCGTAACTTTTTTTAATGTCGGTAGAGTAAATAGATCCTGATTTTGAAAACCAAAACGTACCTGGATCCTCATCGATTGTATCCTTAGCACTGTGAAAACTGTCAGTACTCTGACTATTACAACTGCTGTAAACAGATGTCTGTCCTACAGATTTTCTTGTGACTGGTAAAACTTCTCCACTGGATCCAAGAACTATAAAACGATTTCTTCTATTTGTGTAGTTTGTTGCTTCAGTTGCTAAGCCAGGACTCGATGCACCATTTCCTCGAATCCTAACTTCCTTTGTGCGATCACAGGTTTCATTGAAAAGTATTGCAGATGCTTTGAAAGAACAAAATAACAAATCACGCAAATTATACAAATATTCCGATTTAAAGAGGGAAATTTCTTTTTGAAATCATTCCTTACTCTGACTGCCTGTACTATTCATCGCCAGGGGTTTTTCCTCATGTTCCACTTCCGGTGGAGTGCTACTGAAACTTTCTCCAATTGGTGATAACCTTCTGGCACCCAGACCTGTTTCAGAATCCGATTCAGGCCTTACAGGATCAGTCGGACTGCTTGGAATATGTCTTTGTCTAAATCCCAAAAGAGATTTGTTCATTTCTCTCAAAATATTGTCCTCTTCGTATTGACTTATTGGAAGATGAGAATAATCTTCAGCGTCCATACAACACACCATCATCTGCAAAATATTTTTCTCTGTATACATAGATATAAAAAAGAAATAGAATTTTTCAACTGTAAGTTTTATTTTTGAAATTTCACTTACAGTACTTGGTTCAGGGATCACTTCAAAAGAAGCTCTGTTTTTGGGGTCATTTATCCTCGAAATATGTCTCACACCTTCCACTATTAATACTTCGTTGTCTTCTAAGGCCTCGACGGATAACATTGCTGAGAGGAGTTCTGGATGAGTGCTTAACTAAAATGGTTAAAAATAAATGAATTTATTAAAGTAAATAATCCTTTTTTGCTATGTATAATATTATTAGCACATAAATTAATTTGTGAATAAATTAATAAGCTCATTAAGCAGGGTGTCTACTCTGGGAATTTAAGAAAATCCGGGAATTGTCCTTGATTTTACTTTTGATGTGGGAAGTGGATTTCCAGTTGAAAAACTTTTTTAATATATTACTTGATATTAATTGATATTAGTAATTAAAAATACGAAGAGAAGTATACTTACTTACATGTATTGTTTCTTGGGAGATTTCATCTTCCAGAACACCTCCACCAAGTCTCGAACTTGCAAAGCAAACGTGTAAAACTTTTGTTTCTGCATCAACTCTGTCCATACGCCCTTCATGTCGAATTGTCAAAGGACAAAGAGGGATACTACTCTCTAGCCAGTCTTCAATTGTCAGCCATTGTTTGGATGTCATTACCTAGATGAGAAAAAATTAACGTCCCAATC
>JAUEJJ010000042.1:2387726-2398061 GCA_032164275.1 Synergus coniferae
TTGTTTAAGTGTCATCAAGAGAAAATTAAACTTGACAGAATTTTGGTATTTTGACATAATACTAAGAATTGTTAACAAGAAAAATTAAATTAAATGGATAATAACAAATGTCTTAGAATTGGAACATTGAACACGTCCTTTTGTCACTAACAGCTTTACCATTGACCCCTATTAAAATTGACCCCGATCTCCCCTATATGTAGCATTCGCATAGTTTTTCTTCGTTATAAGGTACGCTTATGTGAGGAGAAAATTTTACCTTCGAGAGGGAGGGACTCGCTATGCACTGCCACTTACAATTAATATAATTAATACACGTCTTAAAAATAAGACTTTGTACAAGAGATAGTAAATAAGAACACTTAATTATGGCCAAGGCCTCCGGAGTAAAAATTTAAAATTATTACAAAATGAAGACCACGAGAAATCGTAATTAGACGATTTAGGCAGGTTTCACTCGAGTGGCTCGCACTGTTCAAAAATTGTATTTATAATTCTAATTCTGTGCATTACAAAGTATATAATTTTTCGATATCGGAATATCCTCTAATTCAATTTTACATTTTTTCCGGAATAAAATAAGTTCCCAATATCACGATCTAAAATTGATATCAGAAAGTTTCAATAACGAAAAACGTGTCTAGCACTTCGTGACGCAGCTTACTCAAGCATACTTCAGTTTAAATGTCCAAGAATGCTCGATTAAAGCAGTGAAATCAATCGCCTTTTTTCTAATAGTAGAAGTTTTTCAGCTCAATAATTTTTAAAAATGATCCAGATGAATTTATGAAATTCTCACAGCGTAAGCTCAAATCTTGAGATTGATTTGTGATCATTTTTCGAATCATGTATAAACTTCAGTAATTCACAATAGTTTTTTGAACATAGATCTGCACATCTATTAAAAAGTCGGAGCTGCTCAGTTATAAACTGAGAAATAAATCAAAAACGTTGGATAACTTCCAATACGGACTTTCATTCCTATCAAATTTTTAACAGACGGTCCTGACCAAATTGCGACCAAACCAGTTGTTCAGGATATCACGTTCGACGAATCCATTGCGAAAATCTAATCCAATTTTCACAGCAAATATATTTTCAGACATTATTTCATTCTGTAGATTCAGATTCGAAGAGTGAAATAACAAATAATTTAGCTGTAAATCTAACAGATCGTTTTTGAAGCATGGTTGTTCAATTCTATAATCATTCACTTGGAATGAGAAATAGTCTTTGTTTACTTATTATATCGTAAAAATTTGTAAAAACCTGAACAGTAGGTAAAAAATTGTTTTGTGGGAGTGATGAATGTTTTTCCTAAATTCATGTCAAAATTAAAATATTAAAATTAAAAGACCTTGGAGACTATCAATAGAAGCGTCATCTGATGAACTTGAGGTTAATCTCTAATAATTGAGTCCGACTGATGACTCAAAGGTTGGCGAGAAAGTTCCCTTGACAAAGAAAGCAAACTACTGGAATCACATTCTTATAGAATAGAATTTTAATTTTTAATGGACTTAAATAAAGAGCTTGCGATTTGCGAAACCTTAATCGAGATCACGCACCTATTTTCTTACTATATAATAGTAATAAATAAATAAATAAAAAGAGATGGAAAACTTCGTTGAATAGTGGTAGGTAACCGAAAAATCTTATTCTCTACTTAACTATTTTTGGCTTTTGATTATTCTTGATTTTAGTTTAGATTTTAAAATAAACTCTAGCTAATGGAATATCTTTATAATAGAAGAATTAATAAATATTTATAAACAACTGTTACTATTAATAATATCAATCCTGCGAAAAATTTACAAAAACCAAGAGATTAGTTAATAGAAATTAAGAAACAAATTCAAACACAGAACAGGTATTCAAAAAATAGTTCTACGCAGCCTTCCCTACATTTACAAATATCATGACTAGAGTTTTAAAGAGAGATATTTTCAAGAATATTCCCCGAATTTAAATTCTCGAGAATTTAGAACTCTAATCATGACCTATACAGACATTATCGATCTCATCCGAAATTTCCAATTATGGGAAACCATATCGGACTTAGGATCTGGATTCGTTCTGGATAAAAATGAACCTCCATCTCAGAGGGATCCTTTCTACGAGCAAATGTTACATATCTATTCGCAAACTTATAGATCGACGTTCGGCCTTAAATTCGAATCACGTTGGATCAAGACGGTTAACTTTGTCGGAGATCCTCAAGTGAAATAATGGGATTCGATTTTGAATCCTCAGGATCCTCAGAATAAGGAGACTTGGCATGTTTGGCAGACTTGACTGCTCATTGCTCAAGAATGTGGTTTTGTAGCTCCGAACTCGAGATTATTCTAAGCGATTCGTGGATCGATTCTGAGGTGCTCCTTGGTTTACAAGGAGAGCGTGGTTTACAAATTAGGATGAGCATTATTGCCATATAAAACCTGAATGGAGGCCAGAAGTCGTTAGAATACCCAGCAGGACCAGCCAACCGAAGGCAAGGCTGCTTCTTCTGAAATTCGTTGCACCATTGGCACATGATTCCTTGATTTGCGAGATGTTGAGCTTCCTTCTGCCTAGTAGATTGTGCACCCCATTAATTTCACTTTTCTTTAAGATGTGGTCTCGTGACAACAACAGAGAGTAAAGTAAACCAGGATGCTGCTCATTGGAATTAGAACAGAAGGTCAAGACCATGTGCGTTGCCACGGCCTTCATCACGTAGACTCGGCCGTAAAATTGAACGTAGTTATAGTCCACGAGCGTACCTGAAAACAAAAATAACTCACGTTCATATATTTTAAAGTGGAAACTTTATGGATGTGTATTTGAAAAGTGGTCACGTTATTTTCTGCTAAACATCAATCTTGTTTGATCGTTGAAAATAATTTCTTCAGGAAATTGAAATTGTAGTATGTGAGAGTAGATTTTCTTGCTCGAATTTTACAGATTCCTCTTATTTGCGGAGAATGTTTACCAGAAGCTGTTACGCGTAATCGGTGACTCGTAAATTGACGATCGTTGAGCCGTCAAGCACATTCGACGTTGACGAGAATAGGAGAGCTTTAATGGAGCGAATCATATATGTGCGGAGATCTCACATGAAATGGTATCTGTACATGAATGTACAAACGATCATGTTTATGCATTGCACATGCCAACAATATTAACGTAGTAACGATCCATAATTATTCGAATCTTCGCCCATTGAAGACATGAGAAATTAAGTAATCACTACTTTTAATGACAGAGTGATTTCTCAATTTTCCTAAGTTTTCCTTAATCTTCGGCACAATAAACACCATGAATGACTACTTTATCTAATGCAAAAAATTTTTTCAAATTTAATTAATAAGTTGATTAAGTTTGTGTTGTCATAAAACTTTACAAAATATAAGCTTTCATTCAAAGTGATTTTGTTTTTATTTATTTATTTTAAATAAATATATTTAATCACGATGAAATTATAAATTATTTATGGACTTTTATTATGTATAGTGTTGTCATCTGAGCTATTAGTGAGACTGTTAATCACAAGCGAGTGAAATTCGCATGACTCGTTCATTTTATTCCTTCATGTTTCAAGGGGGTATTGTAGTGGTTTGGCAAGAAGCCAAATTCCTAGGCCCTGCAATTAAGGATATTAATTTTCATTTCCTGCAGACAGGGAAACGCACAGCTTGGCCCAAATCTAGAATGAAGTGGAGTGTAATTTAAAAAAATTAATTGAAGGCAAAGGCGGTATATTAGAGCGACGATGCATCAGGTTATATTATTGTCTGACGATTGCTCAGACGATATTGACCAGTCTTCTAATGGAATTACTTATCCGATAAGTCAATGTAACCTGCTCTTTCGAGATATTCGATGCTCTATTTGAATTGAGATGGAACCTACTTTAATCTAATTGGATCTGCTTGTGCACTCTCGTTTATTAACTATATAGATTGAAGAAAATGAATAAAGGGGAAATGATTAATTGAAAAATAATATACAGACTTTATACATATATGTATTATATTATCTATCATGGCCTGTTTTTTCTTGTTAATAAAATCAAAGCTGCAGAAGTTATTTTCAGTCATGATTTAATTTGTTAAAATGAGAAAACTCTCATGCTTCAGTTTCTAAATTACAAACCACAAAGGATTGTAATTAAATGAACGAATTAGCAAATACGAAGGAAATCTCTCAATCGAAGAAAAAAGAAAAGCTCTTCTTCTCACTAGAAATTAGTAACCTGAACAAAAGGTTTTTTACAAGAGAGCTTTTCTTTCACTCCTGAAGTGTTCGATTTTTTTTTATTTCTATTATAGATCAGATAAATTGCGTGAAGGAATGAGAAGATATTAAAGCAGAGGAAGAGACTTGCTTGGTTTGATATGAAGATTGGTCTGGGAATAATATATAAGAAAAAAAAATTAGAAAAATTGTTGACTGGGGTGACTTATGAGAATTTATTTCTTACGTCAACAGATGCGACATCGTTTCCGGCATTTTCTCGACGAATCTTTTCATTTCCACTAGGCCACAGTAATTGGGCTGCCGACTTTTGCTTGCTCGTTGAAGCTGATTGGTCTGACAGTTAGAGTATCAGGTACTGCAGGGTCGTTAAAGACGCAATCAACGCCAACGGTGACGAGGTTTCTGGAGTTTAGATCGCCTCGAGCTTATTAATTATAGGATGTAATTTTATAATTGTGGTGTAACCAACGCATTATGCCATTTTTTAACTTTTATCATTCTTTTTTCATCATTTTATACTTAAATTGAGCATTTCTCGTCTTTAAAATTACTGTTTTCCTTTATAAATATTTCAGTGGATGCAAATTCGATAGATCTTCCAATTTCTTAACGAAGTCATTTATCATTTCTGTAAAGCGGAGCTTGTAGAGAATAAAGAAAATACGCATTTCTCGTTGAAAGTTTTAGTCCATTACTTTAATGGAATTTCCATTAATTGAATCAATTCTTTACTACAAAAATTTATTTAATTAATTAATGTAATAATTCATGACTTCCGTATCAAGTCAATAAATAACTCGATTCTGAGTCCCTTTATAGACAGATCTTTTTTCCGCGACGACTAGAATTCTTGAATGATAATAATTTTGGAATTGCTTCTTTATCAAAAAACTTTCTTCCGTCACTACACGTACTAACTTTTGAATTATCAGCCGTGGACCACAGGATTATGTCGTCATGTCAAACATGTGGAAATGTTCATATGCACTTGTTACTAGAAGTTCAATAAATTAATCGCTGAATAATTTTAGTGGTTTCTCGTGCCAGTCTCTTAAGCCAATTTAGCCTTCTAGTAGTTCCCAACTTTTGGGTCTCTGTTACTACAAACTCGCAATTATAGTGGATAGTAACAGGCAGCTTATGATAATCGCTTTGGAAGAAGCTTAAGTCTTTTGCAGCAATATAGCCCTTGTCTGCTTCTCAATCATCCTCCTTTACCTTTGAAACAGACTGCTTGTCAATATTCGATGCGAGAACTCGATAGAAAGTAAGCAAAACTCACGGTAAATTTAGTCTACTAAAGTAATACAAAAACATTCTTAAATGCTGCAGAAAATTATAAATAACTCTGAAATATACAAAAATTCACACTTTTCAAACATTTGAAATCGTTGTATATATTCTTGAACCTTTCAAATAAAATAAAGATCATTATCCAAATACTTCAAATGCATGGTTGTAGGTTTAAGTAGAATATGTCGTGCTTGGTCAGACGACGAATTTTATCATCACTTTTGAAATTTATATTATTTATTTATTTATTTATTTATGTTAGTATAATTTGATATTTATAGTGTAGTCAGGCATATAAAAAAAAAATAAACTCACCATTTTGTCGTGTGTTTGTTTCCCAAGCTCCCTTTCGTTGATTGTGCACTTGAAAACTGTATTCAACATCACCAGCCTCCTCACTCCAGTACAGCTTTAGAGAAGTGGGTTCTGGTGATTGTAAAGTAATGACTGGGCAGTGATTGGTTACCACAACGCGGTAATCATTTTGGAGAGGGCTCTGTTTCTGCAGATGCTCCAGAATTTCGACAACATACCATTTGCGCATTATCTGCAAAAGGAAACACCGATCAGAATTAATTTATGGACCGGAGAAAACCGCAAGAACTTCGATACTATGAGATAAGCTCAAGATAGATTACCTTCCCAGTTGAGGAGCATGTAAATCCATTTTCCTTAACCAAATTAATGGATCAGACAAAGACGAATAATAATCATAATGATATATATATAATATATATTATCTAACGAGTGCAGTAATATATTTGACATATACTTCGAATTGAGTCAGGAAAATCCCTACAGCCTTCCCTGAATGTTTTATTTTTGTTTGTTTAAACAATGGTAAAACGACAATTAATTGTTAGAGATTCCCGGTAACTGGTGTTTAACAAATGCATTTGACGCACCAATACAGTAGATTTTTGAAATTGTATTTGATTCAGTTTGGCGTTAATAAAACTGCCGCAATATGGTAGTGCGAAACAACGCGGAATCGTCGTTATGTCTGACATTCGGCGGCCCAATTCGCCTGTTCATTATTTTAATTGGTGCTCGTCACGGACCAAAATTACGTCCCCTAACACTGCTCGCAAGCGAGCTGGCTATCTGGCGTCGGCTTGCAAAAGAGCGTGCCCTGGAAAACATATATTTCAAAATGCGATTACACAAGTTGTACGTGAAGTCGACCATGTGTGCAAATGCACGATTATTATTCCACGCGAGGCACAAAATAGCACACGTCGGTCGTTGGATTCCACACCTGCCTGTCATTAACGCTAAAAAGTTCTTTTCACTAATATACAGAATCCCTCGCACAGATAAAGTGAGGAAGAACATAAAAATATCCCTATGAAGTATTTCAGATATATGGATGAGTAGAAAATGTGAAAAATATCCAATTTATTAACTTTTTACAGTAGAATATTCGTAAGCTATTCATAACTTCAATGTGGACAAAATGAATGAATGAATGAATGGAAAGATTATTATTAGCATATTATGGCAATATAATTGAAAAATTAGTGTAACAAATAAAGAAGAATAAATTCTTTTAGTGATATAATTGAACTGCCATCTCTCTGAATACGTAAACTTTCCACTGTGAATAAAAAGTTAATTTCTAATGAATTCAATTTCATTTAGTCGGTGAAGCACACCGGCCATGTAAAGAAAATAAATAAAGTACAGTTCCAATTCCAGCAGAGTAGGAAAATTTCAATTTTCTACAACATTCCTCAGTGTGAAGCGCTTGGAACTTGGTGTGTACCGTATACGGACTTTATCGAATATGCAAAAATGTGCGGCAGTAGCGCAATGAAAGGTTACATTTGCCAAGCGAATAAATATCAAATTAACTGCGCATCAAACAGATACCACAGGGGGAACGCTTGGGAAGAGAGTTTTTAATATGAAAGCAAAGTCAGTCAATACATGTTGCTAACGTGCATACTACCATCGATGAAAAGCAAATTCCACGTTTAATTAAATTCCTCCGCCTTTCTGTCACTGTGAATCTTTATGCTTGAAAAATCGCAACTAATGTCAATGACAATTTGTTAATTTTTTAAGGATAATCATTCATTTTTATTTCCATCGTAATAAATTACTGATAGATTCAATCAATCAGAAACTTATTTCAGTGAAAAAAATGGATAATCGATTTTTTGGGTCATCATGGAAAATAATCGAAGAAAAAATGGAAATATCGTTCTTCCTTATATGATAATTCGATATACAATAAAATTTATGAACGAAAGTTGTGGGACAAGAGTTTAGAGTATATTTACGAGTTGAAAGTTCACCCAACCCTATGCGGTACGTACATAGCTCGAGATATGATTCTCGCATCAACTTAAATCCCTCCGAAGTTGCCCCGTAAAAGCAAATAACACAACTCCACGCCCGGCTTTAAGGATCTCGCGTCGAAAGCCCGGTCAGGCTTAAAAACATTCGAGAAAGGGCAAAAAACTGCAAAGACGAGGACATCCAGTGAAAAGAAGATATACCAACCTCCTATATCTATCAAAGGCCTTTTTTATATTTAGATCAATACCCCCCGCCCCTCCAACCACCGAGAAATCCACTTTGTCCCCTCTTCGATCGGAATTTACCGAAGTCACTTACGCCATAACTTTTTCTATGACCTTATCACCCACAGCCGTGTTTCACCAATGTCGTGACTTACTCAAAAATCCAGAACTTTAGGGGAAAGTTATACGAACAATTTATATGGAAAACAGATTTTTTTGTTTATTAGTGAATTGAGATTGTAATAAACATGACAAGTAATTCTAAAAATAAATGAGGAACATTTACCGTCATTTGCAACCTATTTTGATGTATGGTTTATAGAGAAAGGGTGTATTTATGAATATTTTAAATATAGGTAAATAAATCTATCGTGAAGGTCGTACACGATGTCGTTAACGTCAAATCATCAGATCGTACCCCATTTGATATCCATCTACCTATAACATTCCCTAGAGAAATTCCGAACGTTTTCACAAGCGTGTCAATAAAATTTCACTTTTATTGTCAGTACTTCCATTTCACCCACTTCCTATTTCTATGTGCATATATACGTTCTGTAAAAGTTGTATAAGAGAAACGTTTATTTTAATAAGATACAGTATATATAGATATACTCTCTTTAATGCAAATTAAAACGGATTTAATGACAATTATTCATAAATGTACGTCTAAAAGCTTTTTCGGAAGAGTATATTATGAATTATATAGAAATTAATTTTTACATAAGAGGAGATTTCATTTGTTGGAGAGGCCGTAATTGGATTAAGATCCATTTTAAATATGTAGGAACATATTAAAAGGGATCACGTAAATTTACCAAAATTTAAAATCCCCGAGGTTGAAAATTATCGAAACTTAAAATTCTCGAAGTTGAAAGTTATCGAAATTTAAAATTCCTGAAGTTAAATATTCCCGAAATATAAAATTCCCGAAATTGAAATTGCCCGAAGTGAAAAAAATAAAATAAAAATTAATACAATATTTTGTAATTTTTTAACTTTAAGACAAGGTTTAATTATCCTAAAAATATGTTTAGTTGCGATTGCATCATTATTTTTTGAGTAATTTTAAAATTCGGTAAATTTACGTGATCCTTAAAACGTGTTTTGGAAAAAGTGGCATTTACACGAATGTCGTGACATCCGTCGAATGTTGATTATTCAAAAATCAAGCACTGCTTTTCCGAAACGGGAGCATGTTACAGGCTCGTTTTTAGAGGTTGAAGCCGTCTCGAACACATGTGTAGATATAGATCAGAATTATTCTTAAGCTCAACCGGCGGGCGCGCATAATAAGGTAGAACTTGCGTATACAGAAACTCAATGCGAGTTCAACCATCCTAACTTTGACTGCATGCTAGAACGGCATTATTTATGCTAACTTGTACGGTGTATTTGCATGGTTGCAAGTTTTAGTGGGACGGATCGTCATAGGGCAAAACGCTGAAATGGCGCTTGGCCGGATTCGCGACTGCAAAGATTTGATATTAAAATCGGAATTGTAGCGAGCCAATATTTGTCACGAACGAATGGGCCGACGCCGGCTCTCTCGCTTTATTAAAATTCTTCCTTAGTTATTGACGCTTTTTCATATAATAAAAATCTAAACGGTTGAGTCTAATTAAGCTTTGCATATTATTTTCGCAGAACTTGGGACTTTGTTTAAAATTTATTTTTCAGGAAGCAAATTTAAAACTTGATAAAATAGATTCTGTCATACATTATCACATATTCCCAGATTTCCTTAAATTGCCGCACAGCAGACACCCTAATTTATGAATCTGCAGTTTCAAACGTTTACGTAAACGAAAAATAATTTTTGTGTAAAAAGCGCGAGACCAAAATTGTTATTGCGCTAAATGGTTCAATTCGATGTCAAAAAAAAACACAAAACTGTTTCAACCTCCTACCATACTAGGATCACCCCCAAAATCATCCCCAATGTACAAAAAAAATCATTATAAATCCCCTAACTTCGAGACCTAAAATTGTATTCTTCTAAATGGTTCCATTCGTTGTCAAAAGAAACACACAAGAGTTTCTACCCCCTACCACACTAGAATTACCCCCAAAATCATTCCTTAAGTACAAAAAAATAATTGTAATCCCCCTAAATTCGAGACCTAAAATTTGTTTGTTTTAAATGGTTCCATTTAATTTTGGAAGAGGCTAAAAAAAGTTTCATCCATATAAACCTCTAGGTTCACCCTCAAAATCAACCCCTAAGCACAAAAAATTTATTTTGAGGGTGAACCTAGAAGATTAGGTGGATGAA
>JAUEJJ010000042.1:2428866-2450330 GCA_032164275.1 Synergus coniferae
AAATTCTTTTATGCAATACTGGTGCGCTTACCCTAGTGTCATCTTTTCCATTCACCCTTCGATTTTAAAAGGAACAAAACTTAAATTCAAATAAATAAACAATAAATCAAATAATAAACTGTACATTATGTAGTATGTAAGCACATACAAGGACGACGAGAGTCTCAGATTATTTGCTAAAAGCAAGGCTAAAAGTGAAGATAAGAGGTGATTTCTGAAATAAAACTTACGAAACTACTGCAAATGTCAAAAGTGCACTTTCAAGTGCATTATTATTTAAAAGAAAGGAATCTTCCATTAGTGAAATTGCCTATATTTTCTAAAAAACAATCTACTGCATAATATTTAAAATTCATTAAACTTTAGAAATTGTTTCAATTGAATGAACCAAAGTCATTCCTGGCATTAAAATTTCGAAATAAAGTATGTCGAAATCGTTTATGAACTTTGAAGAATGAAATCAGTAAGAACATAAGTCTGAGACAGCTATTTTAATATACTTTGTTTAACGCAGTTTGATTTAAGTTTTGCGTCACAGTTTAGAATTAATAGCTGTTATCTAGTTTCATTTTTATTTTTAATCTCAAACATATTTCTAACTACAGACGAAAATTGAATGCCTAAAAAAATGTCCACGTGCCAAAGTGTCTATACTTTAATACATGAAATTTCATAGGGTATGCATTGAACTCCACACTCGTTTAATTACACCGAAAATTTCAAATAATTTATAAGTAATTATCTCTCTACCAAAATTTACTAAATCCACTAGACTTGAGCGATCAGCTGGTTTTAAAAAAAATAGAAAATTAACTTTCATGAAGAAAAAAGAGATACGTCCAATTTTTTCAATAAGGATTATAAAATGAAGAACAAAAATTGTTATTGGACGAGTGATAAGTGTTTTGGTAATGCATCCACTTGGAGTTTCCAATCTTGTAAAATGTTTATTTCAATTTTGATAAGAGTGACGTGACGTTTTTTAAGAAGTAGAATCAACGACCGATAAACACCTAAACACTTTCCACGCTTAGCAAATAGTAACCCCGAGGAAGTATAAGGAGGCGGGAAAATGTTATGCAATACTCTTGCCACGTTTCCGCGCCATGTAATATTTACACTCGTTTCGTGCCAGCTTGCAATTTTCTACAAATTGCTAAATTGCACACATGCATGCGTGTATACAATTGAAAAGCTCCACTTTTTTCTCTGGGTCGCCAAATAAAACTCAACGTAAAATAAAATTATTTCTCTGATAGAAGTTATCGAGCCGGAAACCTCTCACCTTTTTTACCAGAAGCTCATAACGTAAAATTGAAAATTAAAGCAGTGCAGTGTAACATATAAAAATAGGTACGATATTTTTTTAATATCTGAACAAAAAGTTATCTTACATTTCTATAGACAATTTTTCTGCTGCTGAAAGAGAGTTTTATGTCTTTTGGATAGTTTTTTTAGTTTTGGCCAATTTTAATGAGCTCCTGTCCCATTGTGCTGTCGTCATTACTTTACGATCTATATCTATGCTATATGACAGTAAAAAGCGAGTTTTCTTCCATGGTTACAACTACATACTTGAATGAATTGATAAAAAGTCGAGATAACGGGCATTTCCTCGTATAAAACGAGTGGTATGACATTTTACAGACTCGTACTTTTCCAAATATAAAATTTAAAGCTCATTAGAGATATTTTATAATCAACAAAAAAAGAGACAGAAAAGAGGAAAGAGTAGTTATGCTTTTTTTCCTTTTCTCCCTCTTTTTTCATTGCTTATAACTTGTTCTTATAACTATAATTAGCCGTAAATTTTAGATTTTTGTATGTACAATTAGGCCAATTTTGTGTACTTTTAATATGGAAATTGACAAATGGTTTATAAAGAATCGTGCTTATTTAGAATCTTTCTGAAAAATCCTTTAATTTTATTGGTTTTCGTAGGAGTTTTCGAAGGTTGGAGAACGACTGCTGGTAAGCTAAGGGGAGAAAAGTTCTGGAGGGACCATCGAGAATTGACGTCAGCAAATGACGTCAACCAGAACCGTGTCGAAACGTTTTAGGACCCGAAGAAAGCTCCCGGGATTCGATTTTACAATTACGGAACAGTCTTGCTTCTCATGCGCACGCTGTCTTAGTATACATTTCAAAGTTAGACCAATTTTCATCTTATATAATGAAAAAAAGGCCACTAAAATCGTCAACTCGCATTAAGATTAGTGAATTTTTATACAATGAGAGAATTTGATTTTTCCTTTAATTTTGATGTTGATAATGAGACTAAATCTTTTAAAAGTTTAGGGTTACTTCGCCCAACAAAGTTTAGCTACGAAAATTACCATAAAAGCTGAAATGTCACTTTTACTGTGACAATGAACTTCAGTCTCCCCTTTTATTAATCTACTTGAGTGTTCTTTTGAATCTATATATTTCAAGTCTCTGTTTCAAGCAGATTTCAAGTGTCATGTAAATTGACATAATTTCTGCTATTTTTGAATGATTATAATGATTAATTCAAGTAGCTTCTAAAGTAATAAATTAGAAAAAGTTAATTCTTGATTACTTATCTCTCAAACAAGTAAAGATCTCATCTAAAAATTCTTGGCGACAATGAATGGGCTTCAATCACTTTGTGCTTGAACTTTTTGATACCTTGTCCCAGTTTGTAAACAAACATTTATATTTTCTTTTTAATACAAATGCAACTTTTCAGTCAAAGTGATTTTTGTATTCATTCAATTCTTCCGTTTCATTTCAATGATTTCTCTCTTATTTCTATAAATCTCGACAAAAAACTTGTTTCTCAGAGAGAGGCATTTTTTACCAAAAAGAAAAAAAGAACAATAAAGTACTATGCACTACACACATATTGCTTTTTTATCGATTGGTGTGACCTTTCACCTTTTGAAAAGGGACACTGAATCCTTTTGAATTCTCATTGTAAGATGTATATTCGCCAGTTCATTCTGACGCACTTTCAATGTAATACATAGGTATATAAGTTATATACGTCAACGTTTGCGGTTTGATGCCGAAAATACATTTTAGAAATAATGTGTTTCTTGCAAAAACGACCTGTCTTGCTTGGAAACTTTCAAATATTCAAGTTTTTAAATTCGCGAAATATGTAGGTAACAAGATTACATAGCGAGATTACGCTCGC
Source organism: Synergus coniferae (assembly GCA_032164275.1). Classification (NCBI taxonomy): domain Eukaryota; kingdom Metazoa; phylum Arthropoda; class Insecta; order Hymenoptera; family Cynipidae; genus Synergus; species Synergus coniferae. Next base: position 2,432,027 of record JAUEJJ010000042.1, read on the forward strand.
TAAGAGATTTATAATAATCTTTATAATAATTTTCAAGACATTTCAATGATTTTAAAGAATTTGCAGGAATTTAAAAAAAATGCAGAAGATTTTAAGGATTTTAAGAGGTTTCAAACGAATTAAAAAATTCAAGGGATTTTAAGAGACTTTAAAAGATTTTAATGAATTTTAGGAGATTTCGAAAATATAAGTTGTATCAAATTTTGTGCTCATTCAATGAGCACTTTGCTTCCTCTATGAAGAAGCAGAAGCAAATGCATTTTCCGCATCAAAAGTAAAGTCGAGGACAATTCCCGGATTTTTTTCCAATTATTCAAGTAAATTTAAGGGAATCGAAATGAATTGCACTGAATTCAAGTCACCAATTCAAATTCACATCAGGTTGAGTTTTCGCTAAAAATATCCATAAAGTGTATAAAAATAAGTCCTATGCCTCGTGTCAGCCTCGTGTCATAAATGACCTACGATAATATAACAACTGCATATATATTAAACTACATTTGATAAAGAACATAAATTCGATGGCTGAAAGCGAGGGCTAAACTGTTAAACGTTAAATCTGTATGTGACGTCAAATATGGAAGATAACGGATGCAGGACTGCGTGATGGAAACAATTATCTGTCATTGTCTGTCATCTTCAATCAGAACGTCAGTAGATGATTCACATGATTCACATATCATATTGAGTGTCTCGTCGGCACAGAAGGTTCCTAATTATCTGTCGCTTTCTCAGGGCCGTAGTTTGATGTACATTGAACACGCGCTCACATGCTAGAGCTCTGACGTCAATCGTATGTCCGATTTGCGAATACAATTACACAAGCATACAAGCACACAAACGTTCTGTAAATGCCGGTAATCACTAGAGGAGACAAAAATCCAACTCTGTGCGTTAATCTAACCACGTATTGCTCCTCCGCTCGCTCTTTGGCTCATACGTAAAATATATGTCACTACGTATTTACCCTGCAATTACTTCAAGGTAATTAGCGAAGAATGAAGGGGAGAGGGAGATCAGACAAAGAGGAGCGACGGACATTGACGTCAATTGTTGAAGTTGAAGCTTCAAGATGATCAAGAACGTCTGCTTGTTCTACAGACGCTGATAGAGACAAGGATTTATTTCAATTTTTCTAATCACCGAAATGTACTTTAAATTATGAAGCTAAAGCAAGCAAAAGCTAGCCAGTAAACTTTTTTATTCATTTTTGAAATTCAATATTTCGAAAAGTTATCACCGGATTTAGGATTTCTGTCTCTTGCTTCAGTTGGGAAAAGTAATTTCAACAAGTTTTGTATGAAAAAATTTAAAAAAGAAAATGAAAATTGTAAACGTATACAATTTTTTTTTTTGTGGACTGCGGTAGATGTTCCTCGAAAACCATTCATCCGATATGGTTCAAATTTTTTGAGTTTATTTATAGGTAAATTATTCTCGTGACGTACATGGACATTTTTTTCGTAACCTCCGGAGAAAAAAAGTATTGAAAATTGAGAAAATAATGTAGTGTAGTTTAGTTTAGAATATTTACTACTTAGAAAATATGAAAGTAATTTAGAAGCATTTTCAGCAGAAAATCTTGGGATGCTATAAAGAGTATAAAGCAATTTCAACATAGAGACCTGACTCTGAAGACAGGATGAGGTAAGGACACAAAATCTCTATAGGATGACTACTCTCCGAACCCTTAACTATAAGTAGTATAATAAATATTGTAAGTCCGACACAAAATAAAAGTCTTCTTTTGACCTACGACCGAACTTGGGAGTGCGTTTCCCAGGTAATTGAGGTAATTCAGGTACCAGTACCCGACCTCCGTCATGACTACTCGAGCCGGATTTTATGTTGTGGATTGGTCGTGCTGCTTGCTCGATCGACTCTGTATAATAAAATTTTACCCACAACTTAAATAAATCTTATGTTAATTGTTAACCTCAAGTGTGCATTCCTTTCATTATACATTATAGATACTCCACAACAATAAAAAAAAAACAATTAAAAAAAAAGCGCTATGTTAAAAAATTCAATATGAAACACATATAGCATTTCTTTATCAAAACGATCAGAACAGCGAAAAAAGAGCAGAAAGAGGTGCAATCATATATATACACATATATAGATATACGTCATGTACAGTCAGACCGTCTAAGAAATGTCAAGTTTATAAAACAAACTTTCTTATCTCGAATGCAGTTCCATTTACCAGAAATTTTTCAAATAACAAAAATTAGATCGTAGGTTGTAAATATTAATTTAAAATTAAAAAATTTTATAGAAATACTAAAGAAAAATCGAATGTAAGTCTCCACGCAAAAATCACGCAATCTTTTCCTTTATATCTAGTTATAGTATGTGTATTAAAAACATTAAAAAACATATACGTCAATAAATGTTAATTAAAAAGAGCCAAGAAAATTTAAATTTAAATGCCACTCTGAAGTAAGAAAACCCGGATTACATACCTAGAGTTATATACATACATATACGTAACACCCTCCAATCACTTTTTTATCGGAAAAATTTTGCATACATACATACAGAAATCGATATGAGACATTTTTAGCAGGATTGTAGGTTCTTCGCAACACGAAGAAATGTCCATAAATTATTACTCGAAAATTCATTCAATGTCAGCATGGTGCACGATGCGGTAAAAAAAATGTCATGGCCGACTTTAAAAAAATATTTGTGATTTTTTTTTATTATTTCATTTGAAACTGGATTAGAACTCTTGAATTAAATAAATAAATTAAATGAAATTATTTTTAAAAAAATGTAGGTTTCGAATTTAAGCGATTTATGATGATTGTTTGTGCTTAGGGGTAAATTTTGGGGGTGATCTCATAATGGTTGGGAGATAAAACTGGTTTGGGATTCTTTGAATATTAAATGGAATATTAATTGAATACAATTACATAATATTCGCTTGAATATTAATTTAAAACACTAAAATTTTAGATCTTGAGCCTTTTACAAAAAAAAAATCTTTCGTTGTAAAAGTTGTGACCTACAGTTTCATTCCAAGTGAAGAATATGTAAATATTTATATGTCACGATAAAAAATCTTTTTATTTTTCTCAATTTACTTTTCAAATTAATATCAGAAGTACGTAATAGATTTAAGTACGTCAATGCTGAGCTGTCATGTAACCTACTTCCTCGTTTTAAAATAATTATATCAATAATAATTAATTGTAGTCAATAACTCGTAAAGAGCAGTTAAATCCGTTTCACATTCTATTCAGTGTAACCTAAATGTTACATATATGTTACACTTATGTAACATTCACGTTAAATATCAGTTATGCACTTAAGGCATTTTCTAAATTAAAATTAGATATAGTTTTAAGTTATATTAAGATTACTTTAACAATTACTTTTTTCTTGAATTTCAGAATAAAAAAAGTTATATCTACCCAAATGACGTAGATAATTTACAGAAATAAACAAATATCCTCAAATTTGGCATCACATGGTACAAAAATAGTTTCTTTAGTTCCCAGTGTTTTTAAAACAGTTAAAAATAGATAAGTGACAAATAAAATATTCAGCATCGTTGTATAGTAATATATCTTTGATAGTTTGAATGTTATCATCACTGAACATATATCACTCAAACTTCAGTTATTTTTCATTGATTTTCCGTAACTGATATCCGAACCAAACAGTGCATTATGATCTAATCCGAAAGAAGTTTTCAATCCGGATCAACCCAAGGAAAACCAATGCCTTCCCCCCAATCTGAATGTACCTATGCAACTTGTTTATTTTAACATTTTTGCCCCCCCCCCTAATTTCATTCTGGCGTCACTGATTAAAGTGATAAGAACAATCTGGCAAAATTGATACATCATTAGACCTTCTACTTTGTAGATCAATTGAACTGCAACAGAGACACATTTTTTTCAAACAAATTACAGTATAAGAATACTTTTTTATACTGTAATTTTTTTATTACATAAAAAAGTAATATACCCAGTGAGCAAAAAGACATTGTCATCCTGAAGACGTCTACATCAGTCCAATTGATGTCCTAAACACGTCTCACGTCCAAAAGACGTCTTTAAAACAAGAGATGTCTTGTGGACATCAATTGGACTGACATAGACGTCCTAAGGATGTGCTTGAGACGTCCTCAGAAAGTCAATGTCTTTTTGCCTACTGGGTAATTACAATTGCACTATATTCCTAAATTATATTTGAGAAGTTGCTTTTTTTCACAAAATGGTAAATTGGAGGGGGTAAGTCTCATCAATGATTTGAGAACTCTGTATAGAGGTAATATTTTCTTAGGAAATTTGACGTCACTCAATCTAACGGGTTTTGTAAATGAATACCGACATCCCTGAGGCAATGACGTAATGCGTGCGTACGAACTCAGGAACGACGTTGAATCACGAGGCAGCGAGGCTCGGGTGAGGGTGGGAGTAGGCAAGACAGGTCTATTGGGGTAAAATTAGACGTAGTGGGAGGATGAGGGGCGGTGAGAGGGAGTGGAAGACCTACGGAAGCGGGGATTAGTAACATGGCTGCCAGTCAGTCGATATCGAACCGCCTAGTCGTAAAGAACCGACACGACCGCCAATGCGAGGACAAGATCTGGAAAGTGAAAAAACGATTCACCTCGCCGATGGAACCAGACAACGATAGGTGTTCTTTTATCCCAGGTGAGATAAATCACACCTCATTTCAAAAATTATTACGATTTTTCATTCAAGTTTCTTCATCTGGGACATTTTGAAAGTACCTTCCTATGGAAAAATGATGCTTTCTGAAAGCTTCGTTTGTGTGTTGTGACACTTAGGGGACGGACTTGACTGATGTGTTTACTTAAATTTTTCAAATAAGGGACTGGTTTTTAAGAAGATGTAATTTCCGTTTAGAGAATTTTCGCGTTTCCAGGACTCCGGGATTTCGTAGCTTTGAACGCCCCCCCCCCAAGTCAATAGTCAAGAGGCCGTCGTTCAATGACGTCACTCGTGAATTGGCGTCCTATCATACTTGTTGCAGGGTGTTATTGGCCTCTATACGTTGACCTCTGCGAAAAAGAGTCAGTTATTTTTTGCCTCCATAATTTGATGAAGTTTTTGAAGTGACTTTATAAGCTAAAGAAGAGGCAACATTTTTCGAGCGTGGGCCAGATTGAGGGTTGATCGGGGGTTGGAATTGAGGGATGACGTAGGCGGAGAGAAGAAGAATGTGAAGGTTCATGGTATCATGGAACTTCGAGAACAAATTCAATCCGAAATTTAATTCTTTTTACTACCCACTGATTTTATTTAAAATCGCGTATCAGGACTTTTTTTAAATTAGGAGGGTGAAACGAAAATCTATGAACGGTTTATTTCATGAGTATCGAAAAATTAGTACATATTTCGCAAAACATAAAAATTGTTTTACTACATGATCCCTATTCTAATAAGAAAAATACTATTTTCTCATTTATCTGTGATAAATTGCTTAAAGTCAGGGCAAGAATTAGTCAAATAGAAATATATATGGGCCATTGTCACATAACGTTTTGAACGTTCAAATGAATTGATTATTTTTTACCAATTCTAATTTAACCAGAAATATTGTTCCAACTAGAAATAAAGATAAGCATTACAAGTTTCCTTCATATAAAACTCTTTTCAATGCAAATTAATCAATATTTTAACACTGTTTCTGGTTTAAAATCCAATCAATATAAAGATTCGTTTATTTGAACGTTCAGAACTTGAACGACATGGTTGTACCTTAAAAAAGTAATCAGGGCTGCCACAGAGAAAATAGAAATTGACGTAAAGAATTATAAAGAATTTCCATGCATACTTTGAGATTAATTCTCTGGGTTTCTAATGATTTCAAGAAATTTTCAATAATTTTAAAGTATTTTAAGAGGTTTTTAGGAATTTAAAGGTATTACAAGAAATTTGTATAATATTTAAAAGATTTAGTTTTAAGATATTTTTACGTGTTTTAAGAGATTTTAAAGTTTTGCCTGGAATTAAGTATAAAGGATTTTAAGAAGCTTGTAAGAATTTTAAGAGACTTTAGGAGATTATAAATAATCTTTGATTTTGAGTCTAGTAGGTTGAAAAACTTGAAAATGATAGTAGTTTCGTGATAGCAATTATGTGTAAACAAATGCTAAATTTGCATTTGAAGGATAAAAATTACAATGAAAACTTCACACATCACAAATAAAATGAATTTCAGGGGCGCTCATATTTCTTATTCTAACTTCAGATTTTTGAAAATAAAACGAATACAATCAGATTTCACTAGATCTTTGAACCGAATTTCTTTAATGCGATTTATTAGATAAAAAAAAATGAGTGTACACAAAATTAAAAAGAGCCTATTTAAGGCTTAAAATTTGTTATATATGGTAGGGACATCAAAACTTAAATTTTGTGATAATGACCCATATATTATACAATAAACTTATCAGATGTTTGTATTGAAATTATGAAAAGTCGAAAATTTTGGATTTCCCAAAAGGAGTGAAAGATACATTAATTACCAGTTCAAGTATAAATTCGTGCTGTATTTGAAATATAAAGATATTTCTGAACTATGGAGATTCAAAAAAATTCTACTTTAATTATTATAAAATAACCGATAACTCTTGTTTGCATTCAGTCCACTACTTTCATGAAAACCGGAGAAGTGCACTTTTAATTTTAATATCTAAAAATTTTAATAATAAATTTTGTATCCTCCTATTAATCTAAAATATTATGTTTTAAATAAATAATAATGTTACGAATTTTCATCGCCAGAAAAATTAGTTTACAAAAACTTGTGAAAATTTGTAGAGATACTTTTATAGCTCAAAGTTTAGTAGCTTAGAACGTGTTTATGAATATTTATGGAATTACTCTAGGTCAGCCAAAATTATTAGGAATAAGAACAAGAAAGAAATCAGTTGTAGATAATGGGGCCTATTCTGTATCGATTATAATTAGTAATAGAACATTGGTATCGTAAATGAAATTAATGCAGTTAAAACTTTCTTAGAGTTCGTTAATGCTAAAATCATTAATGAAGAATAATTAAATTGCAGGAAAGTTGAAAATTCGTTAGAAAAATGGACACAGGAGGAACCACAAACAAGAAACAAATCCGCGTCGGGTTTTACGACATTGAAGGTACCATCGGCAAAGGAAACTTTGCCGTGGTCAAATTGGCAAGGCATAGAATTGCCAAGACAGAGGTAACTAAGAAAAAAATATCTGCGTTAAAGAATGTTCAAAAAAAGACTACGAGAATGTAATAGAATTTGCTATAATAAAAAAAATTATCTCTACAGGTAGCTATAAAAATCATCGACAAGACTCAATTAGACCCTACAAATCTCGAGAAGGTTTATAGGGAAGTCGAAATAATGAAGCAATTAGAGCACCCACACATCGTCAAGTTGTATCAAGTGATGGAAACCAAAAATATGATATACATGGTAAGAATTGAATTCTAGAAAATAATCACCCGATTTGAACTTGATTACAATAATCTTGTAACTCTTTATAATCTTATAACTCTTTATATTCCATCTATAGGTTTGTGAATACGCCAGCAGAGGAGAAATATTTGATTATATAGCGAGATATGGAAGAATGGGAGAGCCTCGAGCGCGAACCACTTTTGCTCAAATTTTATCTGCTGTTGAGTATTGCCATTCAACAGGTGTAGCTCATCGAGATTTGAAAGCTGAAAATTTGCTCCTGGATGCTCAGATGAATGTAAAAATTGCTGATTTTGGATTCAGTAACAGATTTACACCTGGAGAACGTTTAAGCACCTGGTGTGGGAGTCCACCTTATGCTGCGCCTGAGGTTTTTCGAGGAAAACATTATGCTGGCCCGGAAATCGATGTCTGGGTAATTGCTCAAATTTCATAAATAAAGAAACTTTTAAAATTCTCTTAAGCATGTTTTGAGACTCAACGTTTTTCTCAATGATTTTACAGAGTCTTGGAGTGGTTCTCTACGTTTTGGTCTGTGGAGCACTGCCTTTTGATGGATCAACTTTACAATCTTTGCGAGATCGTGTTCTGAGTGGTAGATTTCGCATTCCATACTTCATGAGCACAGGTTTGTTAATTACTTTTTTTAAATTATAACAATACCTTTAAAAATAATTCCTAGTTGCAAATTAAAAATTGAAAACAAATTTTTTAATTGTAGACTGTGAGAGCCTCATTCGAAAAATGTTGGTTTTGGAACCATCGAAACGATACACAATTCCCCAAATCAAGAGACATCGTTGGATGGCGGGAGCAGCCGATGGAATTTATACATCAGCCTCTACAGTACCAAGTTCACAACAAGAACCCAATGATCAGATCCTGAGGCTCATGCACAGTTTAGGAATAGATATTATTCGCACAAGAGAGGTATAAAATTGAAAAATAATATTTTTTATACCCCAAAATTAGACAAAAAAATGAGAGAAAAATCCTTCTTTCTGATATTATACCTATAAATTTATTTTACAGTCATTAAGGAACAACAGCTACGACCATCATGCCGCAATCTACTTTTTACTATTAGAAAGAGTGAAACAACATCGAACTAACAGTTCTCCAAGCAATAGTTGTTGGTCTTCTGTGACAAGGCAGAAAGAAGATAAATATAAATCAAGGTAGGTGCTTTTCTTCCAAACATATATTCCTCTGCATCGATTCTTTTGCAGATAAATTAAAATCTCATGAATTTCAAGAACCGTTTACGAAAAGTATTCAACCCACTTCCATCCTCTTAATACCTCTAAAGCCTTTTCTTGTGAAACATTTGTAATTTTATAAAATCGCTCAAATCCTGAGCGGACATTAGACCAAAAAACCAAAAACGTTATTAGAATGTTGATATCGCGTGAAATTATGCAAGGTTAAAAGAATTTTTTTTGAATTTAAAACATTTTTTTATTTAAAATTATTCTCTAAATTTAAAAATAATTTTTCATTTTTTAAATTATGTTCCAATGTGAGAAAGGTTTGATCATCAAAAAAAAACTTTCAATCTCAGCTTCCAATTCTGTCTGCCAAGACCGATCGACCAAATCCTAATTTTCCCACATTTATTTTATTTACTGATTTATTTATTTCCAGCGATAACTTAGTGGGACGTTGAAGTTTAATGATGGTGCAGAAATTGGAACATTTTTCAAGACAGATTGGATTGGAAGATCGGTGGCTGTCTCTTTCTGTTTTGGTAATTTATTTTCCTTCCCTACAATATTCCTCTATCAGTTTTATTTTTTAACTTCTTTTATTTTAATCTATTTATCATTTTTCTTCTACTTCATTCTCTTTGTTTTGCCTAATTTGGCATCCTAGTCACTGAGAAACTCTGCTCTTCTCACCAAGCATTCTCAGATACTAATCTAGAATCCGCTTTACCTCGAATATTAATTTTTGGGAATTTTTCTACATTGGAAATAATTCTACACAAAAATTAGTTGGAAAAACCACAAATCTCAACCAGCAATAATTGAAAAACTACTGACAATCATCCTTTACAAGAAAAGAAGAAATCACCGAATTTTTAATAAATTCATGCTCGCTTTTGTTTCAGAAGGGAAGAAATGGGACGAGCGGGAAAGAGATTTAGTTCAACAAGTTCCTCTACTGATGAAGGTTGTTGTAGTGCAGAAGGAGATTTGGAAGAAGGTCCAAGTGGAGATGAATTAAGAGAAGCCCAGATAAAACTAGAGGAACACAGATTGGGCCTAGATCGGGATATAAGTCAACGAATCGATAGTCAAATAGTTAACAAAAGGTTGAGTGACTATCAACATCATTTTGATGGTGCTATTTTGGATTCGGTGGAACCACCGAGCAGAGCTGCTCTTTTTGCGACTGGTTGTAGTCATGGTAGTTCTTCATCAGAGTTGTTCGAGTCAAGTTTTGATTCTGGTTGCCCACCTGATTATTCAGCAACAAGTGCATGTTTTACAAGCAGTTTGCCTTCCTGTACACCCCCGATACCTCAAAGTCCATCTCCCATAGCCAGAATATCAAGAGCCTCTCAAGGAAGACGAGCGTCTGATGGAGGTCCTAGATTATTATTCAGTCAGCAAGGTGGTGGAGATAGATCCGTCAAACAGCGAAGCATTCAAGGTAAGATTCAAAAAACATAGTTTCAATTGAATTATTTTCCTTTTGAATGATTGAATATTTGATGGTCTTTGAAAGACTATCTAATCTAGGAAAAGAAGTAGAAACCCTCTAATTTTGGAAAATTTAATATTTTCCAGATTCAGGGAAGGCCAGAGGTCACTTAGATCTAGTTCACTTGAGGTCTCCTTCAACGCCTCCTCAAAATCAATCTCAATTTAAAACTCGGGCAGAATCTGGAACCCAATTGCAATTACTAGTTCAACAACGAATGCTCCAGCAAAAGAGGAATCTATATCACAGACACCGAGGTGGTGGCAGTCCGACTCCAATTCCCGTGCCTTCCAGACTTGGGGAACACGTGCAACGTCAGGATAGCTACAAATTTGCTCAAAGAATGCAAATCTTGCCCACTTTGTCTCAGGAACATGGGGATGAAGATTTTACCAGAAAGAGAGAACGCGAGGAAGAAAGGTGGAAGAGTTTGCCGTCTCGATTGGCGACAGATTGTCAATTAGCAGAACGAACACTCCTATGGAGTCATCAGGTAATCTCATAGTGAGCTTAAAGTTACTCTAGATTAAATACTGAGGTTAAAATACTCAGGGAAAAATAATTTTATAAGAGCAAGGAAATTATTTTTCACCTATCTTAATATAATTAATTTTTAATTTGAGGGTTTTAAAATTACTAGATATTTTTTATTGCAAATAATTAAGGCCTACAAAATTAACTTATTAGAAAACTCAAGGGAGCAAAATTAAACCATTTTTAAAATTATCTTTCAAACTAAATTATTTTCAAGAAACATTCCGTGCCGAATATTTGAAATTCAAAGCTTTGACAATTTTTAGTGGAAGCCAGTGTTTGATACGTTACTATCCAAAAGTATACCGTCTCTAAAAAAGTAATTTTTGCTGGTAATGCTTTACTAACAAACATTGGTGGAAGCATTATTAAAACTAAAACTACAACCGAAAATTAAAATAACGAATATTTTATACTATAATAATAAACCCAAAGATGACTTGGGTTGTTTTTTCATCTATCTGAGAGCCTCAAGCAAAGCATTAGATTAGTGAAATTGAAATTGGTTGTATACTAATTGTATTAAGTTATAAAATTAGAAAGATTGTTAGTTAACGAACTATTCGTTCGATATCATTAGATTTAGAAAATTTGAGTGAATCAAGAACCCTAATTTTACACGATTCACGAGTAGTTTGTGGCATGCATAAAATTCATCAGAAACCTCATTAGCTCACAAATGATTTCATTGCCGTCACCCGCGCATATTTTTTTATTTGCCTTCGTATTAATTTTAAGTTTTTTTTTTAAAGCACGTTGAGGTACAGAGTGAAAATTATGAATTGTATGATAAACGAGAATTTTTATATTATTTGTAATGAATGATATCACGATCTAGCTAGTACCTGCCTTCTGTTCCTAAAGCGATTCGTTTGATTTGAATAAATGATTATTTTTCTTTAGGCGTTGCAAGTTATTTTGATTTGCCTCATACCTTGAGTCCAATCCGCTCCATTTACAAGAATCTTGAAAACCAAATTGTGTTCTACCTTTAATTACCTTTATTTTAGATGTCAAAAATTCATGTTTAAAGTTGATTTTTCAAATTTTTCACTCGACTTTCTAAAAAAAGTTTTTGAGCATTTCAACATTTTAGTTTTCAAATGAGATATCCTGCTAGATAACCCATCCCTATCATATTTTTTAAAACACTGCACATGTTACAACAATTTTTTCATTACTTGTTAAAATTCCGAAAATTATTTGTAGACGCTTCGAAAATTAAGCTTCCTTTTGTTAAAATTATTTGAAGGATGTAAATAACTTTGAACGATGCAGGGTGGTGACAAGATTCAATTTTTCAATTTCTCTAACATTTTTGTAAGTTTTCCTTGACAAATTTCTTTTTCCTGACTTCCCTGACATGTTACCACCCTGAAATGGTAAGGGAACATTTTCTCAGTTAGATTTTTCTAACTGAAATTAAAAAATGTAATTTAAATGACAAGGAATTTTATATCAGGTGGGTTTGGGAGGTGGCGCATCGTACTTACCACCCGGAAGTGTGGGTGGTTTCTTATGGCCTCCAGGAAGTAGTCCACACTCTACAATATTCGAAAACACCAGTGATACGATGGAGTGATTGTCCAATGCATCAAAAGATAAGCTTCGCACTGAGATTTTAAAACGACGTTTTTAAGTCCATTGAGGCTAAGCTATGGTCAATATAATTTCCGTAAGAGATACGTAAAATTAATTATTTTATAATAGACGAAACCGAAACCTTTCAGTTTAAATAATATTTAATAGAAGCTTCAATTCCTTTTTTCGGAACTGGAAATTAGATTTCCAGAATCAATCGTTTATCATAGAACTATAATTTTTTCTACATATATAGATACGAGGACGTGCTATGATTATTAATATTATTATATAATAATACTGTTAGCTTTCAAATATTACTGAATTGCTGATGGCACGTGCTACCAAATGTTATCGCTAAAGAAAAAAAATATATAATTGGAGTAACTTAGTTCACTCTTCAGGGACTTTTAGAGTCTCTATATGCATTTATGTGCCGCATAGATATCAAACTATGCTTATTTGAATTTATAGAGGTGATATAGTCGCCAAACGAAGTCAGACTTTTATACTTTTTTTTTTAATTTTAAAATTTTGAAAATTTTTAAAAATGATAAATCCAAATAGCAAACAATTATACCCCTATTCAATCATATATTTGCAATCATTTTGAAGCAATCAAAGGATTCAAATTTACTAATTTAGTTTTTTAAACAATTCGTTGTCGAAAAAAAGTTATTCATTATCGTTTCGCGACTATACTGCCTTCAATATAATATATAAGAAAAAACAATAATCATAATTAAGGCTAGTCCAGCATCTCGAGGTAGCACGTGCGCCTTATTATACGACTGATATATCTATGGAATACCCAGTTTTATGATAGACTGATAAAATTAATAAGTAACACCAACTAATAATCGTCAAAGAAACCTAATGTCCTGAGTCTCATTTTTTAGTGTTCTATTTTGTATTATTATTGCAAAGGTAGTTTTATGGACGAGGAATTGTAAGGGTAAGATCTCGAATGTCGAGAATTAAGTTCAGATAAAGTACAAGATTCTGGTAAATCGATGCTTATCTTTGTGTGGTAGTATAAGAGAACTGCAAATTAGAAATTAAGTACCTATTTTTTCTTCATTTGCATTGAAAGATGAGCAAAACGCGACTATTACGTCCTAATGAAAATTCAAATTAGAATCTTCAGTAAACTGCCAATTTATGTAAATATTTAGGAACTTGTGCACAAAGCTCGAAGATATAATTGTTATAAGGATAGTTGAATCCAGAATTTATCGTCAGTGATTCTAGGTGCGAATGTAAAATCTTAAAAAGAAGTACATTTTATAAAAATGAGATTCGTGCCATTGGTGTTTCTTTAAAGCGACAGAAGAGTGGAAACAATACAAAAAATGTTATAAAGAATTGAAAAAGGAGAAAACGATATGATACATCGATCGCCTAACACGACACGTACAAAACTGATTTCGTCGTGTCTCTTCCACTCTTAATAAAATAGTGTCCATAATAACTACATACATTTAATGACGATAATAAAAGTAATGTTTAGAAATTAAAAGTAGTTGATCCAAAATATAAAAAAAAAAAATAAATACATAAATAAATTTTTTGATAAAACCAGATAGATAAAGAAAATCGCAAATGAAAATTTTCTCGAATTTTCCAGACTATCTGTTTTTATTAAAAGTGTTTAGTAAAGAAGGAAGAAGTGTTGCGTTCTTCATATACGAATAAATAAATACTCGACTCGTATAATGTTTTTTACCCGCTAAGAACTGTTTTGTGAGATGTAAATGTTTACTGAAAAATAGTTGATAGAATTTAGAGCTCAATTTTAGTGTAAAATCGTCAATGATACAAAATCTGTCTATTAAAAAAATAGAGTCGGCTCAAAAATTGCCATTTTTGATATGCAAATAGATTTAGAGTGTGTTTTCCCATCAATAAAGACGAATAAAACGGACCTAAGCAGAACCTAAGTGAGCGAGAATATTACCTGGAATTGTTCTATACTAAAATGCGAATTTTACCGTATCCAATATGTGCAAAGTTTACGAATTATCAATTCCAATAATTAAAAATTCAATCAAAACTGCCCAACTTGAAAGATTCTCAATAATTTAAACAATTTGTATGTTGTAAGAATGCAACTTATAAAACGATCGAAATTAAAAGCACTTAAATTTTAAATTGTTCAAAATAATTTTAATAGGTATGTCGAAATTTCTAAGTTTAGAAAATGACAAACAATTTGATATGCGAAAATTTTAAATTCCACGTGTGTTTACGAATTAAATTAAAATAAACTAAATAGGCGTGAATAGGAATACAATCGTTCAATATGAACATTTTCTAACTACAATTAAAAATAGTCTGAAGTCAATTCAATTCAACAAATTAATTTGTTCGCAATGCTGGGATGTTTTTTTATTAAAGAGTGAAGATTAATCGAATAAGAAAGATTTGGATTTTCTAATCTTTTTATACTTGTTGTCATCGGTTAAAAATTTTATAAACTCGCTGCCTTAAGGAATTGAGCCGACCCTAATCGAAAATAAAACAGTGAGAACAATAAAAATCGTTGACAAACACTATTTTACTCTTTAAACCAAGAACTGAGGTATATTTATAGAAGGCGGACAATCTGAATATCTGAAATGAATTGAAAAAAAAGATTCGTAGTAACAGAATTTTGATTCAATCTGCACTGAAGACGTCACTTCTTTCTATATAAAAAGATAGAAACGTAGGTCGATAGCTGTATTAGAAAAGCAATACCGACCGCACACAACTAACAACGACTATCCCATTCGAGTTCTTTAGCATTTTTTAATACCCAGAAAAAACAATCAAACTTCGCTCAAGAATCTTTTTGATAAACACATCAATAGCTATTAAGTTAGGCTGCTGAATCGATCATTCTTAATACAGGCAATAGAAAAAAAATAATGAAAGCTTGCGTTGGGTGAAGTTTCTCTAAATCAACTACTAAAATTTTCATTTGAACACTTATGACAATACTGCGAAAAATATTTTTTAGGAATATTTTTGCAAATTCGATAAATTGAGAATCCAAACATTCTCGAAAGAAAGGAATGGTGTCCGAAATTTTGTATAATTTTTCTTAATAATTTGGTGTTTGATTGTAAATTTCACCTGAATGAGGGAATTAAAGACACGAATTTTAGATCTTCCTTGCCTTTTTAGAATGATGGTATTCTAAGATACATTTCAAGTAATATAATTTTTTAAATTGATTGATTCTATTAGAAATTCTTTTTACTCGACCAGCGAAAAGTTCAAAGGTTTCATGGTTCATTTGTTACTTTGAGCCGCAATTTTGTACAGATTAATATGCGTACGTGGTGTGTAAGGATCTTTTCTTAAAGCAAACTTGAATAGTCAATATTTTTCAAGGTAATTATTTGCTATGACGAATTTCACGATGACCATATCAGTATGTAAAAAGGAATGGAAGCAAAAAAATGGTCGTGAGTGATAGTAAATAAATACTGTTTGTAAATCATAGGACTGTCAATGATGTATACAAATGGACATAGTATATTAAATAAAGCTGTATGAATTAAAAAGGTTGTTTGCTTCAATTTCTTTCATCACACATTTCCCTTCTATTTTTTCTCCAAAAATATTGGTTATAAATAAAATTGTTTGGATGAAACTAAGATTAAAATGATTAGGAAGAGTGATCGTTCACTTTATACTATTTTGTTTATTCCAACGAATAGACAAACGCACTTCAATGCTTCTTCGGTTGTAATGCTTACTTAGCAAACTAAACATGATAATATTTTTGTCGTTTCAGGTTTTCTTTTGCCTTAAGCTTACTTTCATCAAGCTTCTTTCGATAAGCCTGAATAACTTCTCCTTTGTCGACATCAAACATATCGGCACCCGTTTTAGTTGCACGAAGTACAGCTTCCTCTGGTGTAAGTTTTTCGTGCTCACTAGGATTTTGTGGTAGACCATCGGGAGTCAATTTGCCTTTGTCGAAGTCATCTATGATTTTCGTGGCATAGACTGCATTAAATAAGTCTTGAGGAGTAAACTCCCCCTGGACCACATTTTCAGATTGATATGTGACGTACGGTTTTAACTTGAAGCCTTCCAGAGAAGGAACAATGAGTTCCGGTATCATTTCTGGTACAGTTACGTATGTATCTCCTTGTTTATATCCGGTATCCCTGACACCTCGCTCTACAAATACGACGCTAATTATATTACGAAATATCTAATATATAATTAACCTACTGCTAAGAATATGCCTAATGGTGGAAGTATGGCGTCCAAAGAGGTAACAATCTTTCTAGATAAAAGTTGGAAATTTAGACACGATGAGAAGAAAAAAAGGAATGTGGAATAAATCGTAACAAAATGGAGAGGAATGACAGCGTAAATAGAAATTCAAATAGATAGAGAAAAAATGGATGAGCCTAAATATTGTAGTCAAAATGTAGGTTTGATGGGAGGACTTTAAAGTGAAATGAGGAAAGTCTACCTCATATTTGGAAATTAAAAGAGCACGACTTATTAGAAGGCAATTGGTACAATGTATGGATAACTTGGTAAATGGAAATAGTACTTCTGAGGCAAAGATAAAATAAGAATTCATTACAATTATTTATCTGAAAAATCGAGCTTCGACGTATGCGAATATGCTCGAGTTTAAAAATGTACGTTAGATTTTCCTTTCGTTTTTTATGAAATAACATGCAATTATTAAGCCAATCTTTGTTCTCAAATTATTCTTCTTTATCATTTTTTGACTGTCTCAAGTGAAAATTTATACCCAATATTTTTAGTGAGATCATTGCAAGGGTCTAACGGTCCTTATTTTTGTTTCCGAGTATTATTATTATTATTATTATTATTATTATTATTATTATTATTAATTTTAAATTAACTTACTGTCCAATGGAAGTTCGCGATTGGGACCAGCCTCTCTTTCTTTGTGTAATTTGGATCCTCTTTTACCATACAGTAGAAATTTTCGAAAATTACGTTTCCCATAACGCGCACATGTTGTCGAAATTCCTCGTGTAATAACCAAACAGGTAGAAGCCATTTTTAACACTGAAAAAAAGGAAATTTTATTATTTTTTACAATTTGCATACTATTTAATTCCTAATTGTTGTAGTGAGAATATCATAAAATATATAAATAATGAATAAATTTTAACGAAACGAATTCAAAAATAGACTTTTTTGCGAAATTGCCAGAACCGTTTTTTTAGTTGAAATTATCATGAAACTAAATTGAATTACATAAGGTAACTGTCCCAGTCTTGACTAATATTTATTATTGTCGAAATGAACGGTGCGAAGATTAAATAATCAAAATCGTTTCTCAAATAATAAAATAATTATTTGAGCTCCATCAAAACCGTTATTTTCAATAAAAAAATGACAAATTTTGGTTATAACTTGTACATACTACGGTGACAGCAGGGATAGTTACAATGAAGTGAAATTAATATTTTTAGCTAAATCATACGTGCACTCTATTTAAAATGATATAAAAACTATGTATATAAAAAATGATACATTAGAAATGTTAGAAACTTAGAAACTACCATGAAACTACGTGCTTTTAGGTTATGTTCGGAATTTCATGGTCCAAAAGGCCGAAGTCCGGTGATAATATTTCATTAAAAAAATGTCTAATTAAAGAAATTTTCAGCTAAATTTTTACAAATGGAGATTCTGCACTTACACTTTTATGTTGTTTTCGCACTTCAATACTCGAAAACAACTAACAATAACTCTAAACACCCACTTTTTTTCTTCATTAACAATGTTTCCTCCGATTCACTCCGATTCCCACCCTATTCCCCCTATTCCAAACGTTCCGCGGAAGAAGTGCTGCTTTTGAATTGCGCGCCAGATTACAGCCAATGTAGAATTTCTCAATGGGCCAATGAAAATGAACATCGTGGATGATCGTGGATATGTCAGATATCGGATATTTCCAAATATTTCATATCTTTCATATATGTACATAGATATGGGACATAACCTTAAAATGTGAAAATCTGTCAAAACGGTCAAAAC
>JAUEJJ010000042.1:2450430-2479017 GCA_032164275.1 Synergus coniferae
GTCAAAACGGTCAAAACCTTTAAAATCATGAAAAAAGTAAACATACCTACTTTAATATTATGTTCTTGTAAACCATATTTATTCATTAATTTAAAACGCCTGGCTTAATTTAAGTTTATTTATTTCAAAACTGGTGATAAAATCCGTTAAAATCTTGAATGTGAAACGGATCGATTTTAATGTTTATTGTGTTTATTACAGATTATATATTTCAATATAATTGATTTTAATTAACGTAAAATTCTATTCAATTTTTAGTTAACTATCTTATTTCTTCTACAAGTTATAT
Organism: Synergus coniferae; assembly: GCA_032164275.1. Classification (NCBI taxonomy): domain Eukaryota; kingdom Metazoa; phylum Arthropoda; class Insecta; order Hymenoptera; family Cynipidae; genus Synergus; species Synergus coniferae. The sequence continues at coordinate 2,450,720 of JAUEJJ010000042.1, forward strand.
AACGCATTAAATTACATATACAATGAATTGTGATATGTTAGGTTAGAATTGAATTCTTTTTCTCCGACACGAGATTCAAAGTATTTAAACTCTGCAATTAAAATCAAATTAAGTAATAAAATAGTGTACATAAATTATTTTGAAATTAGGAGATAATCGCAACCTTTCTTTTATAATAGGATTGATGTAACTTTTATTTCTTTTTCAGAATCTTAATCAATGCGTCGACTCACAATGCTTAAAAAAGTGATCCAGGCGAAGCTAGATCAATAAATTACCTCAGAATTTAAAGAAGTATTAAACTGAAAGACTAGTTCCAAAACAAGTAAAAATGGATGTCAGTACTCTCTTCAAAGCGAGTGTGAAAACCATAACTCTTCGTAATAAAGTCCTTGGCGATCAACCAGATTCAAAGCCAAGTTTTAAAATGCGTCGGAAGCAAAGTCCTTTTTTAACGAAAGCTCAAGCAGTCGTAACTCAAATTTCAAATCTTCGCGAATTTCTACTCGAAAATCGTTCAGCTTATTTAAATTTCTCTAATCACTTATCAAGCAAAGCACACATGACGGACGACGATCGAGATCAAATCGACGTTGGTGCTCAACAAATAATGACAAAATGTTCCCAGCTCCTTAAAGAACTAAAAAGAGAAGTCGCGGATACAGAACTTTCCCAGCAAAATCAAGAACATAGAGAAATCATGTTACTACTAATTGAAAACTACTTAAAAAACGTTTGTAAAATTTACTCTGAGCAAAAAGCTATTCGAGTAAAAAGGGCGATTGAATTTAGAAAAGTAGCGAGGTTGGAAGTGGATTCCAAAAGATCTTTAAATTCAACATCTATTCGTCCTGAGTCACCAGCTGTGAGTCAAAAAGAAAAAGAACTAGAAGTCAGTAAGTCTTCTATGACTATTCCGGAAATGGATAACGACACGACTAATTCTATGAGTCTTGAAAACGAATTATCGCCCGAGGATATTCAAATGTTTGAATCTGAGAACGAGCAGCTTTTTAACGAGCTAAATACTCTAACTGAGGAAGTCAAGCAGATAGAGAGCAAAGTTGTTCATATTGCAGAACTCCAGGAGGTTTTTACGGAAAAAGTCCTGGAGCAAGACAAAGATTTGGACCGATTAATGACGACAGTTGTTGGATCCACAGAAAATGTGAAAGAAGCCAACGAGCAAATTCGACAAGCTATCCAAAGAAATGCTGGCCTCAGAGTCTGGATTCTCTTCTTCTTGATTGTAATGTCCTTCACGCTACTATTTCTGGATTGGTACAATCCTTAAGGTGCCAAGTAAAATGAAGAAATCGAATTTTTAGCTCATAACTTAACTCCAACACACATAAAAGGAGTTTCTAGTTGAAAAACACTTTACAATTGTGTAAAATGTAATTTTTTACGTTTCATTTTTTGAATGCATTATTTTTAACAGTAAGTCTTTTGTAAACTGTTAAAATTTTTTTAATTCACAAGTGGTGTAGGTACCTATTAATTAAAAACTGGTGTCCAAGAATAAAAAAATGCGTGGCGAATAGTGAGCCTTGTAATTTAATAATAATGATGTACAGGTGTAAATTCGGGCTGGAAAAAAAGGTGCCTCTGCCAAAATATGTTGGTATATTGTATCACCAAAAATTGTACATAATTACTACTACTTATACAATAAAAATTGTGATATATGTATACATATACAAATGCAATTATGTTGGATTAATAGCTTATTTAATGGCTTTTTATGATGAGTCTTGCATCTTTTATCTCTACCTTATCGCCAACAGTTCAATCTATCTTTCTCTTTGACACAACGCGACTTTAATTGTACACATTTCTGGCGAAGATTTATTCAAAATATAATAAAAAATTTGAATGCAAATCAAAGAATGCAGAATATAGAATATTAAATCGTTACAAAACGTCATTAGGTACACAAAAAATAAGTTGTATGTATTTCAAACAGCAGCATAAGAACTATAAAAATTTCATAATTTGTTCTATATTATCGCAAAGATATTAAAAAATTAAGTGTTTTAAAAAACACCTCAAATATATATTACATATTTATAATTTAACTGCTGTAGTAAAAATTTAAAAAAAAACTTAAAAATGTTGATTAAAATCAAATCGCAAGGAGTTAACTTCGTGCTTAGAGTAAAAAATATTCCATGAATTGGATGAAGAAGCACTCGATACTACTAATTATTTCTTCTTTAATATGGAACATCCGAAATTTCATGTTAACGGTAAAAAAAAACAAGGAAAAAATCCAAATTTCGTAAAAACTTTAAGACCCTACTTCCTCTAAAAAATGGATAAAGAAGTTATTCGCCTTAATTATCCTACATATTTATATATAACTACTGCGATGTATCAATATCACGAAATCCCAATGGTGAGTTTTTTTTACACATATGACTTTAAAAAAATGCGTCGGTTACTAGGCCACAGAAATGTTTTAACTGATGGTATTTTGTGCACATAGAGCATTTACTGTTAACCTTACATATTTACTGACGTTCAGTAAATTTAGCCACGGGAAATTGAGTAAATAAAAATTAAAATCATCGCTTTATATTCCTTTGTGTTAATATTCATATCAAATAATTACTTGAAAAAAGGGCATTACTTATTCTCGCCCATTAGAAAATAATTACATTTTAGTTTAACATGATTGAGCCAAAATCCGCAAGATGTATACTCGTACCGGAATTTTAGAAAGGAAAAATTATTTGTACTGTACATTATTAAGGTCTCAAAAAACAAAGAAAAAAGAAATAATTAACATGACTTCAAAAAATCTTACATCTAAACATAGTTGTATTCCTTTCTTAAAAATCTGATAGAGATATACCTTTCATTTTATAAGTATGGATTCGGCTACGAAAATATTTAGAAGGGCTTGAAACGTCTGTGCAAATCGTAAGGAAGAATTTTACCCTCAATTAAACTTTGGACGAGCCAGGTGGTAGAAACAAGTGGAATATCCCAGTTTTTAGCCTTCTCTATGACCCAGGTTGGGCATCTGTGGTTTGTGAGAACCACTGTTCCTTCGACGAAACTAATTTCTGCAAAAACAAATGCATAAGTTACAATTCTGTTTTTAAATCAAAATTGAAGACCAGATGCTAAGGTCTGAGAGTCAATCATGTAACTTTCACATTTTCTCATTGTTCTTAAAATAGCGCAAGAAAAAAATTATAATGAATACAACGTAATTTAATTATGGTATATTTTTATTTCCATTCAGAAAAAAAGTCATGTCACGCTTCGAGAATTTAGAAAGAATGGAAAACTAGAAAATTTGAAAAACAGAAAAGTTACATAATTGGCCCCCTGAAGTGATTTAACATTGCTATCTTGAAATTACGAACCATCATTGTCCACAACTCTAACTTGTCCACCTGCATTTAGGCAAATTCTGCTCCAAAATGCAACAAAATCTTTATCAACACTTTCCTTACAAGGAATCACAGCGATAATATGTGTCAGTGGTTTCTGTTCGCGCCTGTGGAACATTTCGACGTAACATCTTTTATCTATACTCCACCCAGCTGGCAATTTTTCTTCCGATGGATTCACGGCCTTGTTCTGAAAAAAGTTCTCAAGTTATCAACCTGCTTTATAAAATCTTCTAAATATCTTGAGATCATTTAATTAATTAGAACTAGATTGCTTACATCTTTGCAGGATCGAATAACCCATAAATGATTGTAAGCAGAGATGCCAACAGAAAGACAGAGCAAACTTTTTGCAGTTAGGTTTGGGACATTTGTTATAAGCTTTGTGTTTTCGTATTCACTCGGTGGCAAGAGATCGAAATTCTCATAAACTTTGCCACCGCCTGCAATGAGTTGTTGCTCTAAGCGATCTCTAACGAAAGGTCGACTTTCCCACTCTAGTTCATGGTCAGTTCCAGGTTCAGAGTTTGAATACGTGTCTCCACTGTCTGAATGATATTTATCGATTCCTTGCGAAGAAACACAGGTCAATAAAAAGGACATTCCTTCAAAGATTTTCGAACTCGGTTCTGGAATCGGACCCAATAAGTCGATTGTCTCTTGATCATCTGGCTTTTTTCTGTTTCTCTGCTTTCCCTTAAGCCTACTCTGTGGACCTTTCGTGGTGACTTGTTCACAAAAAGTTCCATTAATTTCTTTCTGCACACCACATACATCAGTTTTCTGTGGCAAGCTAGCGTCGGTGGATGTTCCTTCCTCTTTGTCATCACAAACAGATAATTCTTTGGATTTAAAAACCACGCCTGAGACAGATGGCTCATTGTTGGAAGATGTCTTGTTTATTATACTCGTCAATTTTTTAGATTTAGGTGTTTGTGTTATCGAAACATTTCGTCTTGAACGCCTTTTCCCGTCAACCATGTTGTCCAAAGATACCTGCGGCATGGAATTAAGTTACGGAAAGTTAATCCATGTTCTATTTTTTTTTTCTGTGTTTTTAAAGAGTATTGCTGTCCTCAAATTTATTATTTAAAAATCCATCAATATTTTGAAAAAAATTTAATTTACAAGAAATTATATAAAAGTTCGAACAAATTATTAAATTTAAATATTTAAAAAATGGTAACTTTTAAACTTTAATACTCACAGCATATTTTATAAACTGAGGAAAATAAAATCAAATTAAAGGTTTTTGGAGTAAAATAAATTGTTTTTACACAATCAAATGGAATATAAATTTTTATTAATGATCGATGCACATTGAAAGCGTTTGAGAAAGGCTTAGAAATAGAATTGTCTTTTCTAAATAAATCAATATTTTTCTGTTTTAAAAAATCGTAGTTTTCTAAATATGTAAAGTAAAACTCGACTTTTTAAAATTCAAGTCAATCTTACTTTACATAAATAGTTCTAAAAACAATTTAAAATCAATGTTTCTAATTAAAACTAAACATTTCTAAAAGTCTTTATGTAAATTTGTAGACATTGAAGGAAATTTCTCCTTAAAAAATAAACTAATGAAATTAAATTTGATCGATTTTATTTCAAATAAACTGAAATAAGAAAAACTTTGATATCTTTGATAAAAATTTTAAAAATTTCAAAATATAAAATCGCTTGCTATAAAATATGTTATTTTCCAAGGGAAATAAGGCGACACGTATTTTTTCATTTAAAAAAAAATCAATATTCCCAAAGTTATAGCAATTTGAATTTTTAAGATTTTTTTTCAAAGAAACACAATTTTTTTAAACCTATATGCGACATTCCCAAGACAACACATAACACAAATTATCTTGATCTAGTTCTAGTTACCTTCGATATCGAATGAGGAGTTGATGGAGCACTAATCTGTCCAGTCAAAGCTTCTTCCTTCAAAACTTGAGCTTGATCCCCCGTCAGGAAAATGTCTTTAATTTGAACAGTGATCCTCTTTCCCTCATCAGGTTCAATTACATATTTTACTGTATTATTTGCTTCCAGAACATCAACAATAATACCACACGGTCCGTAATCTCCTTCCTTCGTAAGAGTGTAAACAGAAAGTCCCTTATTCAGAGTATTTGGAATAGGAATGATGAATTCTGGTATCAACTGCTTGTTCTTCCCATCAAGGAAATTGACCTTGTACTTCGCCTTAGTCTTGTCCACGACTGTCCCTGCGTAATAATGATTATCCGACCACTTGGCGAAGACTTCCTTGCCCAACAACTCGTCAATCTCTTCTATTGGAAGCGCAGAATTTCTCAATCCCTCCACTGCCTTCTTCGCTGGAGAGGAAGACCCAGCTGGAATCACAGATTTACTTTTCGCCTCTTTCCCACTGAAAGAACTCACATCATCGCTGTCCTCTTGAATCGAATCAATAACATTAGGCGAGACTTTTGTCGCCGTTATTTTCGTTCTTTTCCTCGTACCTCTTTGTAATCTCTTCGGTGGTCTTCCCTTTTTGCTATTTCGCTGAGGCGTTTCTTTAGTAGCTTCCGGGGTCGACGCGTGAATCTTCCTCAAAGGCTCTTCCAAAGAATCAACAACGCCGTTCTGGAAATCGATAACACCCAATTCAGAATTTGCAAAGTTCAAAATCGACATCGAAACCAGGTGAAAATTCTTCCATTCTTTGGACAACTGTTCCAATTCCAAGGGTATTTTCTTTGAGTGCTTTGCAGGACCTTTCGGCACTGAAAACTTATTGTCTAAACCAGAAACCTTGGAAGAACCAGCGCTGGATGAAGAAGTTGATGAACATACGGTTGAAGTTGACATAATCGAAAACCTAGGATAAGTTGCGGAAGTCACTGAACCAGGAGAATTATCTTTATTTTCGTTGCCAGAAATGTCAGCAAGCGAGGCAGAAGTGTCGCTGTTTCTGTTCTGGTCTGACGTAGATTCGCAATTCACTGTCATCAATTCTTTACCCACAATTTCCTTCGTGTTCTCGTCGATGGTAACCAAACATTTCAACCTGACGCATACGTTAATGTCCTTCAGCAAAGTCTTTACTGCAGAGGCGATTGTGTCGTTATCGCTTGTAGATTTGTTTTTAGAATCATCTATCATCGAATCTCCTTCTCCATCACTGATGACATAAAAAGTCGGGTTGGGAATTCCAGCTTCAGACTTTGCTTTACCCATGGAATCTTCAGAAATCTTATTCTTAGCGTCGGAATCCATGTTTGTATTGGTGTTCTTCGAATCGTTGCTTCCATTCGTAAGATGATTTTCAGATTTCTTAACTTCAGAATCTTTGCTCCCAACGGACTTGTAACGGTGACTTTTATCTTTTGCAATATCTTCTGGTCTCACGTTACTATCTTCTTGCGAGGAATCTAAAATGATCTTCTCACCGTCGTCGTCTAATTCAACAACTTCTGCAGGTTTCGCTTGATTCAGAGAAAAGCGATCGTAGATCACTTCTATGCTCATTCGAGATTTAGAGACTTCCACTTTCTTCTCAACCTCAATTTTCTCTGGAATATCTTCAGTGTCCATTTTTACAGAGTCTTCTTTATTTTCAGAACTTTCCTCCACATCTGCATTCGTATCTGAATCAGTCAGAGCAGCAAGAAGTTCTGACTCTGTTGATTCTTTTTCTGTAGACGGTTGTTCTAAATGTTCTGTAATGTCCATTTCCTCTCCCAGTTGCTTCAAAGTGTCTTCTATGCTTTTTGTTTTATCAACTTCCTCGATTAAAGGCTTGGATTCTGCAAGCTTTGTCTCTTGTGTTTTGAATTCACATTTAGCTTCAGCTTGATTTTCTGAAACTTCGGTTTCCTTTTCGTTAACTTCATACTTAGAGGATTTATCCCCAACCACATTCCCCAATTCCACTTTGTCTTTAATCTCTTCTCCAGAAAAATCAGTCTGATCTGAAACATTCCTTGATTCGTTTAAATTTTCATCATTGGCTGATAGATTTTGACTGGAAAGATCGTTCTCAGTAATATTTACGGAGGTAGAATCATTCTGATTGACTTTGTCTATAGCTTCATTCACGAGGTCACATTCCTCTTCAAAAGACCTTTCTTTCTCTAGGTCGAGATTTTTTGCAGATATCTCTTCAAGGTTGTTCTCTGCTTTCATATTTCCCGATTCTTTCAGATCTTTTGAAGCTTCTTCGTCCATCGGTTGCGTGTCTTGCATCGACCTCTGAGTTTCAGGAATAATTACAGATTCATCAAGATTTTCCTGCTGAAAACTTTGATCCGTGTTATCGAATGAAACAGTGTCAGCTTCCATTGCCTCGGTTCCTTTCAATTCATCTTCTAGCCTATTGACTTTATTTTTCTTAAACAAGTGTTCGCTTTGCGAATTATCGAACGAGCCAGCCTTCCGCTTTAGAGAGTTGATATCTGCATTGGTAGTTAGTTTTTTTGATGGAGAAGAGGGGCAGTGAGGTGGAGTTCCGTGAACAACGTCTTCATCGTCATCTTCTTGCCCTTCCAGTGTTTGATTCTCGTTGAAAATATCTTCCTTATTTTCATTGTCATCGATTGTCTTTTCTGTGAGGTCACTCTCTTTCTGAATATTCACATCTTCTGTATTAATTACTCTGGAATCTTTAGTCAGACCTTCTGAAAAATCAACTTCCAAATCTTGAGAGTCGTGAGTGTCGATTAGGTGAAAATCCTGACTCTCGCCAAAGTTGGTACTGTTTTCTGTATTTTTGATGAATTGAGAATCTGACTGAGGTTCTTCGAAAAATGTGTCTTGTGTATCTGACGGCTCGTCGGTTTTTGCGAATTCGGACATGATTGATTACGAAAGTTGTATTCTGTTTATCCAATTTTATTCAGTGCCCTGAAAAATAATTGATATTATTTATAACCGTTCGGATGATATTATTTATAGTGTTAATAGATATTATTCAGTGAAGAGTAAACGAAATATTCGCATATTTCGTATATTTCCTGTAAAAAATGAAAAGTTAACATTTTGAGATCAGATTTTAAATTCTTTGTTTTGTGCAAAAAGTATTAAAATAAAATATTTGTTCGCTCTATAGGCAAACGAATAAAATGATAGTAAAACGAGGAAATAGAATTTTAAGCAGGCTTTTTAGAAAAAAAGCACTTCTCAGATTTTGGTGAGCATTTACTGTGCTCTATTTTTATTTTAAAGTAAAGTAATCTATTGAAAAGCATATCTATTGAAAAGCATGAATACAATACGCATAAAGTCTCGTGAGTTTCGATATTGGATATTCAAGCAAATCAGAGTGAATGAGTGTCTTAAGTTCCCGGAAAACAGAAAATGCTTTACTTTTTAAACTCATAGTGGCTTTGCAACAAATAAATACTTTCAGTTGATCAATCAGTGTTATAATTATTATCTCTAGTTGAAACATATTTTTAAGAGAGGGATTGTATTATTATTATTCGCATAAAATAAATTTATGGATGCCTTGTTTCGAAACAAGTTCTCTGATGGAATTCCATTATCATCATATGTTTCAAGAATAGATTATTAAAATGGCGGGAAAATTGTTTTAAAAAAAATTATAATAAAGATCTTGGATCACAGTTCTAAAATCAAAATTCGTTTTCATTTTACTTGATAAAAATTATAATTAATTTTTTTTTCGCTTTATATAGCTACTTATGTTTTAAATAGAATTATGGATAAAGAGCGAAAAAATCTGTACTTTTAATTCTTTTTGAATAAAATAAAAATTCTTTGACAGATCAAATTCCAAATATCTTTTCTAAAAAATTTTACTGAAATTACAGGGATTTTAAAAGATTGAAACGTATTTTATAAAAAAATTATCTCAAAAATGAAATTGAAAGAAAACGCTAGAATACAAGATCGAGTTAAAAAACCGAACCTCAGTTTCGAATTTGGAATCATAAACTATAATTTTTGTTAAATATTTTGATGCAGTAAATAAAATGGGGTTATTTAGTCAATTCTTTTCAGTAATTCTGAATTCTTTAGCAAAATAGACCGAGAACACAGAATAATTAAATATTCACCCTATTTTTCTGCACTATTGACAGCCCTGGGGCCCCAGAGAAAAATAGCATTGTTAGCAATTCTACGAGTTTCTTCCAACGCTCAGCAAAATTATCGGCTCGAAACCAGATTGCTTAAAAAGTACAATTGAAATATAAGTTCCACTCACCTCTGTTTATTCTCCGAGGAACAAACCTCGTCGATTTCCTTGCTTTTGGTGGTAGTTGCAGTCTAAGGTAAAAATATTGCATTGGCTACCGGCCTGAATTGCACAAAGTTTGCTTTGCGGACGAAAAGCACCGACTTCCTCCACCAGGATCTGCTTCCTCCTTGTTGTCTTATAATCCCACGATAAACTTGCATTGATAATTAACAGCAGTTGCAAAACAACAAACCGGCATTCCACAAATAACCACCTAGAAATAATACTTTGGAGCACAATCAAGAAAAGAGAACGGAGATCGGAGATGAAGATGAACGCGAATATTGAATTCGTGAATCGTGCATCGCGGTGTCGCGGCGTAAAAAGTCTTGTTCACAACGGACGTTCGTAAAGATTAAATGCGAGTTCCTCCAATCAAAAAACACCTTTAGTTTAGTATAAAGGAAGGCTCGTGCTCTTATTGGCTCAAACAAGTGGAAAATTCCGTCGCTCGAATAATAAAACTAAATGGCCTGTGGTGCAGTGTGAAAGAAGCGCTCCTACTCGTCAGGTGAAAATACGTCGTTTGGCGCGCAAATATGGCAATTCCGAAAACCGGTTGTGGAAAATAATCGATAAAATGTCTGGGAGTCTTAAATATTCTATTATAAATGTACATTATAAAAATTAAAAAAGCGACTTTAAGTGTTTTATTTAATTCGAAGTGTTTTAAATTTCAGAATCTTCGCAATGAATTTATTAATCTTTTAGTGATTAATAATTATCACCTGAAAAAGTAAAGTTCAAGAAATGATGAATCGGCCATATTCATTTTGTACCCCCACCACTTTTTTCAACAATCGAGTTTCGTTTGATTTAGTTGGCAGCGTTGGCAGCAGCATTTAAACAGAATTTTGAAAGACATTTTATCAGACGTGAGAAACTTTATTTTAAAGTTCAGGTAAGTTTTGTTATTTTATTGTAATAGAACCGTATAAAGATAAAAAATACTTTTTATAAAATGATATTTTTAAGTAAAGAAGCAAACGTTGCTATAATGCCTCTGTAAATCTTGTTTTCATTTATTTCCTTTCTCGGTTTCAGTTTTAATTCTGTAAAAAGCATATTCAACATAATATTAAATTATTATAACAACTTCAACTTAAAAGCGTTGGGACTTTCAACATATTTAATGTTCAGTATTTCATATTATCGAGGGACGTTACGTTTTTAAAAGTGATATTCAATAATTAAAAATTGATTATTATTTTACAGCAAGCTTTTCAAAATGACATCAACGGAAAACGACGCTATCGAGTTGAATGTTAAAACCTGTTTAGAGTTGATATCAAATCTGAAACAACTAAATGAATCTACCATGAAGATGAGACGTAAGTTTCTGAACCGTCTTCCATTTTAATTAATTTAAGGGTGTTGGGTTAAAATTCTACCTTCAATATTCGAATTCTTCATTTTACTTATCAAATATTATAATTAAATACTTTTTTCTTTCTGTCGCGCTATTCATTTTTTAAATAGAAACGTGTGTGCATGGTGAAAAAGTATTTAATTTTAATTCTTTTTACACACAACCAAGAATTCGATATTCTTCCTCAAAATTCCATCTTTTCATTTTACAAAAAAAGTATTAAAATTACACATTTTCTCGCTCTGTATACATATTTTATTTTAAAAGTAAATGGCGATATAGAGCGAAAAAATATCTAATTATAATATTCGTCGAAAAAAATGAAAAAATGAAATGTATTTTTAATCTAATTTAATCCAATTCTTATTTCAGTGGAAGTTGCCCAAATGCAAATGCAGGTATTATCACTTTATGAATATCCAAGTCTGGAATTGTTGCAGCATCTCGTAAACTTGACCGGAAGTTTCCATATGAACGATTCAACAGAAAACAATGGGGAGTTAATGCAGGATTCTTAATGAAAATAACTACATAATTATAATTATAGATTTCCAATATTTAATTTTATGTCAATTTCTCAATTTGGATTCACAATTTATTTCAAATTACAATTATAAAAGATTTAAAATCTTAATTTCGGATTCAGAAGTAATAAAATGATAATTTATCTTTAAATATATTTATTGTATATTCGCTTATTAGACTGATACATTTACAGAGTAGTATACAAGTCTGATTTCAACATAAATATATATTTATAATTATTTCAATATAGATTTGTAGAATGGATAAACAGTAACCACGTAATGAGGCGTATATATTTTTATATATTCCTTAAAAGTAAGTATCAGTGCGTTTACTTTTGTACGGCAACTTGCCTCTCTTCTTTCCTCTGGACGTAAATTGAGATCACTCTATTCAACCATAAAATCTACTTATTAAGAGTGTTGAACTCAATTTCTGACGTTAAAATTCGATTTCCTCATTTAACTCAACAAATATTATAATTAGATACTTTTTGGCTCTGTAGTGCTTTTCACTTTTTAATCGGAAATATGCATACAGAGTATAATTTTAATTCTTTTTTGCAAAATGAAAAAATGGAACTTTGAGTATAAATTTCAAATTTTTCGCTTTGTGCAAAGATTAAAATTAAATAATTTATCGCTCTGTATGCAAATTTCTATTTAAAAACATTACAGAACGAAAAAGTATCTAATTATAATATTTATTAAGTAAACTGAAGAATTCGAATTTTGAGATTAAAACTTGGATTCAACACACTTAACATAAACATAAAGTATATATGAAAAGATATAACAAATATATTTGTTCATGTCTCGACTCTGTATATCTTTCAATCAAAGAGGACAAAATTAAAATCCAAACTTAGATTATTTTTTCAATAAGTGGTCCAACTGATCGAAATTTTTTAATTCGTGCCAGATTACAATTTTGACGAGTTCGTTGTCAAAATATTTCACTCGTAAACAATGACGATCGAAATAACGAATTACAGATCTTAATTACGCTGAAATACGCGAGTGCACAAATATATAATTGTCTACAACATTTATTAAGTCCACCAGATAGTATACATTTATTTTGTATCTTAATCATCTTATAAGAATATTTAGATGAGACCCTCCAATTTAGAGCGTTAGATGGATCCAAATCCAAGGGTGGATCCAAGTTCTAATTTTAAAATTTAATTTCCTCATTTTACTCAAGAATTATTAGAATTAAATATCTTTTAGCTCTGAAGCCATAATATCTAATTATAATATTTATCAAATAAAATGAAGAAATCCAAGTTTAAAGTTTGATCCGGCACCCTTAAATTTGAAAAATTATATAAAGTTTTTCAATTTTATCATATTCTTTGCAGTTTGAAAAACCCAGATTTCAAAGATTAAAGTCCGGCGAAGAATTAAATAGGATTACCAATCGAACATTTTTTTTTAAATTTATCTATTTGCGCGACATTCGTTCAAACTTGACAAGTTTTGATTTATTCGCCAGCACAATCACACATAATGAATTTATAATTATTTATAGGTATATTGAAGCATGATTGATGGAGTTTAAATTTTTGGACTTACAATTAGGCACATAAAACGTGCAAGCATCAGCAGAAAGGATTGGATATACAGACGTTCCTTTGATTACAAGCTACCAATTATATTCGATGTAGACAACAAGTATTTAAATACTTTCAACATTGACAATTTGTAATTTAAGTAATTTAACGTGATTGTCTTATAGTTACAATCTCAAAAATAACTGTAATCTGCAACTTGTAAATAATTACTTTTTCCAATCTAACACCTGTTGAAACTAAAAGTTAAGCGTATACATATATCTCTAAGCGTATCATTTCTATTCACGATAATAAATTTCCTTGAGAAACTCTCCAAAAAAAAAGTAATTACATTACTAGAAAAGAATATTTTTGCAAATAAAAAACACTTTACCCGCAACTTCTTGTTTCAAATGTTTTTCATTACTTAAATTTCACTGGTTTAATATTTTTAATCTTCTTAAAAAATTTGTATCCTTAAGGGTGTTGGATCCAAGTTCTAATTTTAAAATGTAATTTCCTCATTTTACTCAAAATGTATTAAAATTACAGATTTTTTCGTTCTGCATCCATAATTAGATTTAAACCGTAAGTAGCTATACAGGACGAAAATATAGCTAATTTTAATATTTTAAAAGTAAAATGAGGAATTAGAATTTCGCGGTTGGAACTTGGATCACCCTTAATACAGATATGCAAAATGGAGAAAGGCATTAATGGAGGATAATTATATTTTGATAAATTCATTCAGAGGGTTCTTTTCTTCTCTGGTGTATCTGCAAACTACGAAAGAAAAAATTATGAAAGTACCTAAAATTTCTGATCGTTAATTATTGTCTATCGATTAGATTCTTACAAAGTTTAAAAAATAACAGGAGTTGGAAAAACTATACATATACGTCACTGCAAACCTTAAGTCGAGTCTCGAGATGGACATTGCCTCGCGAATAGAATTGCACCATTCATAGTTAGGCTTCTCCTTATTTCAAGGTACTTTCATGTAGCAACAGGAACGAGGTACATCAAAAACGAATTTCGCCAAAGAATTCCAAAATCCTGATGAAAAGTATTTCAGATCCTTGGTCAGAAATCTGTGAATCTCTGGCTGTACAATTATTAGACATTTACACCTTCTTACTATTTTTTATTTTTAACGAATTTCTCATTTATTTTTCGCACTTTTAGGATCTATACTCCAGTGAGAAATAATCTATCAGCACTACTGCGAATGATGAACAAATTTCCGTGCTATCTCATCTAAATTATTGGTCGCAGCAGCATTTCATCAGTCTCAGTGCCATTTTACAGGATTTTCTAAAGGCTCATTAGAAAGCAGATTCTTAGACACTAAAATTAAAAAAAAAAAAAAAAACTAGAATCAATTTCTAGTTTTCGAACCTGCTTCCTTAGAGAGGGTAGTGCTTTAATTGCAGAAGAAGCTGGGAAGGTTCGATAAGAGAAAGAAATATGAGAGATGACGTGACAAAGTCTAAATCTGACTGTACTTCTCTGTACGAATTTCTAATTAAGTTATTTCACAATCACTGACTGTCTACAAAAACATTGATTATTGTCTAACAAATTTTTTTCTTAAATCTCATTTAATGATGATCTTGATAAGGATAGCAAGCATTTTACGAATTTTGTAGACTCAGTATTCTAGATATAATCAACGTTTCGTAGACAGCAAGTGATTGGGAAATAATCTAATAGATTTTTGGTAGATACAAATATTCATTTGCATCGAAGAGAACCTGGCGTCGTTCTATATTCCGCGAGATAAGGATACAGTAGTAATACAATACTTGTGACTCAATTTCGATTCCGAATTGGCATCAGATGATTTTAAGATCTTGAATGACCTGACAATCTATTATATGACGGAAGAGTTTAATATGAGTCCTCTCAGAAATTTTATTGGTCTTATCGTTGGGAAGAGACGATGTTGTCGTAGCCGATTTGGTGGAGCAAATCATGAGGATAAGAATTCCTTTGACGATTGCGGTAGAAATATCGTACGAGGCAGGATCCCCTACCTTCGGAATGGCAAAGAGCTACAGCTGATGCTGGAGGATTCAAGGGTAGCAAAGTCGCAGCTTCGAAGCACTGATCTCTTGTCCAGACGCTTTGCTGAATTTCTTGGGACTCGCAGGCTTTGGCTACTTCCAACGCGAACCTGCTGAGGCAGTCTTGGTCACCCTAAAAATGTTTTTATTTTATTAATTGCTTTCTAAAACCAACTATGAATTCAAATCGCTCTCAATCGAGGGATTGATCACTCGAATTTTGAGTTTATTGATCAGATTTCAAGATTTCAATTTCAACGGTTTCAAAACTTTTTAATAGGTGCCAAAAGATTTTAAAAATTTCGTACAATTTTAAAGGATACCAAAACATTTTAGGAATCGTAAAGCATTTCGTGGAATATTAAGATATTAAAAGATTTTGTAACTAATGTTAAGAGATTTGCATTTTGAAGGATTTGAAAAGTATCAGAAGCCTTTAAAGAATTTTAAAGATTGTTGTGGAATTTAAGGGATTTCCTGAAATTTGAAAAAATTTAATAAGAATTTTTAAAGGTTTCAAGAATAAAAAACCCCTCGTTCAAAATAGTATAACTTCAATAAATTAAAATTCAATTAATTTCAATGATTAAATCAACGGAATATTCAACTTTAAATTTGAATAGAGTTATCACAAGTGAAGTTATTGCAGAGTGAGGGTAATGGATTTTTTTTACTAAAGTACAAGAGTGGGTGTTTGGTAAAGAGCGTGGGAGGATGACGTAAACGTAGTGAGAATGTATTCTGAGTGGAGTGGATGTATATGAATAGGATATACGTTAGCAAATATGAGAGTTGCTAGAATAAAATTGTATAGGTCGAGAATTAAGGGTAAAGCTGAATAGGAAAACTGAATGTGTGCAGAGGAGTGAAGGAAATAGCAAACCTGAAGTCTATAATATAGGTAGCTCACTTTCTAACTTTCCTCAAAACTTTGTCTAATTATTTACCACAGATGAGACTAATTCGAACTCCTGAACTCGAGCTTTGTACATAAAAAAATTAGTTTTAGTTTTTTATTCCCACTTCAGAAAATATTTATCAGCTTTTTAGATTGAAATATCACTGAAGGAGATTAAGTTTTGAAAGGAATAAGTAATTCTTGAAATTCTCAAGTAGCAAGGTTCTTTTGAAAATTGTATCGAGATGATTTACTATAGATGGACAATGGACACCCCTGTGAATTATTCAAAAATTCCTATTCAGCAGTTGTGAAATTTATTCATATAATGTAGGCACTCACACAGGATCTGCAAATCTGGGCCGCAACACATGGGCCGTGGAGAACATGTTTGATGTCGTGAGCAAGAAGACCAGCAACTCTGCAACGCTTTTCAATCAAATCAAGTTCTGGACAGTTGCTACCTTCATCGACTCCTTCGGGACAATAAATAATTAATAGTAAATAATCTTGTGAAAAAATATTAACTTTAAATCTCTTTGAAATCTCTTTAAAATTCTTTAAAATCTTTTTAAAGAATTTAAATTTTTAAATTGATTATTGGAGATTATTTATAAAGACGTCCTCTACCTTCTACATTTGCAACACTCTGACTACGTTTCTCTTCGCTCTTATCACCCCTCGAATCTTCAGGACGATTGGTAGTCAGAGTTTCCTGAGGATGAGCAGATTTCAGATTTTCTTTCTGAATAATGACGCTGTCCCTGAATTCTTTCAAAGCTCTTCGCATTTTCTCAAGAGAATAAGCAGCTGCAAGTCTTGACATCACTTTGTCCTTAATTTCCTGAATGTCTTCACCATCCGAATTGAGAGCTTCTTCGATGATCAGATCCTTGATGTTCTTGAGCCTGGAATCCATCTGTTGCAGTTTATCCTTTTTTTCGCTTCCCTCTTTTTCATTTTCGGATTGCAGATTCTCAGACATAGTCTAAAACAATAGATAAAAGATATTAGATTTTCCGAAAACTGGTTTGATTTAACTAATTCTTTAAAATCCTTAACAATTCTTAAAAATCTATTGAAATCCTTTCAACTTAATTAACTGTATTTTTTAATAGACCTGGAATTTTTTCAAATTAAATCTGGAAAACCCAGAAAAGTCATAGAGTTTTAAAATCAAACATCTGTAGTAACCCTTTCAAAATCTTGGTAAGACAATTACTTTGTAGTAGCGTTCCAAAAACCACTCATCGTTTTGATTCTGAGATCCGGATTTGGCCATGAAGTTTGATTTCTTCTTTCTTCTATCGATTCCAAAGTAGTCGGACCAGTTGACACTCTTTTTCTTGACCTCGATCGATCGTTCCTTTGACTTGGTT
Organism: Synergus coniferae; assembly: GCA_032164275.1. Taxonomy (NCBI): domain Eukaryota; kingdom Metazoa; phylum Arthropoda; class Insecta; order Hymenoptera; family Cynipidae; genus Synergus; species Synergus coniferae. The sequence continues at coordinate 2,468,133 of JAUEJJ010000042.1, forward strand.
GTCTTCGTCATGTTTTCCTTCTGACCCTTAGGTTGAGGAGTCACGCTTGGAGCAGCCGATGTCACCTCGTGATAATGTCCAGACATACCATGAACTCCAGATCCGTGTTGGTGAGCGTGGTCGTGTTCGTGATTATAATCATGATCATGATCATGATCATGTTCATGATCATGTTCATGACCTCCATGCTCGTGCGTGTGATTGTGCTTCTCGCTCGATTGCGTGCCAAAGAGAGCACCTAGGTCTTGAGCAACCTTCAAACAAAAATTTTTCTCTATTCACATACACTTTTCTATGATTAATTATTCTATTATTTCATAATATTTCAAGTTCTACAATTCTACATCCAAGTATACCTTGAACTTTAAACTTAAAAAAAAATATACTTTTTATTTAAAAATAGTACCTTTGGATCAGTGGCCTGATTGACTTTGCTTACAGCTTTGGCACTTCTTTTAGCAACCGGGAATCGTTTAGATACTTCCCTATAACTCCTCGAATCTCTTCCCAGAGGATATCGACCATTGACATTCCTTCGTTCTAGGGGAACCAAATAAAGGTCCTGAATCTGGTCCCGATCTGATGAATATTCCATCTGATCATCGTCTCTGATCCTCTCCCCCAGTGGTTTCTTCTCCGCGAATTCTCCCCAAGACATTATTCCGTCGTTCCTAAAATTTATCAATGCCATAATGACATATGATACGATTAACTTTCTTTACCAGAAATTAATTTCAGTTTACCCATAGGGACGGTTTTCCTGTTGGGGTCTGTGAAGCATCTGAAGTGTGTTGTAGTAATCAGTGTCGTCCAATTCATCTTGGCCATAAGGTGATCCTGATTCTAGTTCTTCTAAGAAGAGTCTTGCCAGCTCTTCATCATCAGCAGTTGGTCGAACATTTCTTGAAGCTCCCCTTTTAATACTTGAACTTCGCTCTCGTTCTCGAAATAGCGAGGACACTGGCTCATCCTAAAAAAAATAATTGGTAAATAATTTAATAAAAATAGTTTGTATTTAATATTTACAAGATTTTTTTTTGGAAACATCACTTAAAATTGAATATTTTTTAGACTTACTTGAATTGATTCACTTTTGATGTAGTCAGCCAGAACCCTTTCCAATTGCTTTTCATTTATATTACGAAATCCATCGGCTATAGTCTCTATTTGGTCGTTTTCTGAAATAATTATTTTTAGGGTCTTTTACTTTTAATGTCTTTTAACATATTTGGAAATGTTCTGAGATTTTTTGAGATATTCGAAATCTTTTAACATCTTTTGAGTTATCTCTTTAAAATCTGAGAAATCTCTTGAAATCTTTTTTACTCGTAGGAAATCTTTTGAAATTTTTTGATTATTATTCACCTAGGGGGAGAAATTCTAATTCCTCTTCATCCTCATCAAAGTCATTTTCGTCCCGTTGTCTTTCTAGTTTTCTATCGTTGTCCATCCTATATTTAAATGAATGGAGGTCATTGTAAGGTTCGCGTGAATTGAGATCAAGAGAACGCTGTTTCCTGGTGATTGCGTTCAAAGCACCTCTCAAGGATTCTTCGTTAGTACGATGAGGTACAGGATTAAGGGCTGCCACAATACCCACAATTACGAGGAGAATCCACCCTATCGGCGACATGACCTCGATTTGTTCCTTAAAATCAAATGAAGTCCCTTAAAATAACTTGAAATTCCCTAAAATTTAAATTTCCTAAATTTAAAGCCTCTATGAAATCCCTTGAGAACTCTTAAAACTCCGAGCAACCCCTGGAAAATTTCTACTGGTATATTATAAAATTCGGAATACACTATTTTGTTCGTTTTATCCTCGATCTCTCGTAATTCGTATATATATATATATATATATATATATATATATATATATATACCAGCTAAGGCAAGGCTTTTAAATTGCTTATTAAATATTCATTATATACACAGTTACATCGTATTGAGCCCGATAAAAATACAAAATATTCTTGGAGATAAATATACAATTTTTTGTAATAAATACTAGCTCGTGAATTAAATGTAACAAATTTTAATTTTCTATTTTATTCAATCTCTGGGTGTTAATTTTATTTAGACTGCAACTGAGGGAAGTCCTTCGTAGATTGAAGAAGACATAGAAGTGATTAAAATATTGATTTTGCGAAACGGAACTTTAAAAACAGCAGAAATATCTTTATTCTGTACCATTCAGCTTCATCATCTTTGAAAATGTTTAATTATATGAAAAAACACCTTTAGGGGTAAAAAACTAACCCCTACAGATATATTTATTATTTAATAAACCATCACCCCCTTATAGAAAATTAATTAATTTATGGCATTCCTGACATCCCGTATAGGCTTTATGAAACGTGGAAAATGTATTTAGAAATAAATGAGAATTTCTCACATCGCGTGATAATAAAAATGCACCCTTAAAAAAAATTTTTTCCCGAGGTGTTAGAAAAAGCATAAAATATATTCTACAATATATCCTCGCTATACCTAATACCTATCGATTTTTTCAAATTGAATATTATAAACTCTGTAATTCACTTTTATAAAAAGGCTGTTTTTTTAATTCCTAAAGGTCGTTTTGTAAATGTCTGCTATAAAATAATAAATAATAAAACTGGATAAATATCGTGAGCAATCTTTTGAAGATGATCAGTAAAAGCCTTCAGTTTAATGTACTTTAAAATTATATCTCCGATGTATAGCACAGAAGTTCTATTCAATCATAAAAATCCAATTTGTCGACGCAACAAGTATGACGCCTGATCAAATCACCTAAATCAAGTTTGCAGTGAACGTAGCAAATAGTTCCTAATATAATTCCTATAATTTAATTCACATAATTATAAATATTCGAAAATGATTTTTCATGAAGAAAACACCCTTTAGTACATTTTACTATTAGCTAATGTACCTTGTATTGATCACTCGCACTAGATATGCCAGTAGGAAACGAAAATATCCTACAAATTACGCATTACACTGAAATAATATAAAAATACAATTTTTATTTTCGCTTTAACACATTTTCACAAAAAATACTTAATAAATAAAAAGATACTTTTTTAAAAGAAAGAGAAATTATAACGTAATTATTTAATTAATTAATTAATAAAACCCTAAAGATGGAAATTTTGGAAATTTTTAAGTGAAAAAATTGAATTAAAATCAAAGGCAGTATTTTTTTCTTGGTATTAGAAAAACATAACTGAGCCAACTGAGGTAACAGATGGTGACCTATAAGGTGTCGACCTAAAGTTCAAAGGATCAAATTTCAGTCTTGATGGACTTGCAGAGAAGGTATATTGATTAATCAGCCCAAAATGGTTGAAATAAACCTTAAGAATTTGAGATTTTGAAATAAAAGGATTTTTCTATTTTTATAAAAGTAGGGAATTATTTTTTTTTGCATAGATGAGTTTTTGGTCCACATAAGGGTCGAAAAAAATGTGAAAGGGCGTGGAACTTACTTGGTTCTTAATTCATGCGTTTGGTACCCGAAGCAGGTTGCTCCCTCAGATAAGCGGTTTACAGGACTTTTTTTTCTTTAGCACTTTTCGCGTGACAATCTTCTACGCTTTTGCAGTCCCTTCTGCCCTCCACCAATAATTTTCTCGTCAATTTATATAGGAGGCTTTTCAATCGATAGAGTCGCGCATGCCGCTTTTCTGGATCCAGCAACAAGTAAAGCACGAAGTGTGCCTGATAAAATATAACTTACTTAGGAGAATCTCCTGAGAACGATGAAATGCTTTTCTTGCCAATTCAGCAAAGTATCCATACATTTGCAATGTTTATTTATTACGCTAGATTTTTCTAGAAATTTCAAAGGATTTCCTGAAATTTTAAAAGATATCAAAGGACTTTTAGGATTTTTAAAGGAATTTCGTGGAATTTAAAAACATTTCAATCAAAAAGATTTCAAAAGATTTCGGAAAATTTCCTGAATATTTTAAATGGGTTTCCAAAAGATTTTTTAAATTATTTTTTAAGGGATATTTCTAGGAATTTTAAGGGATTTTGATTGATTTAAAAATATCAAAACATTTTTAAATGGATTTTAAGAGCTTTTATGCAATTATTTAAAGAGATTTCAAAAGGTTTTAAATGTTGTAGATTTTTTTTATATTTGAAGAGATTTTTTTAGAAATTTCAAAGAGAAGTCCCTGAAATTATATATAAATATAAAAGATACCGAACGACATTTAGGAATCTTTAAGAATTTCGATGAATTATGAGAGATTTTATGCAACGCCTAAAAAGTCTTCATTTTTACAGTTTGCTACTCAGGGGCGGGGATGTTAATCAAATGTTACATTTTATTTTTAAAATATAAAGTAAACAAAATAGATAAAAAATAGATAATTTTAAACCTCATTAACGAGAAAAAAGGTTACTAACACATTCATTATTGTATGTTAATTGTTACGATTTGTTACTCGTGGGAAGGGAGGGGATTCAGAACACCAGAAAAAGTGTTTCGTAATACTTGAATGACTCCTAAGTATTTCGTAAATAGATTTAGGATTTTAAACAATTGGTTCTTGAAAAATTAATGTTTATAAAAAGTAGAGCGGAGAAAATCTTCTCTTGTTGAAATGTATTTGTAGAAGAATACAACCGGCAACTATAAATGGCCTGAGCACAATCATGAACTGAACCCGTAACCTGGAGCCGAGGATGGTTCTGTCTTATTGCTCCGTCTCTCTTGATACGTAACCGCAAGAGAGATAGAGCAATATAATAGAAAAGGACAGAACCATCTTCGGGACCAAGGCCAGTGCCGCCAGTGCTCTCAAAGTGGGCAGCCTGAGCGCGCAGCACATGTTAGCTTCCCGCTGAAGAAATTCTGCAATTGGCTGGAATCTGGCGCGCAATTCAAAATCGAATTAAATGAATTCAAATTTGAATTGCGCATGAAATTTTGACCAATAGAAGAATTTTCACCAATAAGTCAAAAAGATGCACGCGCAGCAACGCGCAGGCTGCCTACTTTGAATTGAAAGCACTGATCTAGGTTATGTTATGGGGGTTATGGGACTTCACGATTATGCTCATCAGGCTCAATCGGCTCAATGGGCTCAATGCCAAATATTGCCAAACGTCAGCCAAACGTACATAAATATGTAGATATGTATGTAACATGTGTAACTAATTACAAATATAACTACTGTATAACCTCTTCGCGAATAAATAAGTGATTAAAAGTTAAATAGATATTATGGTATATCTATGATATTCTATATCACTGTAATAAATAAAATTTTCTCAAAGTATTTACCTTTTGTTGTCATTTTTAAAGTATTGTGTGGAGTAAATTCGAGAGTTAAACATTTTAGGTTAAATACATCCTCAAAGAACACTAATATAAAATAAATCAAAATGAGCAGTGATAGTAGTGATAGTGAAGAGGAGAGGGCGAAAAAAGATATTAAAGAAAGGGATGAATTCGCTAATCGACTTAAAGCTAAAGATGAAAGCAGAGTTCGAAAAATTGCTCTGTCAACTGGTTTCGGAGCAGGTATGTTTTTATCATTTTCGTATGAAATCTGAATTCCAGGAACAAGAAACAGATTAAAAAATTAACAAGGTAGTTTATTTAAAGAACTATTTACTTTGTAAATCCAAACTCTGTTAATTTATCTTTTATATTTTTGAAATCAGAATCTATATTGAATTCTGATTTTCCAGTACACATCTTTGTTTAATCCGTGGTGTTTCTAATTTTTTTAGCTGAAGCCGCAAAGAGAATCAAACTTGCAGATGATAAAGCAAGAGACAAACTCATACCAAAACTTCGAGTGGAATCACGTAGACAATATTTGGAAAAAAGGAAAGAGGAAAAAGTACAAGAGTTGGAAGCTGATATCCATGACGACGAATACTTATTCGATGAGAGCATGTAAGTCTTAAATTTTCATCATTTAATTGTATCTTAAAAAGTATATCCTAATTTCAATGTAGGTTTTTAATTTGGCATAACTTTCAGATTAACAGAAAGAGAATTAAAAGAGAGAGAACATAAAAAGCAGCTTCTTCAACTAGCTAAAGAACATGAACAGGCAAGAGAACTCGAACGAATTCAGCGATATCGCATGCCAAGTCAAGATGGCAAGGTGGAACCAGAAGAAGAAATTAATAATAAAGAGCCTCCACAATCAGAGCAGAACAAATGGGAATCTGATCAAATATCTTCTGCTGTATTTAAATTTGGGGCTAAAGATAAGAAACGTAAGTTTGAACTTAATTATTAATTAATGATTAATTATTAACTTAATTATTGCAAGTTGAGTTTTGTGTCTAACCCTTAAAATATTTTTACAGCCAAAGAGGAATACGAGTTGCTCTTGGATGATGAAATCGAATTCGTCCAAGCATTGCAGATGCCAGGAGTGGCGAAAGATGAGAAACAGAAAGCTGGTCCAACCCCAGAAGCTAAACCTTTAACTACAATCGAGGAAACCCAGAAAAGTCTACCTATTTATCCTTTCAAAAAAGATCTGCTTGCTGCTATCAGAGATCACCAGGTAACTATAATTTTTGTTTATGTTTAAACAAATAATATCTATTTAAGATTGAAAAATAATGATAATTTTGTTTCGCAGATTCTGATTATTGAAGGAGAAACTGGGTCTGGAAAAACGACCCAAATTCCGCAGTATCTTTACGAAGCCGGCTACACGGCTGATGATAAGATGATTGGATGTACTCAGCCCCGGCGAGTAGCTGCGATGTCCGTTGCTGCCCGAGTAGCTCATGAAATGGCCGTAAAGGTGGGAAATGAAGTCGGTTATGCAATTCGTTTCGAGGATTGTACTAGTCAACGAACCCGAATCAAATATATGACTGATGGAACCTTGCATAGAGAGTTTCTCAGTGAACCAGATCTGTCATCTTACAGGTATTGTCTTTAATATTTATTATTATATTTGTATTACAAGTTACAGTTATAGTCCCCTATTTAAGTAAGCTTATTAACTAAACTATTTTCTCACCAGTGTTATAATCATCGATGAGGCACACGAGAGAACTTTGCATACAGATATTCTGTTCGGTTTGGTGAAAGATATAACCAAATTTCGTAGCGACCTGAAGCTACTGATCTCGTCAGCGACGTTAGATGCAACTAAATTCAGCGAATTCTTCGATGACGCTCCAATTTTTAGAATACCCGGTCGTCGATTTCCTGTTGATATCTATTACACTAAAGCACCCGAGGCTGATTACGTCGATGCCTGTGTCGTTTCCATTCTCCAGATTCACGCAACTCAACCTTCTGGAGACATTCTTGTATTTTTAACAGGTAAGTTCAATATTTAAATTTTCTAAGTTACAATGTATCAATTTTATTTCATAATAATAATAATAATAATAATAATAATATCTAAACCAATTCATACTAAAGGTCAGGAAGAAATTGAGAGATGTCAGGAAATGTTACAAGATAAAGTGAGAAGACTTGGATCCAAAATAGCAGAATTGATGATCTTGCCAGTTTACGCCAATTTGCCAAGTGATATGCAAGCGAAGATATTTTTACCAACTCCTCCTGGTGCGAGAAAGGTTGTTCTTGCCACGAATATTGCAGAAACATCTTTAACTATCGACAATATAGTTTACGTTATTGATCCTGGATTCGCTAAACAAAATAATTTCAATTCGCGAACTGGAATGGAAAGTTTGATAGTCGTTCCTATAAGTAAAGCCTCGGCGAATCAGCGAGCTGGCAGAGCAGGAAGAGTCGCTCCAGGCAAATGCTTTCGTCTTTATACAGCCTGGGCCTACAAAAACGAACTTGAGGACAACACTATTCCAGAAATTCAGAGGATAAATTTAGGTAAATCTTATTTTTCCCATTTTCTCATATCTTTTCATACTTAATATTTTCCATATCAAAAATTTAATAAAACTTGAATTGCAGGGAATGCTGTCCTAACAATGAAAGCACTCGGTATCAACGACCTAGTGCACTTCGACTTTTTGGATCCTCCGCCTCACGAAACTTTAATATTAGCTCTTGAACAACTTTATGCTCTGGGTGCTTTAAATCATCACGGCGAGTTGACTAAGCTGGGACGCAGAATGGCAGAATTTCCTTTGGATCCGATGATGGCCAAGATGTTGATCGCCAGCGAGAAATACCGTTGCTCTGAAGAAATAGCTACAATCGCAGCAATGCTTTCCGTGAATGGTTCTATTTTCTACAGACCTAAAGACAAACTCATCCACGCCGACACAGCTCGAAAGAATTTCCATGTTCCTGGAGGTGATCACCTGACATTGTTAAACGTCTACAATCAGTGGCAGCAATGTGACTTTAGCACTCACTGGTGTTACGAGAACTTCATCCAGCATCGGTAAATACAAGAGATTATTGACTTTTACCTTCATTGGAAACAAAATTGCATTTAATCTTACCTCAGAATTTATTTTATAAATTTTAACAAAGATATTATGTTTTTTTTTTCCTTACAGTTCAATGAAACGAGCCCGAGATGTGCGTGATCAGTTAGTCGGTCTGATGCAGCGTGTAGAAATGGAACTAGTATCTGGAATCACTAACACAGTTAATATTAGGAAGGCAATCACGGCAGGCTATTTTTATCACATAGCGCGCTTATCAAAGGGTGGCAATTACAAAACTGCGAAGCAACATCAAACAGTTTCAATCCATCCAAATAGTTCTCTTTTCCAAGAACTGCCACGATGGCTACTCTATCACGAACTAGTATTTACCAGCAAAGAGTTCATGCGACAGGTAAATAGATGAACACTTTTAAACCTATATAAACATTTTCTGAAATATTTCACTTTCTTTCGTGAATTTTAATGGTTTATTTTAATTACAGGTGACGGAAATTGAGAGCAAATGGCTTTTAGAGGTGGCGCCTCACTATTACAAACCGAAAGAGATTGAAGACTCTACGAATAAGAAAATGCCGAAATCAGTGGGATATGCTGGACCAAGTGGGAGTCGTTAAAAGTTTACACTGCTTAAATTAAGGTCCAAATCGATTAAATAATCCTTACTTTTGTACAAATGAATATTTGAATAGAAAATATGGTTTACTAAATAGGTTTTAGAATATAACTTCAATGAATTCCTAATCTGAAAAATTTTAATTATTGTTTTGGAATAGTCAAAAAGCTTTTTAAATATTTTCAAATATTTTACTTTTTTTCATTAATTTTATTTATGACTTTATTTGAATGCAATAAATATTTTTTATTAGAGAGCTTTGAAGGTTTTCTCGCTACTATACAACTTTTACTTTCCAGATTTTGCATTTTAATTATTAAACTCTCTTCATCCTCTTTGCGCATAATATTTGATTCAAATTTTATTTGCGCTTCGCGCTCGGTCCTGTTTACCATATCAATAAATAAAATGAAGGTGATTCCACAATGAACCTAAACGCATACGCGTACGCAAGCAAGAACGTACACACGTCGAATGCGCACCACAACTCAAATGCGCCTCTGTCTCTTTCAGAATCAATACCGCACACAGTACCGGTTCATCTTTGTGGTGCTTCCCGCGCGGTCCGGATCCCGAACCCGGGTACCGGAGGCGCTCTTTAACACTATTGTCGCTCTTGTGAAATTTTATTTTGAAAAGCTCGATTTCCTCTTGCAATTTTGAAATCCTCGGGCAGTCGATAAACCAGTTTGTCCCTTTCATTTTTCCACTTTTTGCTTTCTGTCCTCGTGAGTTCACTGTGCAACCACAACGTGCTGACCATGGCTCGCCCTGATGCTTCCAATAATCTCAATGAGAAGAGTTACATCTTAGATGCCAAGAAAAATTTCGAAGATGTAAGTCACTGTAATGTCAAGTCTATTATATCTTATTTCGAAAGAAAGTCATTTTTTTAAAGCCAATTGTTATTTCTTGAGAGTTAATTCAAAGATCCCGCGGTTTTATTTTTAAATAGAAGTCTACTGTAATAATTATATTATTTAGAGATTAATTTATGCAATATTAAGTTTTCCCTGAAGGTAGAAGTGGACTTTTTAGAAGTGGAAATTTAGACCTTGTAAATGAATTTTTACATTCGAAAAATGAATTATTAATGTTTTTAGTAAAAGTTGGTGATAAATAAATATGAATTAAAATGTCACGCTTCGGTTATATCATTAATATTTTATCAACAGGCGTGACATTGGTTTGGTATGTAAAGGAAATATTACGTGAAACATTTTATCAATGTGAGATATTGTATAATTTAATTTATACCTACTTAATAATTACCTAATTTGATAGGCATATTTTTTTAGTGTCTAAAATTTTATTGCAAAAATGATAACTCCTATTTTATAATTTTTTAAATACGTATAAAAAGTACGTATTATTATTCTGAATTAAAAACCAGTCCTATAGCCACTCTTGCATAATAATGTCATCCAGTAGAGTCGAGTTACTACAGATGCAATGAATCCCGTCGCACTATGTCATATTAATGCAAGATATTGTAAAAAACGTATTTTTGTGTAATAAAGAAGGAATATAAATTATTTAAGACTCTTTTGTGAAGAAATGCATAATTTTACTACCAGCTAATTTTCTCATTCATAGACATGAGTGCCGGATTATCTTTGGAAATGTACGAATGTCGTGCAGTAGCATAGATTAGAATCAAGGTTGTTTGTGTTCAGTATTTTTCATGGAATGGTATAAAGAAGAATATTTTTATTTCAACCATTTTCCTTTTGCAAGAGAAATAGCTGATAATAATTTAACAATAAATCTCAAAAATCTAGATTAAACTGAATCATTTTATCTGATTTTATCAAGCTTGTGTGTAAAATTTATTTTCTTATGAAGTATAACGTATAGTCAAAATTTCATATAATGTTCTAAAAAGAATTTTTAATGTTTGCATTA
>JAUEJJ010000042.1:2491070-2583845 GCA_032164275.1 Synergus coniferae
CTATTTACTTCGAGATCAATGCAAATGTCAAAATCCCATCACTAAATTCTGCTTGAATTTCAAGGATTTCAAAAAAATTTTTAAATAAAAAAAAAGTCGAATACGCTGTAACTAAAAAATGATAAACAAGATTTAATTATTAACTATTAAAATAATAATAAGTTTTATTAATTACTTGAGAAACAAATTTTCATTAACGTATTCAACATTGTCGATATGTATTAATTTTACAACATTCAACAACTGTCAAATACGCTAATGGAAATTTTTTTCTCAAGTAATTAATAAAAATTATTATTATTTTAATAATTAATAATTAAATCTTGTTTATCATTTTTTAGTTACAGCGTATTCGACCTTTTTTTTATTTAAACATTTTTTTATTTTTTTATTTTTAGTGACATATTTTTCATTATTTATTGTGTTTAATAAATCATGGTAAAAGGGAAAGGGAAAACATGGTAAAGAGAAATGGTAAATGAAAATCATGGTAAAGTGGATGGGAAAAACATTTTAAAGGAAAATAATGGGAAATGCGAAGGGGAAGGCAGTAAAGAAAATGGTAAAGGGAAATGGTATTTCATTTGTGGGTATTTTCGTGAATATTCCCGTAATCAACACTTCAAATACACCAACATAGATACACAGTTGGAAAAATATAGGAAGTTTATTTTTTTTTTAATTCTCCATAACACTTACTTATGAGTGCCAATATAACATTTATTTATGACTTAATGTAAAGTAAAGAACTTATTTTTATAGATTCTTCATCAATTCTAACATTAAAAAAAAAAAACAATATGCAGATACGTTAATTCTGTCCAAAGTTAGGATGAATCAAAAAAAAATTTTATGATTCGGACGCAGAAGTACATATAAAGTTCGTATGAGAGATTTCAAGCGACTAAAAAATGTCAAATTTTTTAAATTTGAATTTAAATTTCTGTTTCAGCATTGGTGGAATGGATGGACGATTTCTGAACAAAGCTGCTGGAGACAGCGAAGTCGCTGATTATCAAAATAAAAGAAACACCATGACACTAAATGTAAACGGATTGTGGGACGTGGTTCCCCGATTGGATCACTACAGGTTGGTGAAAAATCAATTGCCTCCCGTGCAAAAATTGCCCAATTCAGCCTAATTTAAAATGGGGTTCTGACGAGGTGTGTCTAATTTTTAAAGTTAGTCAAATATTGTTTCAGACTCAGTAGACGAGCTAAAAGACCATCTTTGGGCGAACTTCACGAAGGAAATCCAATAAAGGTAGAAAATATTTGGTTTCTAAAGTATCAATCCCGGAATCGCTTTTTCATTTCTTTCATTATCATGAAGAATAGACTTTCTCTGCAACCCTAAGATTTTAGTGTCTTATCAGGAAGGAAAAAAAAACAATTGAGAGGATATTTTTTGCAATAAGAAAACATTAAATTAGATCGTAATTACGCTTATGGTATGGTTACAAGATCCGATTTTATAAGGATGCAGTTTCTATTGACAAATTGCACGACCGTGACCTTCAGAACTCTAATAAACGAAGAAATATCTATGGATCTCGTATGTATTTTATAAGGAACAAACATTTGTATGTGTAATTAAGTGTGCCTGTGTAGAGTCACATGGCTTCCTATACACAAACGCACAAGACAAATAACATGCGATTGGGGTGTCATTGCTCAACTGATATGATTGCGATTGCTCTAAATACGATCGAACAAATTAAAGGAATTAATGCTTATTGTTTATTTGTTTTCCTTGCTATTAGCACTGCGTTTCATCTGGAATTTTAGTTTCCATGAAATAAAAATGATCCAAAATGCAAGTTTAAAAAATTTTCCATTCCGGAAATACTGCGTGACTTAATTTTCTCAAAGGGACTCTAAATTTAATAACTTTTTTATCGCGGGAAATAATCTCCGAGTTATCGCAAATGAAAATTAATTCGCATGTCTCTATTGCATTAAATGCAAGTGGAAAGCTTAATTATCATTCCCTCGGTGAAAATAATGGGAAAATATATAGTATCATTATCGAAGGCGATAGTTTATTACGTTTGCAGAGCAGTAAAGGACGATTCAATGAGAAAATCGAGCATGACATTCGTTCAGGGTCGATTTTCAAAAAAGAGACGAGAAGGCAAATTAAAAGGATAAATGATCCATTCTAGAAAAAGTTTTTAAGTTTTTCGAATCTGTGTTTCATTCACAAATGGTTATATATTTTAATTGAGAATAATTAATAAGAAATAGAAAGTTAATAAACTCACTTTATGATTGGTCTGTTTGTGTTTTCTACGATGGGTCCTTTTTACTCTTTTATACGGTTCGGCTATAATCTTAAATTTTGATGTTGACTTTTTACGATTACATCTTCTCGCACTCATATTTCTTTGGTTTTCTCTCTAGCCTTGGGTTCCACGAAACCTGGAAAAATAGAAACCATTTTTTATTAGATTCTCGACTACTTCGCAGTTTTCTAAAAAGAATAATAAAACATTCAGTTGTTATTTTATTTCACTGATTTTTGTTGGGAATATAAACTAAGTAAAACTTAAACCCGATAAAATTATCGCAAATATGAGAAAGTCGAGGTTTTACTCCCAAGTCGAGTTGGCACTTGTTTAAAAAAAAATTCCTTTATAATTCCTGTGTAGATTCAGTTTAAATATCCATTTTTTTTGGAATAACAGTTTTTTCAATACTGTTTTTTTCAAAGTCTCGGTTATAAAGACTGAAAGAATATTAATGTAGAAAATGAAATAGTAAATTAAGCTAGGAGCATATTCAATAGCATTTTCTTGTTTCAGAATTCAAACATCGAAGCTGGTCAGACAGGGGTTGGTCCTGCTGTTTACACTGGTATTAAATTAGGATGGATTCAAGGAGTATTGATACCCTGTCTCCTAAACATCTGGGGTGTTATGCTATTCTTGCGTTTATCCTGGGTTGTTGCGCATGCGGGAATTTATCAAAGTCTCATCATTATTGGGATATCAGCTGTAGTCTGCGTCATCACAACTCTGAGCCTGAGTGCAATTAGCACTAATGGAGAAGTAAAGGGAGGTGTGTTGGGGTTACATTTTCTAAAGGAGTGGCCGTGCCACTGTAAATAAGAAATTTCACGTCTAGATCTGCTTCCTTTTTACATTCAAATGACTACATAAATGAATCATCATCTACGAAACTTTTCATTCAAGGCATTCTTTTAATCTTCCAGTTAATTTTTATGGTGAAAAAAAAACAATACCTTTATCATCAAGGGTATGCACAATTTTCTTAGGAATTTTAATTACACAATGACGCAAAGCGTGATTTTTGTTGTGTAATTAAAATTATGCTTCCTTGGAACAGAGTTTTGGATCAATAATTTTATTTTAGTTGAGAATATATTGAGATAAATAAATAATATAATTTGTCATTGATAGGTGGCATCTACTTTATCATATCCAGATCCTTGGGACCAGAATTTGGGGCATCGGTGGGGATAGTTTTCGCTTTTGCAAATGCAGTCTCAGCCTCCATGAACACTATAGGATTTTGTGACTCCTTGAATCAATTACTTAAAGATAATGGTGTCAAAATCTTCGACAATGATGTCAACGACGTAAGGCTGATTGGAACTGTTGCAATTTTCGTGATGATCCTGATCTGCGCAATCGGGATGGAGTGGGAGTCGAAGGTAGATCTGTTAAATGTCTGGAAATCTTCTAAAATTTTTTAAATATGTATCTTAAAATCTTTTGAAATATGTTAAATTTTTATATCCTTCAAATTTCACTTCGAAACTTCCAGTTTAAAGAAGCACTTTTTTTTATTGAATTATTATTAGTGAGCCTAAAATGAAATTATAAAGATTAAGATATTTTAAGATAAAATTTATAAAAATCATGAGTGGAAATGAAAAAATTAACCAAAATTTTAATAAAATAATCCTTAAAATTTCCATTATTGATCAGGCTCAGAATTTCCTCATCGCGATCATCACTGGAGCAATTTTTGACTTTCTCATTGGGGCTATAATCGGCCCATCCAATCTTGAACAAAAGTCTCAAGGCTTCGTTGGATTCTCGAGTGAGTACAATAACAATCCATAAACTAAATGCAGCATTAATTTGATTGGCATTTGGTAAACATAATCACATAAAATTACTCAATTTGATACTCTTCTTTGTCATCTCCTTTGACGTTAATCAAACTCTATTCTTCCGAATTCAATAGGTGAGAATTTCATGGATAATTGGGGCCCGGATTATCGATTCTCTGAGAAAGTGAATCAGACCTTTTTCTCTATATTCGCGATCTTTTTCCCCTCGGTCACTGGTATACAGGCGGGTGCTAATATTTCTGGAGATTTGAAAGATCCGGCGAGCAGCATCCCCATTGGCACTCTTCTGGCTCTTTTGATATCAATGGTCAGTTACGTAACATTTGTTCTTTTCGCTGGAGGCGCAGCAGCCAGAGTTGCAAGTGGCCAGATCTTGAACAATACTATCGTCGAATGTGTTGCAGATATCAACTGCACAAAATTTGGTCTTCATCATAATTATTCGGTGAGAATTTTCATTTTATTGATTGCCTTACTAGACTGGCTACAAGATTCAGTTTTTCAATTTCCCTGACATTTCCCTCACTTTTAGACAAATTTTCCTAACAGAAAACGAAATATTTGAGTTCCCTCATTTCTTAAATCCGATCTCATCATTATATGATAGAAAAAAATTTGATGAAATAGATATCCACTCAGAAGAAGTAAATTCAGAAATTGTAATTTTCAGATAATGCAACTCATGTCGGTCTGGGGACCATTCATTTATGCCGGATGTTTCGCAGCAACCCTCTCTACCGCCTTAACGAATTTACTGTCCGTCCCTCGTTTGATACAAGCTCTTGGTCAAGATAGAATTTATCCCGGATTGATCTTCTTTAGCAAGGGTTACGGGAAGTCCGGAGAACCCTACAGAGGCTACGTACTTACTTTCATTGTAGCCATTCTGTTTCTCTTAATAGGTAAAACAAATTTTATACTATTTTAGAAATAAAATTATTATTACAACCACTAGCTAATTTTTGTTATGGTCCCTCGAACTAACAACACTAATTTTAAATATTATTATTATTAATGAATTATTTAATTAATCAATTAAATAATAATTTACCTATCATTTTTTTATTTCAGCCGATTTGAACTTGGTGGCTCCACTAATTTCAAATTTCTACCTTGCATCCTACGCGCTCATCAACTTCTGTACATTCCATGCAGCCCTCGTTCGTCCATTGGGCTGGCGTCCTACATTTAGGGTAGGTATTGAAAAATACCAAGCATTCTATTATACATACCTTGATTTTTTCGTCTTTTAAAAATCTCGTAAATCGTCGATTATTTTTTTGCTAGCCTAAAATTGATGTATTTTAATATTTTATTTTATTTCATCATTTTTATAACATTATTAAGTTTATATATATTTTTTAAATTGATTTAAGATTGATTAAGAATAATTTTTTTATTTTTATATTATATATTTTACGATCCTCGAGATCGTAAATTTTTCTAATTAAATTTATAAGTAGCCTATTACAGAATTTCATATTTAAACTATTAAAATTTGTCTTGTTTAGTATTACAACACTTGGATCTCGTTACTGGGATTCATTTTCTGTGTGGCAATAATGTTTCTCATTGACTGGACAACGTCCCTCGTCACATTTGTCATTATTTTCGCGCTCTATCTTATCGTCGTTTACCGAAAACCTGACGTCAATTGGGGCAGCAGCACACAAGCACAAACTTACAAAACTGCACTTTCCATTGCATACAAGTAAGTTGAAATTTAAAGATTATTCTCCTTTACTCAAAATCTAGTTTCTGTCTGATAATTTTTTAAGAAATTACACAAAGTTTTTAATAATTAAGACAGTTGAAGGCCTCACAGTTCCTATGTGAAAAAAATCATGTACATAGGGTACCGCTTTGTCGCTCATAGGGTAATTTTTCTCTGTGAGGCCGACAGTTAATACTTAAGAATTTACCTAATTTATTCCATTTGTACGTCTGACCATACGACTATATTTCTCCTGAGGAATAAAATTGCTATTGCGAGACATTATAAGTGTAAATAAAAGTAAACATTAAAGACGAATTAAGGGTATTAAATGTAACTTAAATGAATGAGTAAAATCGCTTACAAGTTTGATCAATTATAGATTAAATTCGATGGACGAACACGTGAAAAATTATGCACCCCAAATTCTGGCTCTGACAGGGTCTCCTAATACGAGGCCAG
Source organism: Synergus coniferae (assembly GCA_032164275.1). NCBI lineage: Eukaryota > Metazoa > Arthropoda > Insecta > Hymenoptera > Cynipidae > Synergus > Synergus coniferae. Next base: position 2,497,349 of record JAUEJJ010000042.1, read on the forward strand.
CTTTGCTCCATTTAGCAAATCTCATCACTAAAAATAATTCGTTACTGATTTGTGGGGAAGTTTATCCGGTGAGAATAATTATCCGTTACTTGAAGTTGACTTAAGGTCATGCATGGCCTTAAAAAGCAAATAATTATTTTTGAAAGACTTATAAATTTACTGCTTTTTAGTCCCGCCTATCCTACCGTGTGCGTTCCAATCATTTAAGAAATGGATATTCATGGCTTCAAAGGCATCGAATTAAAGCTTTCTACCATATTGTAGAGGAACTTAGTTTGGAAATGGGAGCATCTGCTTTAATGCAAGCAACTGGAGTTGGAAAATTGGCTCCAAATGTTGTGCTGATGGGTTACAAAACTCACTGGGCAACTTGCAACAATAGGGAACTTCAAGAATACTTCAACGTTCTCCAGTAAGCATATTTAATTTACAAATATTTTTAATCTTCGTATTAGCTTCTAATAAATGAAATTTTATCAAATAGTATCAAAGAAAATTTTCCAATCTCTTTAAATTTAATTCCAGTTTGAAAGAAATGTAAAATTATAGATAATTGCTAATAATTATCCAATAGCCTTCAAAATCGACCACCTAATTAAATTCTTTTTTGCTGCAATTAAATAATAATTTAATTATATAATTAATTTATAATAATAATTATTATAAAAATTTAATTTTAGAAATACAAAGATGATATTTAAGGCCATGTGTCAGTTACCTAATCCCTACTTTACTGACACGCTGTACCCGACATTGCCATTTCTACATTTATTGAGATATCGAGTTGAAAATTTCTAAAATTAAAGGAAATATATTACTAAAATACGTTTATCTGATCCTAAGTTTTTATTAAAACAAAAAAAAATTCCAAAATATTTTTCTTTGTGAATAATTTTTTGTTATTTAGGACTAGATAGTTGTAACTTAGAGAATTTAATTTACTTTTACAAATTTTCAGCTTGATATCTCAATAAATGTAAAAATTGCATTGCAGAGAAGAAGACCGGTAAAGTAGGAATAGGATAACTGATACATATGGCCTTAAATAAGAAACTATTTATTTCAGTAACGCTTTTGACCATAAACTCGCTGTAGCTATATTAAGGATATCTGAAGGTCTAGATTGTGCTGGAACCGCAAATGGAGTGGTTGAGGATGATCATGGTAATTTGGCTCAAAGCACCTACGATCTAGCCGGAAATACTCTCATGCACGCAGATAGTGATTTGAGTATGAGTTCCGGAATACCCCGTGTACAAAGTGTACCTACGATAGGTATGATTCATAAGTATCATATGCCCTTAAACTGGCCAGAACTCTCTAACTTGTAATAGAAATTTCTTTCTACTAAACATTGTTTTATAAATTATTTTAGGTACCAATTATCCTTGTATTGAAATACCTTCAGTCATGAGAGACTCGCATACAAACTGGAGCGCACATGAACAGTTAAAGCACAAGAAGAAGCATGCAACTGAAAAATTATTATTGTAAGTTTTTAAGGGGTTGATTATTCCTGAAATGTGGTGAACACTCGCTTATGAAATTTTTTGAAATCTCTTGAAATTTTGTAATCGAGCTTTCGGTTTTTAGTAAAATAGTAAAATAACAAAATAACGTCAGAATAATACATCATTTGTCATATTTTAATAATTTTTTCAGACGCAATGGAATGACTGTAGTACCTGAATACATGACAGTTTTTCAGAAAAAACACAAAAACGGTATTATTGACGTATGGTGGCTTTATGACGATGGAGGTAATTTAAAACCTGATTATTTTCATCCGGAGATGCAACCCTCGAAATTTTATCTCTTCAAAATCGGGAGATTAAACTTTGAACTTAGAATTTTGATCTAAGACCCTTATTAAATTTTATTCGAACTTTTTCTTTTCATTTAAAAATGTTACTTCTCAACAGGATTGACAATACTTCTGCCTTACATCATCAGCACGAGGTCAAACTGGGAGCATTGCAAAATGAGAATTTTTGCGCTAGCCAATCACAAACAGGAAATTGGTGCTCAGGAAAAAGAGTGAGTTTGCTTATTTACTGTTTACATAAACGGTCTAACATATTTCCTCGCTTAGAAAATTCCAATTAGCAATTTCAAAGGAAGATTTATAGATTCAGCATTTGCTAATTACAAAATTTACAGAATGGCCGAAATCATGGCTAAGTTCCGAATAAAATACACAAGCCTCAAAATGGTTGATGACATCAGTATTCAACCTCAGAAATCAACACAAGACTTTTTCGACAAACTCGTATCCGATTTTACGAAAAACGGAAGTTCAGATTCATCTGGTAGGCAAAGCTATATCCTATCATAAGAAAAAGGTCGCAATTATATATCAAAAATTATTTCGAAAATTAAAACTAGTTTTAAAAATTACAGATTGTATTGTCACCAACGAGGAACTTCAAAGTTTAAGAGATAAAACCCATCGACAGTTGAGACTACGAGAACTACTTTTGGAAAATTCGAGCCAATCGACATTAGTTGTAATGTAAGTATTTTTTTTCTAAACCAAAACATTAAGGCCATGTGTCAGTTATCGGATGCCTACTTTACCGACATTTTTTCGGCAATGCAAGATTTCTAAATTTATTGAGAGGTGGACGAATTAATCTCCGTTATATAAAAGCTAAAAATTTCAATAGCTGAGTCAAAAGTTGAATTTATAAATTGGTATAAAAAATTTTTTTTCAGGTCATTACCAATGCCAAGAAAAGGTGCAGTATCTGCTCCACTGTATATGGCATGGTTAGAAGCTCTCACAAGAGATATGCCACCTACGTTACTGATAAGAGGGAATCACACTTCAGTATTGACCTTCTATTCCTAGTACTCAAGAAAATTGAACTCTGTTATGCAACAAAAGACTAACTCAGAAAAAAGAGAAGATCTACTTTCGTCTGCAAATTAAATATATACGTGTCTTTCACTTGGCAAAGATTCATTACCGCTATTCAGATGTTTAAACTATGAAAGTAAATTTTTTACGAATAGTTAGAACCCTGTTAAATGTGAAAAGATTATTCATTTGAATGAAAAGTTTAACATTTTTTACGAACCATCTATAATGTACAATTTTTAAATTATACACAGCCGCTTGTTGCACGACAACTTCAAGTTTAGAATAAATTTTACATTAATTTGTAAGATATATTTAGAGAAACAGTATTCAAACAAAAATGCTACTCATCAGTAAATCGTCTTTTTGATTGAGCTGAAATTTAGTTTGGAAAAACCGAAAAAATAAATGCCGAATACAAAAATTGACGAAAAACAAAAAAATAGAATTACAATTGTACGAATTTTAATATTAACGAATTAAAAAAATAGTGAATTATTAAATTCTCCCAAGTTCTTAAATTCCCGAAATTTACGATTCAAGTTCACATCTGATACATCACAAATTACAATTATTAATTACAAATATTTAATAATAAATTTACTTAATTATTTAAAAAATAATAATTTTCGGGAATTTAAGAATTTTAGAGGAATTTCATCATTCGTTTTTTTTTATAATTTGCATCTTTTATTGTATATTCGCTATTTAATTTTTTTGGAAAGTTCCGTTACTGAAAATCAATTCAGTCAAATACGCGATTTTGCAGGAATTAGGCTTAATTGTATTCATCGAGATGCAGAGAAGCTTGGACAAACGTTAGCCTAAAATTAAATATTTGGGACGATTTCAGATATTAGAAACCTGTTGCTGAAAATAATTTTAGGAATTCGTTTGCTCTGGCTGTTCGAAACATATTAGATGTACTGACATGTATTTATTTACCTGACTAACTTTAAGACTTTTAGATAATAGGCTTTTAATCTACTTGATAAACCAATTTTCAAATAATTTAGTAAAACATCATATATGCTTACACTGACGATGTACACAAATTTCGTTTAATAAGGGCCTTTAACTTCAAACGCAAATATGATGTATTCGACTGATGTAAGAAATGTTAGTAAAGTATTTATTGTTTTCACACAAAAGCCTCTATTCGTCCATATTTTTTTACGAACCTAGAACGTACCAAGTCTAAAACAACACAATTTTTTTATTTTCGAAATTTGCATTTTTCAATAGTATTTTCCAAAAAATCAACTTTATTACCTCAAAACATTCAAATAACAAGAAAAGTATTTACAGTAAATTAATTTGTAAGTCGACACCTTGACTTTTCTTTCTTAAACTTGCACGAACTTTACTTATCACTGCTTCTTGTTCGACTTCTTCTACAAAACGACGGAGTTCTAAAAGTGAAAATAATCATATGCATTCTACTCTAAAAAACTAGCAATTAAAAATATTTAAAAGTTTTTAGTAACTTAGATACTTTAACGAGTTACTACCCAACACTGCAAATTATTCAAGATATCTAACCTTAGAAAACTAAAGTCCTCTAAAATGAGAATCATTATTGTCTTTAAAAACTCACTTCGTAAAGTAAGTTTCAAAAAGTTTCGCAAAGACAGGTTCAATTTGCTCAATCATGTCTGTCGTTAGCATTGACCTCTGTTTGATTTTAAAAGCTGCTGCGTTGCACTCTCTAGTCAGCCTCGAAGCGGCATAGCACGCAGTCATTTGAGGTGAGAGAGCAGTTTCATCAAGTCTAGCACTAAGTGCCCACCAGTAGAAAACAGCCAAACTTCCCGCAAGAAGGTCACCCTGACCTCCACACCTTCTCCCAGAACCTGCTGAAGAACAACTCATAGCTTCACTTTCCTTATGACCATCCACGATAATATCCTTCGCGCCCTTGAGAAGAATAACAACATTCTTGCCCATAGATTCAGCCAAATCCTTCACGTCAGAAGTTTTCACAACAGGTGTTGTTTGTATTGTTTTATTTAGGAAACTTTTACAAAGTCGACTAAACTCCATCGCATTCGGAGTGAGAATAAGACCTGGGTAATCCCTCACAAGCTCTGGTTTCTGGCTAATAAGGAAAAGTCCATCTGCATCAATAACGAGAGGTTTTCTGAGAGAACGACAAACAATGACCAACTCTGCGATTGTTTTCAAGACTTTCTCATCTCTCCCGAGGCCACAGCCAATCAAGATAACGTGGAGGCGATCCAGCCAGGGTTTGATTTGCTTGATTGCATGTTGATGATCCAGAAGTGGATGGACTATTGGCTCAGGACTAAGGGATTTTATTGGAATGCTCGCGTCGCTTGTGCAGAATATGTGGATCAGATCTGCTCCAACGCGAAGAGCACTCATTCCTGCATAATAAGGTGCTCCTGTATATTCTGCTGAGCCTCCAAAAATTCCAATTCGTCCATCCTGACCTTTATGCTTCGCAGAGGTTAAAGAAGGGATTATTTTTCTAACAGCTTTTACCAATCGGTCATCAGTTGTTGGCACAAAGGAAGACATTCTCAATATTGAAAGTTTCGGTACTGTCCTGTAGACAAAGAGCCAACTTGCCAAAAACTTATTTTGCAGGAAAATTGTGTGCATAGTGAATATCAAAATGGATGATAGTTTTTAAGGCTACTTACTTATTTCTCATTTAATTATATGTACGTGTGAGAAAAAGTTATTTAAAGCTTTGTGTTCGGTACAAATTTCGAGAAATAATAATTACCTGGTGAATTTGAAAATATTATTCAATCCCTGATTATACTTTATATTCTTCGATTTTTTTGTATGATTTATTCATTATTTGGAGAGATAAATTTCTAGGGTTCCATGATTTTGTCCTGTTTTGATTCTGCAGATTTTGTAGTTTTTGTCCACGCACTCAGGAATTTAGATTAGAGTCAATTTTGTCGATGTATCAATTCCGAATGAAATAACTTGTATTTTAATGACAACTGACCAAAAGCAAAAAGACAAACGAAGGAAAAACAAAAGTCTAACTTTCTAACTATATACATACAAGTTTTGAATGATTAAAGTCACCGAAAAACGCAGAAAATTTTTGTTGACTTTGTCCTGCAATACGCTCTCGATCGGTGAATTTATAGATAAATTGATGACTCACTTTCAGTACTTTCAAACAACGTAAAAACTATCGGCCATTCCACACAAAAATAAATTTGGTATTAATGGTATTGAAATAAAATCATATCGCATTACTCTCTGCCCTCTGCACTATTTTTGTCGTCTTTAAATATATATGATATATATATATATATTTTTGATAAAAAGGTTATGTTATACAAGTTGTTAGCGTTATCTGGTAAAATTTCATGCAACTTTGATCTGAAAAGTATCATGAAACTTTCGAGGTCCCATGGTATGTTTCAAAGATGGCAGCGGGAAAATTCAAATTATATACACAGTTTCTTCCTTGCGGCATTTTTAAGTATTTAGAGTAACAATTCAACACTTTTCTTCAACTCATTCACAAATATCATAAGTTTACTAAAGAAACACTAAAAAATATTCCAAATCAAGTTTAAATTCACGGCAGTGGCATGCGACTAGTAAAATTTAGCTTGGTAACCCTACGCAGTTCTACGACTACGGTGTTGTGAATATCACTTGAGAATTTCTCGAAATTTTAACAACAATACATATAAATTAATAGCGGACTATGGTTGTACAATTTTTCACTTGAAAATTTCTCGAGTATTTAAACGTTTTCCTAATTTAAATTTAAATTTGTATTGAATTATTGATTTGTTTAATATAGAATTTGAATTAATGTAATCTATTATACCTTTAACTTGTTGAATGATTCCCTCCATAATGGAACGAAAGAAATGAAATATGCTGGGAATCAATTTGCAACCATAAGTATAAAGTTCGATTTTTTTCTTTTATGGAATAGCACCATTACTTTTCAGGTTCCACTTTATTACGCGTCACTCCCGAGGAAAAAAGTGACTCGAGAAAATGAGAAAAAAAACAATAAATGAGGTAAAATTATTTTTAAAAATTAGCCGAAGTGAGAAACGACAATGAATACCTATATGTATGTAATGAAATATTGAAGTCCATGAAAGCCGTTAAACCGCAGTGCAGCCAAACTCTAAAAATAAAATTTTTACAAGACCTATGACGGCGGGAAAATTCAAACTATCCACCCAGTGCCTTCCTTCCAGCTTCCAGCATTTTTAAATATTTAATTAACAATTCAACATTTTCTTCAACGCATTCACAAATATCATATTTTTACTAAAGAAACACTAAACAATTTTTAAAAAAATTTTTAATTTGCAACAGTGGCATACGATTACCTAACCTGGTCTGATTTCTACGCATGCGCAATTAAAAGTTCCCTCCTTTCCCCTCCAAATTTTAAAGTAGAAATTGCAACCAAAACTCTTAATTCAAATTACTTAATTTAAAAAGTTTTTAAATTTAAATACTTTCCATTTGCAATGATCAGAAACATACCTTGGTGATTTCAATTAGAAAACGAATATTTATATCACTTTTGCAAGCTTTATTAAATCTTTGTGCTTATAAGTTCTGTGTACAAGAAATCTTGTTGGACTGAAGAAAATCTTAAAGGAGTGATAGAATGACAATGTCACTTGTTTAGGGGCGGACAAAATCATCTCTTTGAAATACACTGAAGTGCAATTTTTCCACATTACGTTATTCAAAAGTACAAAATCCGTTCATCATGCGGTATTATTTTATATTTACGTTTACATCACCTTGAGATATAAAACACGTACATCGAATAATAATTTCTTAGCTTAGATTCATATCTATTTAACAATAAGAAAAACTATAAACACCAAACTATAAATGCAACTAAATTTATTCTTAATAAATTCATATAGCACATTTAAATTAATATTTGATAAAGAAATAAAACGTAATGATTAAATTACAAAAATAGAAGACATTCTGGATTTCACCTAGTCCAAAAATATTGCTTTAAAATTAACTCAATTTCCAATCAACCTGCGATGAAACTTCTGCATTTGAAATATTTTTCCGCTTGTGTATTTTGCCCAACCCTAGTCTGAATCCTACAAATGACTATTCATAGATGAAATTCACGATCACAAGAACGTTTTGCTAAAAAAGGAAATTTCTCTTTCGATGAAAATTGAAACTTCTTAGAAAATTATACTCATTTTCACCTCCAAAAATTTCTTTCTCAGAAAATCGTTCCACCTTCGCATTTTAAAGTAAGACTAACTAACACGCTTATATTCTGAAAAATTGTAAATTTTGGCTCTTTTCTAATGGACCTACTATTGGTTACAAAATGGCAGCAGTATCGTTTTCTTTACCTGTCGATTACAATCGTTAATACTTATGTTAGTAAATACGCTCCCGTAACGGACATATAACTTCTCAGTCAGTTTTCCCCTTATACGAATCCTTGGAAACACGCGTAATTAATGATTGCGAGCTGCATTTGATGTTAATGCTTAAGAAAAAGAATGTACAATACTTTCAAACAAGAAAGAAAAATGTACATTACCTCTTGTCTACGAGTATTTTGATACCCCGCTCGCTCTTTTGATACCCCGCATAATCTATTGCCTAACGCTTCATTACTCAAGTCTAAACGAGAGCTGAACTTTATCCATAGAATGCCCAATCTGGAGAAATTCAAGCCGAAGTGGAATATTGAGTTACGAGCGACTGAAATTCGGCTTCCTTCTGTAAATATTCCTTAACAAAAGGATGCTCTAGATGCGAATCCTTTAATTGACTCAAGTAACGGTTTGCCACCTCTGGAGGTTTTCCCATGTGTTGAGAAAGGACAATCATGTTGATCAATGTGTCTGGATTATTGCTATCTTTGTCCAACGATTCCTGTAAAGCTGCTTCTGCTTCATCATATTTTGCTTGTCCAATAAAACAAGTCGCCTGGCCATTTAGTAGCATACTTGTACTGGTATGCTTATCAATCATTTCCTAAAATATAATCTCCTGTTAATGTCCTTTAAAGAAATTTCATTTTAGTCTGAAGACAAATTTAACTTGCTAAGTGTTGAATCCAATTTCTATCCTCAAAATTCTATTTCTTTAGTTTACAGAATAGTTTTTATTGAATAAAATGAAGCCATAGAATTTTGAGGCTAGCACTTGGGTCTATCACTCTTATAGGATTCATTCTTTCTTTTGTACCAGTCTGGTACCAGAAGTTTTGAACGTTTAAAAAAGTGAAAATTTGTTTTTCCCATTTCAATTTTATACAAAACTATTGTTCTAACTAGAAATAATAATAGACTGTTTTAGGTTAAAATACAATCAATGCAAAAAATTGTTCACTTGAACGTTCAGAACTTTTCAGTCATTCTTTCTTAGTAGATTAATACCTGGAAGATGTAGTAAGCATCCAGCAATTTATCACCTCCACTACTAATATTAACCCACGCTTGAGCAAGTTGCGTTAATGTCGCATCATCGTCCTTCTCTTGCATTGTTTTCAGTTCTTTTCGAGCCAGGTCTAAGCGATCCATCTTCAAATAAATTTGCAGAGTTAACGCAAGACACTCCAGATGATCCGAATTTCTCAGAACTCTGAGAGCAGACTCCAAATTCTTTTCGTGGTAATAAATAGTGGCAGCCACAATCATAAAGTTATGACTGTCTGCATTAGCTTTACTAGCGGCTTGATCCAATTCAGTCAAAATCGTCTCACGTCGATTAGGAAATGCAAAATATTCTGCTAGCATCTTCAGTGGCTGCAAGTCTGGTGGAGATGAGTTGTTGATCTCGTCTAGAACGACTCGAAACTTCCGCTGTGCAATGTAAGCTCGGTATAAAAACACGTCTCGATCTAGCGCCACCTCTGGAGATGAGGGCTGAAAATTAGTTAAATTATTTAATATTTATTTAAATATTTAATATCTTAAAATTTAATTTCCTTATTTGCAATACATTTCAAAAGATTTCAAAAGAGTTTAAGTATTTTCTAGTCATTTCAAAATATTTTAAAGTATTTCAAGGGATTTAAAATTATTTTCAAGAATTTCAAAAACGTTTTGAGATACAGTTCCAAAGATTTGGAACTTGAGTCCAATACCCTTAAATTAAGTTAATTTCCTATATTCAAAGAAAAGCTTTCAAAATCTCATCATTCTGCTACATTTCCATAGAATCAAATTTTCAAATTTCTTAACCTCCAAAAACATTTCGAAGAAGGATAAAATAAAATCGATAATATAAAATTGCTCCATTTAATTTCATATTAAATAAATGATAAAAAATATTGTGATAAAAAACAAGCTGCTTACGTCAAAATGAATACTCTCAGTAGTGATTAACGTCAATAAATCAAAAACGATTGCTGCTCTGTTCAAATTAATAATAACCAACCAAGGAGATGCTTTTTAAAAATAGAAAAATCTAAAAACTAAGTATATCTTCAGAAAGAGGATTATCCAGTTATCCACCCAAATGTAGTATATACCTATATATATGCATATGAATCAGCCAAACCAGCAACGTGCGTTACAGAGATTATAACAGACTTCGAAATTTATTGATACAGTGAAAAGAACTCGAGATTTTATACAATTTTGCTTTCCAGAATTTGTACCTTAACTTTTTGTGCCTCGTTGATACATTGCTGATAATTTCCAATGTAAAAATGATTTTTTACATCGAACAGTTCGTCAACGTCTGTCTGCTGCTGACGTGCCATCTTGCCACACTAACATATGGACGCTATTAGTATATAGTTATATACAATACACGATCATGAGTATACATATATGTATGTGTATGTACATGTGTAATGTACATACGTGAATCAACACAACTGACAGCTGACAAGTGACAGTGCTGACACCGCTGACACTGGCTGACACTCATGCAAATATTGCAAATCTGCATGGCTGCTTTTATCCACTTTTAAATCGCGTTTTGTTAAATATTCCATTAAATGTAAGTATAGAAAGTGTGTTTATTATGACCAAGAAGTGGTATTCAATAGTTTATTATTAATCTGGAAAACGAAGACGAGGAAGATATTTCCAAGCATCATTATTTCGAGATGTCATTAAAGATAAAGTGAAAGTGAGGTTAGGATTTAAACAAAAAACGCAAAAAACTTAAAATTATAATAGAAAACATCAGAAACATTGAAGAAGAGAAAAGACTCTTATTTTGTAAAAAAAAAAAAAAGAAAATCAGTCAAAATCAGTCTTCTCAAAATGCCGAAAGAAGAAATCAAGCGTTGGAAGGGAAAATATGTAACAGATAAAGTCTACTTTAACAAAATTAGACGTCGCGAATTAGTAATAAAAAACAAACAGTCATTAGAAGAAAACAAAATGATAGAGCTTAAAGCTCAAGCAGAACCCTCGACTTTAGAAAAAAGAATTCATGATGCAAAAATAGTTACAAATGAAAAAGGATCAAATGCAAATGGTGAAAATTCTGAAATAGAAACTGTGTACTATCAAAATGAAAACGACGAAAGTGGAGAAAATGACAATCTTGAAACATCTGAAACCCCCGAAACCATTGAAGCGGAAGAATCAGCCCAAGAAACTCATGTTGTGGAAGGACGTCGCATTGTTGAGCTTGCTGAGCTTGGAAAAAAACTATGGTGTGGAACCTGCAGAGAGGCATTGTCTTTGAGCAATGTAGAAAAAGAATGTCGACGAGGTTTTGGTTCTATGTTGTTAGTAAGATGTCACAAATGTCTCATCACAAATGAAGTTATTACAGGAAGAATGCATGCTCTAACTCCAGATTCACGTGCTCTCAGATTCGACATTAACACGGATTTGGCACTTGGTAATTTATATTCTATTTTATTATTTATATTACTTATTTTTCACTAGAAAAACGATATATTTTCTTTAAACTTATTTTGAGGATATAATAAAGGAATATCTGTATTTATTTTCAGGTATATTGAATTCAGGAATGTCTGTGGCGACTTTTAACAAGGTTCTTGGTTTTCTTAAGATTCCAACGGTCACATATAGAACTTTAAAGAAATATGAAGAAGAAATTGGAGAAGAGGAAATAGCTGCTATTAAAGCTAGACGCAACTGTGCTCCAGTATTGGAAGAAGACTCTTAAAATTATTCACGATATTTAATTAAATAACTAGTTATCTGATAGATAAAGTTTTATATACTTAAAAGAAAGATTGTAATAAATTCATTACAATTACTTGACTAATAAATAAGATTTGATAGTAATATAAATCTTTTTAGTTTTATATGTAAAATAATTTAAAAATTTTTAGTTAAAAAAGCAAGAATAATTAATGTAATCATATTTATTAATATTTCAGGAATTTGAATTTCTGTCAAATACAAAAACATTTATAATATTCAAAATTTCATGTAGACTGACTGGCCCTCCTGGTTCGACTTTGTTATTCTCTTAGGCTTGAAACTTGAGTCATTCCTCAATGTCTTGATATTTTCCAGCCAAGAGGAAAATTACCTTCAGATCTAGAAATAAGTTTCTTTACTATGACGAGATGGAGTTGAAATCTACGGGAGTAATTTGTTGACATATGCGGAAGGTTGAAAAATGCGGGATTGACTTCTGCCAGAGCTGCTTCTGCGGAATTCGAGTGTAGTTAGTAGTAATAGAGAAATAATTTTGTTTCTAACCTCAAAGTTTAGATGCTTTTTTACCTTTAATCCATTTAATCCTATGATATTGCAATAATTTTGTAATTTTCACGCTTTTCCATTTATTTTTATATAGATAAAAATTAGTGTTTATGTTGCATATTATAAACATTTTAATTAGAATATCATATGAATGATATGGCACAATGAAAAATAATACCAATAATACCAATGACAGTACATACACTCAATATCCAATAATCCAATATGTACAATTGAATACAATCCAATAACTCGCGTAGTGCGCATGTGCGAGAGCGCTTTTATAAAATTTTCATTTCTTTTTCTAATATTATTAATCAATTTAAGAATTATTATTCTCTTAGTGAAGGACAGGTATGGTTAAAACAAGACACCATTATGAAATGAAAATATGCGTATTTTTAATGCCATTCACGTTTATCGTACTATATGTATTATTCTGGTACATATTATCATGTGCGTTAAAAACTTTCATACATTTGTACATAATCCCATTATATATATTTTTTTAAATATTTATAGTTCAATCAGTCAAAAATAAAAAATAAACATGATGTTTCATTTCATTTGAAAAAATTTTCGGCATTTTCTTTAAATTCATCTTTCACATAATTCAAATAAAATATTTAATACTTTTTTTTCTAACTAGACTAAAAAAATGGAAGCATTCTATGATTTTCCGAAGTTAGTGACTTGATATTATTTTCACGATCGATTTTATAATCCGTTTTCCATGTTGATGATTCAGAAGATTCAAGAGCGGATCCTGCATCTTTTGTTCTAGTAATTTTACTAATTCGATTCTTGTGTACTGTAGTAATTGTGCTACCTAAAAAAAAGGTACTCTTATTAATAAAAGTTAATACTAAAAACCAATATTACCGATGTAAATAAAAATGATAAAAGGAAGCACATCTTACCCTGTCAGACTCTACTCTGAACATGATCCATCCATCTTCCAACGATAAAACAAAAATCCCATCATGCTGTTCGACTTTAATTCCATACCCAGAAAACAAAACTAAAGGCAACATTGGAACCATCGAGACTTCTTTGATATAAACTTTGCTTGTCTTCATCTTCTCTTGGTACACAATATAAGGACTTGCGTAGTGTCCAACCGAGAAATTTATAGACGAGGGATGGATATTAACAAGTCCATCAGCCTTCGTTTGGAATTTCAGTTCCTCCGGCTTTGGTTGCCTTGGAATGGCGCCAGTCGATTGTAATTGAAACGACTTCTCTGGTGTGAAGACTTTAACAACATTGGGATAGAGAGCTGCACACAATAATCCTTGAAGAAGTTTGTAGTTTTCGCTATTTGCGTTGAGCTCTAAACCCGTTATATCTAATATTCTATCCACACCCGGTTGACGCCTTTTGATCTCTACGGGTGCAAATCCAATGCTAACCAAGAGTTCTAAAAACTGGTATTTTATGTCCGCCAGTGTCTGAAGAGTTTTTACTGAGAGGTAGTGTTGGTTTGCGAAAGCATAGCTGGATTGAGGATTTTTTATTGAAACTTCTAACCATTTCTGGAACCAAATTAATTATTTAATTTTTTTTTTATATTCAAGTTGGAAATGTTTAAAGTTTTTACTGATTATATTACCTTGTAAGCCTTCAGAGTAGTCAAGTGATCTGAATTAGCGACGGCGAATTCTTTCTTTTTCATATTTAGTTCATGCTTCTTGTCGAAAGAAGAAACGAAAGGACTTTTATGAGAGAGACAAGCAGCGATCGTTAGTGCCGAATCCAAACAGCAAAAAATAGCGCCAAAGAGAATGAGCTTTCCTATCCGTACATCGACGGGTAAAGTTGCTAAGTGATGACCCAGAGGAGTCAATACAAACTCGGAATCTAATGCACCAACATCCTGCAACCTCTTTGTAGCTGCATTAATGGATTCCACTACTGGTGGCGATAACATTTGTCCTAAAGTCAAAAAAATATAATAATAATCTCATACTAACTTCAAATAAAAACAAGGCTTAATTATTTTTATTTTAAGTTCAAATTATTTATAACTATTAAAAACCTACCTAAAATTCGATGGAAGTCAACTTTTGCACCTTCATGCATGATTTCAATTCGTAATAACAATGGCTCCAAAGGTATTCTCAAAATCTCGGGAATTGGTTGTGAAATGAACTGGTGCCGAAATCTAGAACAAATATGTAATTAAAATTTACATAAGACTAATCAAACGTTTACTTTTACTTTTAGTTCCTTGAAAATATATTTAATAAACCTCTTTGAAAGCCAAAAAAAGTTTTCTACCTGTGAGAAGTATAGAGATGAATACAAACTCCTGGAATAACTCGACCAGCACGACCTTTTCTTTGCATGGCATTTGCTTTTGAAACCCAACAAGTTTCCAAAGTTTCCATATTTTCATTGGAGATAAATCTCGTTTCTTTCATTTTTCCAGTATCGATAACAAAAACACAATCATCTATCGTCACAGAAGTCTCTGCAATATTCGTACTCAGTACAATTTTCCGCATTCCATCCTTGGGTTTTTTAAAGACTAAGGCTTGATCATCACTAGATAATGAAGAGTGTAAAGGAACTATTAAAAATCTCCCAGTCTTTGGAGAGAAGATTTTGTTATCTCTTAAACAGTCCCTGGCGGTGCTGATCTCTGCAAATCCAGGTAGGAACACCTGGTAAATTTAAAGTATTTGCCATGCAAAGAAAATTTTAATCACGCTTCCAAATTGTAATTTGGGATCATAATATATGTAGAAACAACAATACAGAGTCCGAATGTTACTTACAACGATTGAGCCACTGCGAGGATAATCATGATCTCCATCAACAACCCACTCCAAAGTCTTCTCGAGAAGTTCGTAATTGATCTTTTCGGTATCCATGATGTAGAGAGCCTTGTAGGTTATAAAGTCATAACCAGGATATCTTGCAACGAGTTGTTGAAGCGCGAGATTTTGATCGGGTAAATTATCCTTCGGTGGAACCAATGTGTTCCCATCAAAATTTAAGGTTACCAAATCAACTTGAAGCTGTTCAAAATCTCCTCGAATCTTTCGAGTAAATTTTGAGTTTTCCTCAAAAACAAATCTAATTTTCTCCAACATTTCTTCGAGAAAGATTTGCTCAACGGGGAAAGTCCTTCCAGGAATATCTAGGACAGGAGCACCTTCGAAGTAGGAAGAGAAGTCTGTAGCCTTGAGGGTAGCGCTCATCAAAATTACTTTGAGATCTGAACGTTTCACTAGGAGTTGCTTCAAAAGCATCAGGAGAAAGTCACTGGAAAATATAAAAACATATCCGTATCTAACTTTTAATTTGAAAATGCTTCACGTTTATGGGAAATAGGGAAGCAATTTTTTTAACGATAAAGATAAAGCACAAAGTACATAAAACCCTCACCTCTCTGCACTTCTTTCATGGACTTCATCTACTATGATATGCGTCACTGATGTTAATTTTGGGTCACCTGACAATCTTTGTAACAAAATTCCAGTCGTACAAAAAGTGAGTCTTGTATTTTGGGACATTTTACTTTCCAAACGAATTTGATAACCTATCGTTTGACCTACTCGCTCATCTCTTTCAGCCGCAACTCTTTCCGCCACTCCAATTGCACTTATCCTTCGAGGTTGCGTGCAAATTATTTCTATATGATCTTGGCTATCTTCAGTTCTATTTATTATCCATTCGTCTAGAATGAACTGTGGAACCTGTGTACTTTTTCCGCAACCAGTTTCACCTGATATTATGGTAACTTGATTCTCATAAATTGTATTTAAAATTTCGTCCATTTTAGACCATGCAGGCAATTTTCGTCTCACTTCTTTCATCCTCTGATATTGAGGATTTCGCTGTTTGTTCAGGAATCTGCTACAGATTTCTTCATTCTGCAGCATAATTTGTTCCCATGGGATACTGTTCTTATCTCTTCTATTCGTAAAGCCTTTCTGATAATGCGAGGGACCTATTATATTATTTTCTGCTCTTTTCAATTTCGGGAACAGTGGGTCATTTTTGTCCAAAAACAGATTTTTGCATTTCGATAAATGGGCCTTCATTTCGGACTCGTTTTCCAATAAAGAAGTTATTGCAAATATTGAAGGCGTACCGTTTTCGCAATATTGCAAAGCTTCATCGTATAATATTTTTGCTATTCTTAGACACTTTAATTTACAGAAGGATAACTCGTTTTTTGAGAAATAAAAGTAGGGCGCTTCAAATGGATATTTGGAATCTGAAAAAAAAAGAATCAGTAAAATTATGAATATTTAAATGTAATTCATTCGGGAAAAAATACAAATTTTCAATGAAATAGTACCTTCGGGAAACCTTATTTCAAGTAAGAAATAAGGATCATCTTCCATAGCTTTGGCTTTCATCGCTTTATCAATCAATGGTTTCTCATGCAAAAATCTGCACTTGCTACCAAATCTACACTTTCCATTTAGAAATAATCGACATATTTCCTTCTGTACTGGTTTTGGTTTATTGGACTTTTCCAACTCTGCTTTTTTATTTAGTAGGTAATCCAATTTCAATTTGATTATCCAGATATGATCCTTTATCTTCTCAACAAACATATCACCATAAATTGATTCCAAGACCTCTTTCTCTTCAGTTCTTCTTTGTAAAAGATCGCTTATTTCTATATTATCTAAATGTCCGTTCTTCTCCGAATTTTCGATTCCAAAATATTTACAAAATAGTATTTCTAGTGCCTGGCCCACGTGTCCATTTGTATAAGCTAAAGCCTCGATGCAATGTTGACTGTGAAAACTGAGAAAATATTTATGTTAAGAGTGTTTAAAAATGACTTAAAAAACTAATTTTTATGTAAGTTTTAGAGGTCCTATACCTGTAAGATTGGAGGGTGGATGTGGCGAAATTTCGAACGATTTGTTCGTGATTAGTTGGCTCATTTTCCTTGGAAGAAAAGTCCATTACCCCTTTTATTACCAAATTTCCACGCTCGAGCCAATATTGTCTTCCCAAGTTCGTGTTTTGATTTTGGAATTCTGACGAATCCATAAGTTTGAAATCCTGTCAAGTTCAGTTTAATTGAATGTAAACTTAAAATATCAAGTGTCCAAGACTAAAAATATTCTAATTTTAGAGCAGGCATTAAGAAATGGAAACCCTTGAATTTAACACCTAAATGTATTACAGTACATAAAGCAATATTTGTAAAAACCTTAAATTGAGAATTTACCTCTCCACAAACTTGTCTAAGAGTTTCAAAAAGTAACTTCTCTGCATCTTCAGTAAGTCTCAAAGTCGGCAGTTCAACTTTAAGTCTTCTAGGTTTAGAATTGGTTCCTGGGGCACTTGAGGCCGTAGTATTATTAGAATTTGTAGCATTTTTATTAGGCTTTGGCTTCACAAACGTTTTTACCCTGGAATCATGAAAAATTGTTTTAGAAATGTTTCAAAAAAAATAAATATGCTAGAGATGATTTCTATTTTTATATGATCTACTCACGGAATTGGTTTACGCTCTACTTTTCTTTCCAGGACAAAGTCGTCCATAAGCTCAGCGCTATAAGCATCCATTTGTCTAGAGTAAAAATAATCTATGGAAACGTTGTTGAATTTCTTGCAAACGAGAAATATTTATATTTCTTGTTAACACGTCTTGAGACTCCTGTGAATAATCCTGACTTCTCAGCTTAGCCTGCGATGAAAATATACCATGAAAAAACTAACCTCACTTTTCTAATTGTCAGATTTTACATTTTACGGGATTTTACCGATTTTACCGATTTTACCAAATTTACCTGCGTTAATACATATCTTTGCCTGTCTTTGCAAGATTTTACAGAGCGGATGTAGCGCAGTTTACTTGGTCATGTGACCAGACCACGTGGATCACATGACAACGTACTTACTTTCATTTCCGGTTTTTGACGTTTGTTTGAAAATTTTCAGTGAAGCGATTTTTGGAAGTTTTGGATATGTGATTGTAAATTTTTTTTAAGAACTTAAGCCTTTTTAAAGAAGTTAAAACACTTTTAAATTGAAAGAGTGGAAGTAATCTAAATTATGGCACCAGAAACATTTACAAAAATTGATGGATTTGGAATTTTACCTGCTGGAGATGGTTTTAAAATTGAAGAAAATTCACCTAGGATTATTAGAAGGTGAGGAAATATTGTTAAGATTAATTTATTTTATTTGTTCTCTTGACAGTCTCAGAAAAATGTCTAATTTTAGTACTAAATTTGGTTTTAGGTATACTCTCACAAATGAAAATAAAGCTTCAGTTCAATTACTCACATGGGGGGCTGGAATTCAGTCTATTAAAATTCCAAATAACAAAAATATAATAGGCGACGTAGTTTTGGGATATGATTCTATCGAAGGTAATAATAATATTATATTGTAGATGTTTTTATTTAAACATAATATAAAAATTTGTCTAATTTTTTCAGATAATATTTTATAAACACTTTTAATAATCAATTTGAGAAAATAAAAATATAAAATTTCAAATAAAAAAGTGTATGAAAGTCTATTATTCTCTATATTTAGGATATTTGAAAAATAGATACGTTGGTCGAATGATAGGTCGAGTCGTTAATCGAATTGCTGATGGTATAATGTGTATTAATAATAAAAAATACCAGCTCTCGAAAAATGAAAATGAAATAAACCATATAAATGGTGGATTTTGTGGATTTGATAACGTAAATTGGGATTCTTATATGCTTCAAAATCAAGTAGTGATGTCTCATCTCAGTCGTGCTGATAATGATGGATATCCAGGACATATGTTAGTTCAAGTAAAATTTTCTTGGACAAATGAAAATGAATTGCACATAAATATTCGAGCCGCTGCAACAAAACCCACTCCTGCAAATATTACAAATTATTGTCTTTTTAATCTTGCTGGCCACGTACGTTTTATTATTTAGAATGGTATGGAAGAATTAGTAATTTTTACTTTATAAATTAACTATTAACAACTTTATATAATAGGCAACGGGATCAAAAGAATTGAAAAACCACATTGTAACTATTAACGCTGATAAATGGACATTTATGGATGTAGAAGATAATTTACCAACTGGTGCAATTCGACCTGTATATTCTACTGTATACGATTTGCGTCGTCCAACGCAATTGAATAAAAAAAAATTATACAGTGTTCCTGGAGGTGGTTATAATCATAATTTTTGCATCAGCAGTCCTAGTTCATGGTGCTATAGATTCCATGCTAGGTAAATAAAATTAAAATTAGTCCACTCAAAATTTTAAAAAATCTAAACTAATTTTTCAATTTTTTAAAAAAGAATTTTGCATCCGGCTTCAGGAAGATTTTTAGAAGTTTATTCGAATCAACCTGGATTACAATTTTACACTGGAAACGATTTACCCGATCCAGGAAAAATTTATATGCCTGATTTAGATGATTATTATTGGGAAGGCTGCGAAGAATCGCATTCAGCAAATATAAACAAAAATGTAGGATTTTAAAATATCTGAAATATTTAAAAATACTTTTTGTAACTATGAATATTTTTCTTAATTGAAACGTAGAAACAAGAAATGAGATCAAAGAAGGTTGAACCCGAAATTCGCGCCAAAGACGGCGCTTTATATAGAAGACATGATGGTTTTGCTTTATCTCCTCAAAATTATCCAGATGCTATAAACTTGGAAAATTTTCCATCCTGTATGCTCTATCCTGGTAAAGTTTACAGCCATGATATGTCGTACAAATTTGGTGTGATTCAAAAATATTAATTGCTATTCTCTTGAACTTACGAAACAAAATTAAAGTACATACAAATAAATAATACAAATGAATAGAATTAAATTATAAAATGTATTTTAAGGAACATTTATCTTGCACAATTTTATAGAGGCTTTTAAGTATCTAGTCAGTAAATTAGATCGCAACAGTATTACTAAGCAAAGGCAGACATAAAATAGAAATAATGGAACTTAAAAATGAGAATTCTGTCGATTAATGTTGTCCGTGACTAGGCAAAAAAAGGAAGATGTAATTCGTACGAAATCTATGTAATATGAATATTTGAATAATCTTCCGAATATATCTGTACATAAATGAGTTCTTAGCCTAGAATCGCGGAATAGTCTCAAGCAATGAATCTTATCACATTGACTGTTATCCTCTTTTTGAATTATGAAGCTGGAGTTCTGGATCGAACCTCGTCCTTGCTGCTTTCCTTTGTGCCTTCTGAGCTTTTAGATTTCTCTTTCTTGCTTTCTTTTTTGTTACCGTTCTTTTTGTTATTTTCGTTCTTGTCCTCCTTGTTGCTTTCTTTTGTATTATTCTCCTTTTTGTTGTTTTCGTTACTGCTTCTCTCCTTGTTATTGCTGTCCTTATTGTTAATCGCCTTAACACCATCTTCTTTCCTCTCAGTCTTTTCCTTTTGTTTTCTTTCGGTATCCGCAGCGTCTGCTTCTTTCGACCATGAGCAGCTCCTCTGCCTCGGTGATTTAGGAAGAGACCAAGTGCTACTTCTAGATCGTCTTCTAGGGGAAGTAGTTCGAGATTTTGCTCTTGTAATTTTCACCGGAGACTCTGACCTTCTGCGTTTGCGTCTCGATCTAGAACTCCTTCGAGATCGTGAACGTGAGTGTGTACTTCTTCTGGATCTGCGAGATCGTGACTTGGATTTTGTCCTCGATCTCGATCTGGACTTTGATCTTGCCCTCGACCTCGATTTTGATCTAGCCCTTGATCTGGACTTTGATCTCGCCCTGGATCTTGATTTCGATCTTGTCCTCGATCTCGCCCTCGATTTAGATCTTGTCCTCGACTTTGACCTAGATTTCGAACGTGTCCTGTCCCTTCTTCTTAAACGACTCCTGCTTCTACTTCTACTTCTGCTCCTGCTTCGACTATCGCTGCGTCTTCTCCTCCGTCTGGATCTGGACCTAGATCTAGTTTTTGATCTCGAAATAGAACGTCTGCGAGATCGGAAATTCAACGGACTTCGGTCGTAATCGCTATCGAAAGCGTGATAATCTTGCCCAGCAAGATTCGCAAAGTACTTGAAATATTGTTCGTTGTACAAATGTGGATTGAAACCTCGCATCGATCGGTTGTTCATTTGCCTTCCTTGGAAGTTTCCTCTGCCTCGGTTACGTCCAAAACGACCGTTTCTGCCTCCTCCTCCCCCTCGACCCATTGGAGGGTAAAGCATCGGAAGTGCTGCGTCGTAATACCAAGGTTGCGGCGGGAACCGCGGATACATTGGTGGATAAGACATCGATGGATCTATCGGAGGACCTGAAAAACAAATTTAATTTATTTATTAGTTCAATCTTTAATTTATTTATTATTTTATTCAATAGAAGGAAGCTAAAATAGAAATAGATATCTCACCCGGTGGAACTTCGAGTGAGACGTTTCTAGTCAGCACGCTTTTAATCTTCTTCTTTTTCGTCTCTGAATCCGACTCTGAAGAGCTACCCGACTCTTTCTTTTTTTTCTGAAAGAACGATAAATATTATTTAGAAACCAAAATAAATTTAAAATTCAATTTTCAAGCGAAAATTTAGATTAAAAATAAAAACTTAAGAAATACCCACTCTTTTCTTTTTCTCCTTCTTATTTTTCTTTTTCTTCGCCTTCTTTTCTTTCTTCTCCTTCTTCTTCGAATCATCTAACCTTTCTGCACTCTCTCTGTCTCCTTCCTTTGACTTTTCTTTCGATTTAATGTCGATTTCCTTCCTCTCTATTTTTGTCTAAAAATGTCAAAAATAATTATGCAATTATGCCAAAAATAGTAATTTAAAGAAACAATACAAATAAAAATGGTCTTACTTTTATTCTATCAAATAATTCATCAAGTAATCGAATACTTTCGAGTTGCCTTTGTGCCTTGATTAACTTCCGTTCCTCTCTAGCTATTTTCATAGAAACTTTGTCCTCTTCTTGCTTTCGAAATACAGTTAAAGCTTTTCGCTTACGTTTTTCTTCTCTCTTTCTGCGTCTGGTTTCTTTCTCAGTTGACTCCAACTCTTCTTTCTTTCTGTGAATTTAAAAAACAAATACAAATTTAATTAATCAATTTTTCAGAACTTTTTTTTTTCAAAATTTCAACAAAATTAAAGTTAAACGCACTTTTGTTCTTCTCTTTTTTTAGCTTCTGCTTCTTCTTTCTTCCGTTGCTTCTCCGCAGCTAAATTTTCCTGGGCTATAAGACGTTTTCTCTCGAATTCTCTCTGTGATACAGAGGCATCACTCATGTGTTTCGTTTTGTCGAAATCAACCTACAAAGAATTTTGAAGAAAATATTAATTACATCCGTAGACGAAACATAACGTTATTTTAAAATATATATTTTAAAAACCTGAAAAAAACTACCTTCAGCGTAGCAGTGAGGTAATTCTGTCCATCCTTTTTCATAAGCTTCATGCCCCTCAAAGCGTCCATGGCTTTAACAAAATCCATGTATTCTATATACTGAATATAAGCATCGAAAAATATTCCTTCTCCAAAATTAAATTTTTGAATATTAGATCCCAGTCTCATTTTCGACCTATAAGGATCGGCTGCAGGCACATCTATTCTTCGAAGTGTTCCCCACTTTTTAAAAATTTTAGCCACCAACGATTCATCAGGAGTATTACTTCCTTCTTCAGTGAACCACTTTACAGGAAAACCCTGAATATGAAGAGTGTCGGGTCTCTCCCCGGGTTTTAGTTCATTCATGTGTTTGGCATCTCGAAAGTAAGAATCCCACGAATGTCTAGTTGGAAAATCATCCTTCGCCTCGGCGGCTCGTACTTTGAGAAAATTGGAGAATCCAGCGAGGTTCAAACGTTGCGAATCCAGTCTCGCAAGAACTCGTTGAAGTCTGCATCTGTCCCTCAGGTCGCCTTCCAATCTGATGAATTCTAAGGTGCTCTTGGCGACTTTGAGGGATGCGAACTCGTCCGGTCGAATCAACATGCGTATCTTCTCCATTACCTCCCATGTTGATATTGTGTTTCCTGTTTATATCGTAGCAATTCGCTGTGAAACCTGCTGCTACTACTAAATAAATCGTTATTTTACGAGAAAGATCCCGTTTCATGATTTTTTCCACAAAACGAATCATCTTCAAATGATGGAAGTTTAGATTTCAGTAAAAATAGATCCTCTGGAGAGAAATTGCTAATTCGAAGATCAAATCTCAAGATTGCAAATAATTACACACAACACAATAATTATATATATTAAAATAGAAAATTCAATAAACAGCCACACTTTGTAAAGTATTTGAGAAATACTGACAACGGATTAACGGTGAGATTAAAATGATATTGACAAAAACCCACAGATGAACAAGAAAAATATCACGAATGGCCCCAAAGATAAAATACGTAATACGATTGTAATATAACTACGATTCTAAGAGGATTTTACCTGGGGTCTTCAGCTGCGGGAGATTAACGGACACATTAATTTTTGCAACCGGTTTTAAATAGAGACTTCGTGTTGTATACAAAGGAACAATATCGCTGAGATCCCTACAGCTCCGAAACCCGTTAACAACCTCTCCACTAGAAGTTTCGCCTACCTTTTTATTATTATCTGTCATTGTTACCACAAGCAAATAATTTTTACCGTGAAATAGAAACAAAAAAAAAAGTTCCGACAAATGTCGAAGGATTCAAAAATGTAAATAATGTAAACAAATTCCGCTAAAATTCTAAAGAAACTCAGAAGAGAGGTTATCTTAGGAGTTCAAGTCGCTTTACGAACAAGATCACGATACTTTTCTTCTTCTCCTTCCGAAATGTTCTACTAATCACGTTTTTTACTTTTTAAATTATTTTCGCGATCAAAATTCACATTTTTCCTACTATTTTTATTCCATTAATCGCAGAAAATCTTTGCGTAAAACCCGTAACAAACATTTTATTACATATACTGTCAGAGATGATTACTGATTACCGCGTCCTGGTGCTGGTTCCTGGAATCGGGAAACCTGATAGACAGGATAGATTTCTATTTGCTTCTATTCTATCGCGAGGATCGCGAGTATCGCGCCATGACATGACAGTTTCATCAAGGTTTGTTCACATGACATTAAATTCTCTAAAATTCTTGTAATTTTTTTTTAATAAATGGTTTTAACTAAAATTTAAATCTATTAAAAAGTCAAGATGACATCATTTTTTAAAATTCAAGTTTATGGTTTATAAAGAAATAAAAAGAAAGGACAAAAGAGAAGAAAGGATAAATATAACATATAACCTCAAAAATGGAATATGTGTCATTTTGATCTTTGGTATCATCGGTATCATCAAGTGTGATTATATATATATATATACAGATATATATATAATTATATACTTATGTCTGCTTATGTATATAAAATAGTGCTCTTCATAAAATATTACATTTGAATCATAAAAAATGTAAAAAGATATATTTCTGGAGATCAAAGATACGAAGATACATATATTTTTAAGAAATATGTCAAATATGTATGTAATTTGATATACAAAAAAAAGTCGTGACCGGAAGTGTGAATGAGGCTTAACCTTGAGTGCATGTGCCGTGAGTCGTGACGTGAATTTTCTTCACAAACACAAACTACACAAAGTGATACGATTTCGACACGAAGAACGAAGTACAAACTGGTACAAACTACAAAGTGACAACTTGCTTATGCGTGCTTATACGTGAACACGAAGAGGTGACTGTGATTAGGCAAGAAAAATATGACAGAAAAATGTTGAGGTGAATGCAACAACCATATTTCTGAAAAGGCTCCCCTATGCCAAGATGAATACCCCGTGGGCGATACAATGACAGAAGGATATTTAGACATCTCCGACGGGATATTTTTATTAAAATCATTAAAACTATCATAATGGGGTCCAGATTGAGGTAAGTGTTTTTTAACATTTCTATAGTATTTTGCGCTTTTCGCGGTCATACTCTCTCTAGAGAAATAAAACATTTCTTACTCTTATATGTGATCAGCCTTTAGCTTCAACAAGCTTTAGCATGACGGTGAATCATACCAATTTTTTTTTTCCAGAACACAATATGCACATATGATTTGTATATAATGATTCCAATGTTTGTATTTATTAATTAACGACTGAATAAGGCCGATGGAAAATTCCTCTACGTTTTCGAGTGTTAATATATTGCAGCGTTGTCAAAAGCTTGTTATTTTTCTGTTTTTCCTCTTTTGTTGATGAAAGTAATTGTTGGATCATTAAAAAGAGATGGAGAGTTGATTTTATAGTGGGAACTTGTAAAGGAATTAAGTTTGTGGAAAAGGTTTTAGGTTTGAGTTTAAAGGTTAAAAAAAGTTCAATTCTGGTATAACTTTAGAACCAAGGTTAAATTTTGATTAAATTATACATCTTTTTGATAGGGTTGAAGCTAATTGTAAGAAACAAAGTTTACGTTTAAAAGAACTTAATACTTATTTCTAATATTAATTTTTTTCATGGGGATACGAAAATTTATTAGAAAATTATAATCCTTTTAGGGAAAATGTGAAGCATATATTCGAGTGTTTCTGTGAGGTAGCTGCTCCAGTAGGAGAGAAACAAGCTTGGACACTTCAAAAATATCCTGAAACATTTGCTGATCAGGAAATATTGAAATCGGTTCCTAAGTTTGCTTATCCTTGCGAGGTTGAAAAGTAAGTAATTTTTCCATAAAAATGATGAATAACACTTTAGAAACAACTATTTATTTTCAACAATAAATTTAATTCTTTTTTTAGCCTTCTAGTTCAGCATTTTTCTTTTGTACTCACAAGCATTGACTCGAAGTGGACATTCGGATTTTGCCGACACGATCCCAAAACAACAACTGCCTTGGTAGTTTTAAGTGCATTGCCGTGGCATGAAACATTTTACAAGTTAGTGTATATTGAATTAAATAGGAACATAAAATCATCGATACAATATTTATACCGACATTTAATATTGCGTAATTCTAAAGAGGGACACTTATTGCGTAAAAATGGAAAAGTATCATTCTTGACACGTTAAAACTCAACTAATTTGCATTTAAATTTATGTAATAATCATTAATTTTCAACAGACTCTTAAACCACATCGCAACACTCACTTCGAGTAAAAATGCTGGTGATTTAGTTAAATTCCTTGAGGATGTGCATAATACTGGCGTTCCTGTTTGTGGAACTGCTGCCAGTATTCCACTTCCTGATACAAGCGCTGTAAGTTTAGGAATTGGTATTTCTTCTTCAAAATAAATTGAATTGAATTAATTAAGAAATTCATATTTCCATTTTTTTCAAGGTATTCGTTTGCCAAAGTCCGAAACAATTCCAGTTACCGAGCATACCAGAGAATGTAAGCTTATTTAATAAAAATAGTTTTGTAAGACTTGTTTGGTATAACGTATTACTAATGATTAATTTAATTAAGTTTGTCTTAATTTTGAAGAGCTTTTTTTTATTTCAGAGAAATTTAACGGAATATTTTAGCGCAGTAGATACACATAATATGATGATAATATTCGCATCTATGCTTTATGAAAGGCGCATTGTTTTCACTTCCAAGAGACTGTCCAGACTGAGTGCGTGTGTGCAAGCCTGCAATGCCCTCATTTATCCGATGATCTGGCAACATATTTACATCCCTGTTTTACCACTTTCCCTAATGGATTATTTACTCGCACCCATGCCGTTTCTTATAGGAGTTCCATCATCAACTCTTCAGGTCATATCATCATTCATTTAAGAATAATAAATCAATTTTTACTCAAATTTAAACTTTAATCATGTATTATATCAAATTTTTAGACATTGAGTTTTATTTTTTTCAGAGAGTGAATAAAAATGATATGGGTGAAGTAGTAATTTTGGATGCAGACAGTAACAATGTGGATACACCTTTCCATGATCTGGAATCCCTACCGCAGGACGTGGTTCGTATTTAATCTTATTATTCTCTTCTGATTCATTATAACTTACAGAAAAATGTGAAAGAATTTTAAACTAATTTATTTATTCCTTAAAGGTGACGAATTTAAGAAAAGCATTGAGAAACAGACCAGCTCTTCTCGGAGATGGAGTTTCGAGAGCTTTCTTAAGAGCTTTAGTGCAATTAACTGCGGGTTACAGAGAAGCACTGACTTTACAACAAGGAGAACGCATTACGTTTGATCCAAATAAATTCGTTGAGAGTAGACCTCTGTCTATGCAACCCTTTCTGAGGAAAATGCTGGAACTCCAGATATTTCAGCAAGTAAGTTTTTTTGCTTAAAAAAAAAAATGAAAAAATTATTTCACTGAATTAAAAATTATAATCTCTATTTATTGTAATTTATTTACTTTATTTATTTTAAATTTCCAGTTTATAGAAGAGAGGCTGCATATGCTTAATTCTGGTCTAGGATTCTCTGATGAGTTTGAAATGGAGGCTTGTAATTATTCTGACAAGTCTGGTAGTAAATTTATGCAGCAGTACAGAGAATGGACCTTTGCGATGCGAAAAGAGGGTTCTGCATTTATTAGAAGTGTCAAAGATAAGGTAAAGATTATTGAATGAATTCGATTAGTATTATTGTAAAGGTGTTTAATAAATGAGAATAAGAGTTAAACTTCGAAACATTTTCAGGCGAATCCGGCTGTCAAGTACGCAGTTAAATCTGTGAGTGAAGATATTTTTATATTATATTGTTTTTTCTTTAATCTCGCTTAAGATGTACAATTGTAAGACAACTAATGTAAATTCATTTTTAGGTCAAAGATAAGGGCAAAGATATGAAAACGGCTTACAAGGGTCTAAAGTGGAAAGGTGAAACATTTATTCAATTCTTTATTAGATATTAATAATTAATTTTATACTCTATTTGCTTGAATTTAATTGAGTCGCTTATTTGAGGAAGAGTAATTTTACTTCTTTTTTTTTCTCAGGTCGATCGAGTAGACATGAAAATAGTATGCGATTTCCTCAACCTAGGTCTGCTCCCAGTTCCCCTACCCTAGAAAGAAGAGCTATTTCATTCAGCTCGCCTTCGAAATCTCCTAGTGGTTTTACAGCCACTACCAGTTACCGCAAGGAGCTTAGGTTACGTAATAGTAATATCGATGCAAGGTAATTAATATTTTTTTAGTCTTTTTTTACCATCAATTGTTTAGACCTTTAAATTTCGAAGCATTCCAATTAAATCCTTTGAAATACAGAATTAAAATAATTATAGTTCGATTAACTTTGCTTTTTTTTAGTATTTTCTATTTATTGATAACCCTTTTAATGCAATAGAAGCCTTGAGATCTGAAAATGTATGTATCCTAAAGTAGTTTCTGCATTTTACAGTAGAAAACAGTACTCTTCTCTGAGTCCGAGTTCTCCAGAAGACCAATATTCGACCCCAGAACGACTCAAAATAGATCTAATGCACGAACTTCGAGATGTGATATTCCCAAGTACGCCTCCTGTAGACCGAACTGTAAGTACCCTGATAAAATTTATCACAAACTATAGATTAGAGGTATTATATATTTCACACTCATCCATACATTTCCCTTAATTATGAAATTAAAGCAATAAAAGTTTTTTTTTTCAAGACTCTTCTATGTGAGTGGTGATTGAATGGCAGTTGAAATCAATCATTTTCATCATTCTAACTCTTAATTACTTCTGAATTTCAAATTTTTAAGCACCTCTAACGAGGGGTTAATCACTAGCAATTTTGATACTCTTGATCTCTAACAAATTGATTTTGAAATTTGTAGTTAAGAGTTAGTTATTATTAGTGTGTTTTTACTGCTTTTCCTGTGACATTTAAAAGCTTTCGTGAAATGAAAAAATCACTCAAAAACGTGCTTCAGATATTTATGTATAACGTTTTTAGTGACTCAGCAATTCAACATTTGCTCGCATTTAATATGTTCCTCTGATTTCGCACTTTGTTCCTTTTTAATCATCGAAAATTATTTTTCACCCGTTTAGTAAAATCTTACATTTTTATTTGTGTTTTTTTCTTATTATGCTATTTTTTTACTTGAGTTTTATGTCTGTAGTAGCCGAAAATAATTCAGGATGTGCATGAGTACCAAGATCTCATAAATTCATTATTTAATATTATTCAACGTAGGATAATGGGTTCATTATCCTCAATGATTGGCCATTTGTTTAAAAATACAAAATTAAGAAATATTCACCAATAAAACTTAATAAATCTAGTTTTTAAGATTGTTATATTTAGCCTGAAATCCTTCATCAATTAAATTAATTACACTAACTATAAAGATTAATTTATGCTTCTTAAAAAATTTCCGTTAGCAATTTAAAGCACTTATTTTCAGGACTCGTGTTAACAAACAAGTTGAGTTTGTTTAAAAACTATGATCAAGTGGCTAACAAATTCAGAGTGGCGACTTGACCGGAAACTTGGGAAAGACTTGGAAAAACTGGAAAATGATCGGGAATTTGAAGTCTTCCATCAAATCGCCACCATGAAATTATAAATTAAAATATTTAATTTAACTACTGACTACTAACTACACGTGCTCTGATTCTTTCCATTTCTGCTCTAGTGACTAAATTTTGTTTTCTTTTTCGTATTCTAGACGTGCAAAATATTATATATATGTATGACGACAAACTCAGCTTGTTCTTCTCTTATAAAGAATAAAATTAAAGCTTAAGAAGCAAGTTTTTTTTATCCAAATAGTGAGAGAATGTCGTGCGTAACCTTTCAGTTGAAACCAGTTCGCAGTTTAGACAGCTTGAGACCTGCATGGAGTGGGCGCTTGCGGCACGGTCCTCTGCCTTATGCCCTTTCCTCAAATTCATCTGACATTCCTCCAAAACCAAAATCCATGCCTGACCCACCCCATGAACTTTTATCGAGTCAAGTTTCCGACTTGTATTCCAATAAATTTGCTCAAAATTCAGAATCCAACTTGAATATCCAAACAAAGAAGGACTTTTTAAATTCACAATTGGTAGACACGACACCACTGATTAATATTTCATCTGATGTTCCAAACAATGTAGAGGCTCATCATGAGTATATTAATCCATCTAATCCATTCGCTAATATCAAGGTTTTAAAATCTGAATTAAATGGAGATGTTTTTGTAAGTGAAAAAGAAGGAAAAATTAGTGATAAATTATTATTTAAAGATCCTTTCGAGGCAGATTCTTTGGTCAAAAGTAGTTTGCAAGATCCTTTCGATACGAGTCGAGTACTGATTCCGATGAATCCTACATTTCATTCCACGACCCATCAGTCATCCATTAATTCTCATCCATTACCTCAATTGAACACTGAACTCTGCTCCGCACACGCTAAGGTAAACACGATCACTCATTGTTTTTGCTTTGTTTTGCAAAAGTTTCGTTTTTGTCGGTTTTTGTCCCAGTCTTATTTTTGTTCATGTTATTATTGCTATTCTTTGGCAGGAATACTTACACTTGTAGGTTTTTTAATTATTTGTCTAAATTTTGCAGTTCGAAAATGGGGCTCTTCTGTAAACGACACCTTTGCGAAAAATAGTGTTAGAAACATTTGGAAAAGTTTATTGGAAAGATTATGAAATTTCCTGTCTAGTAAGCCGAATTTGAGATTTACCGCCTACATCATTCGTCGATATAAGCCATATGTCCCTGGTGCGGCGTATCACGCTTGCAAAATTTTGCTCGTATTTAAAAAAAAAAAAAAAAAAAAAAAAAAACCCTAAATAGGTATTTATTTTTCTTGGACACAAATTGAAGGACAAATTAATATACTACTGACGCGTTTATCAGTTTTTAATGAGAGTGCCAAGGTCCTGCTTCTTATTAAATAAGCTTTTGCCGACGATTGAAGTAGGAAGCAAATCTCAAATACGGTTCATTAGATAAGGAATTGTGTGAGTTTTCCAATATGATTTTTAAAAAATTTCCAACAGAAATAATAAATTCTTGTAATTTGTGTATGTAGTTTTTAACTTTTATTAAATCTATTGTATCTAAATCCAAGTCTAGAAAGAATATTTTTTTAAAGTGACTCCTCTGCTTTTACAGGAACCTTCGGAAAGTCAAGACTTAATCAGATTAGATTCAACAAATAGCGACGACGATTTCGATCCCCTTCTCACAAGATCGTCGAGATTCAACACTCCAAATCAAATGAGTCAATCGCTTCACATTCCGCAAATGGGTGAAGGTCTCAGCAATCCATTATATCCTTATTTTTTACCCCCAAGTCAAAGCAACGTCGAAACGCAACAACCCCAACATCATCCCGAAAAAAGCAAAGATTTAGATTTATTGCAGGAGTACGGTCTAGATTTTAACAAATTCAACCTAACTAATGGAGCTTCTTCCTCTAAAATCCCAGCCACTTTTGGTCAAGACCTTTCGGACAATAGTTTTGGTATTAATAACACTTTCGGAGCATCATTCAATACTCAAGCTATTAAATCACAGAATAATTGGACCAAATTCGAGTAAACGAGAATTGAAAATGGGAATTTCAAATCTCAAAAAAATAATTACAGTTACAGTTACAAATACGAAAAAAAGTCTGCAGAGGCTGCTTGAATAGTTAAATGTCGAAAGTATTGAAATTTAGGTACAAATTTGAAAGCGATAAAATCTTTAAAGAAACTTAATCAAAGGTTTTCAATTTGGATCTATTGAAAATTTCTATCCTACAATTTTAAAAATATTTAAAATTTAGATGCTCTAATTTTGAAGGAAAATAAATTATCAAAGCGTCCTCTTTGATTTTTGAGTGTTTATGACTTGAGATACTTTTAATAATTTAAAATGACAAAATGTGATCAAAATAATCTGTTAATCTCTTCATTAGGTAAAAAATAAATCCGATTATTTCTTCGGGGTTGTTTGCAGTCCTATAGGATGTGTCAGGTATACCTCAAAAGTCATTAGTATTACCAATAATAATCTAAGTATTTTTGCGTAATATAGATGTACTAAATGCAATGCGGCTCAATATATCCGATATTGGAAATATTAGGCTCTATCAAATGAAAGTTAGTTAGTCTATATGTTTATGTTTCTGTTTGAAAATGTTTAAATGGAGATTCACTAAATTCATATATTTTCAATTTAAATTTAAAGCAAGTGTAATAAACTGAAATTCACTTTTATTAATTTCAAATTATTTTCCAGTTTTTACAAAATTTTGAATTTAAATTCTAAACGATCAAACTTGAATCTCCACAGAAATGAAGGAAGCTTCGGAATTAATTGTGGTCGAAAAAAAAGCTTTTTAGAACCTAGCACAAGTACTGCACATTAGGAAATCGAAATCTCCTGTTGATAACATATCATAATTATAATTGTAAATACGAAATTTGTATATCATAATATTTATGTAAATAATAAGCAACCTTAGGCACTAAACAAGCGAAAGTTCAGAAAAACAGTTAACAATTGAGTTCTTCCTCTCTCGTGTCTCTCGAGTGCAGCCAAACAATAAACGAATTATGTAACTCCGTTTTTAATAATCTTCTAAGCCTTTTAATGAAACTGTACTACACAAAAAATTATGACGCCGGCTTGTACATAATATATTTTATAGGAGTATTGATGAGCAAAATCATATTTTCGTTGAAAATTGTAATTAGAAAAAATGATTATCTTTATTATTATTATTATTATTATTGGTATTTTAAAGCTTTTGTTACTTTCGAAATCATATTAAATATCACTAGTTTTTTTTTAATCAATCGCAACTTAGAATAAGTTGAATACTCATTACTCAACCATTACGCATCGAATCATGCTTCCGCAAACGTATACCAATTTTTGTTATGTCCAGGGACTGTGTAATATATTATTAAACTATGTATTTGAGTATATATATATATATATATTTATATATATATATTTGAAACGTGTATATAATAAATAAAAGTTAAACGGCACAAATATATTTTAATAAAAATACTTGCGCGGTATTTTTCCCAATGCGAAATATGATTTGAAATTAGATCGATAGTTGTAAATTGTAGAATAATATTTTTTATTATAAATACTTTAGCAAATATGCCACAATTCTGAAAACTATAAATTAATCTATAAATCTCACATTTTTAAAAGAATTTCCATAGCTTCTGGAAGTTGTTCTAATTCACCTTCGCAGTTAAGAAGCTTCTCTTGATTCGTTTTTTGTACTTCTTCTGGAACTTTTGTGCTGTAATCAACTGCTGACATACTTTTCTTTAATTTCTGTACAACTTGATTTAACTGCTCTTCCTTTTTTTTCAATCTTTCGAGCTCTTTTTGAGGATCGATCAAACCCTGAATACAAAAATTCAATATGATGAGATATTAAGATTTAAATTCAGACACTTGAGCGATTTTAATTTAACTTAAATAATATTTATATTTTTAAATATATTTAGGATTTACCTTCAGAAGAAGATGGACCTGGATTTTATCCGAGACAGTCAAGATAGCACAACCTGGAGGAATTTCTCCTATTTGTACATTGGAGAACGCCAAAGTTCCAATCGTAGTTGAATATTCAACTAATTTAGTTTTCAAAGCTTCATCATTACAAACGAGGAAGGCTTCTGTTTTTGTTTTATTCTGTACATCATAGGTCGCACGTGTCGACCTAATACTTTTAGCTACTTTCTGAATGAGTTCGACATCTTTTTCGATTTCTTCGTTCCTCCATGGACACTTGATAAAAGAAAAATAAATAAATTAGAAGAAAAACAGTATTTTTTCAACTTTTTTGATTTACAAAATTATAATGAATTAATATATTATCTTTTTCAGTATTAAAATACTATTTAAATTGGGACCTTTGAAGATGTTAAATTAGTCAATCATGGTATATTATTTTACAATATAAAATTAAAATAATTAAAAGTTTTAAACTTACCTCAGAAACAGTAGGATATGGACTAACACAAATGCTGGGATACACAAGTTTTTGACGAGGCAAACGCTGGTAAAGTTCTTCGGTAATAAAGGGCATAAAAGGACTCAAAAGTCGAAGACCGACATCCAAAGTCTTGAATAACACTCGTTGCGCTGCAAATTTTTGTTCTTTGGTGCCAGTTTGGAAAACCGGTTTAATGCATTCCTGAAAATACAATTAAAGATTTTAGAAAATTAAGGCTTGAGAATCTAAAATTACGCGAAAAATATAAAATCGTTACTCACTAAATATACGTCACATAGATCGCTGTACCAAAGATTATAGCAAGCAGTAGTTGCTCCGTTAAAATCGTACTGAGCTAATCCTTCATCACAGATTTTCACCGCGTTGTTCACTCTCGAAAGCAACCACAAATCAACCTTAGACTCATGACCAGTTAACTAAAATTAATCATTTATCCACATTATTTAGGAGAACAAATTATTTGCACATATGTATAGTACACAAAAATATATTAATATTATTCTACTTAATAATACTATTCTACTTTCTAATGATCATGGATGCAATCGTTAAAAATAATTTAATTATTTTATGGGCAGTTCTATTTTGAATAAATAGAATCTCTTTAAAATTTCTTGAAAATTGTTAACTCTCACAATTCATGCAGACCTCAACTATCAAACCAATTTCAACTATTTAAAAGCCCACCTGAAATCCACCACTGTCTTTTTTATTCGTAATACACACAAACTGAGGCAAAATCTGTCCATTCTCCACTCTAAATTCTGATTTCTCTCTATCACTGAATGTCTTTAAATGACTAAACCATCTTTTTAGATGGGGCTGACGCTTGAACTCGTTTTTGGTATTATTCAAGGCTTTGTAAACTTTAATGTCCGCTTGAGATGGAGTGAATCCATCTACATAGGGATATTCTGCTAAATATTCATCTAAAGCATCTCGAATACACCGTTCGTTTAGCGTCGAAAGGAACCACTCGCTATCTCCCACCACTTCTGTTTTGTTCCCATTCGTGGAATTCTATTATACGAAACCAACAAAAAGAGAATCTTAACGTGAACAAATTTCAGTCAAGTTTCTCATTTCTTCGTCAGGGCAGCCACTTAAATTATACAAAAAAAATTACAAGTGGCCGCCCTTTTTTTCAATTTTTCCTTACCACTTTGTTATTATCTTCAAAGTTAAATCCATCTTCTAGATAAGTTAAGGCGAATTTGCTAGCGTTCCAGATTTTATTACAGAAATATCGGTAACCTTGGACACGTAAGATATCGAGATTGATATCCCGACCTTGGGAAGTGTAAGCACACAAAGCAAATCTTAAAGCGTCAGTTCCACATTCGGGAATTCCTTTAGGGTAGTCCTGTTTTTGTCCTTCCATAGCACGTTTTAATTCTTTAGGATCAAGATTCGAATTCTCTAATTGTCTATGGAGATCCTAAAAGAATGTTTAAAAACTTCCATTAAAAATTTCAAGAAATAAAAAATTAGAAAGAATACAATCTTAAAATTGTAGAAAGCTTTAAATAATATTATAGTATTGTTAGATCATCTATAATAATACCTCTAAAGAAATCCCGTGAATTACATCCATGGGATCGATAACATTTCCTAATGATTTGCTCATTTTTCTTCCATGAGCATCTCTCACCATTGCATGTAAATAAACTTCTCTGAAAATAAATAAATAAATATAACTTAATTTTTATAATTTTAATTTTTCAGTGCATATTTATATTTATTTCCATTAAGTTCTTACTTAAAGGGAAGCTTTCCCAATAATTTTTGGCCCAAGAAAACCATTCTTGCCACCCAGAAAAACAAAATATCATGTCCAGTTTCCAATAAAGTTCCAGGATAAAAGGCTTCGAGTTCCGCTGTCTGTAAAATCGAATTTGTAATCAATTTAAATCCAATTTTGTAGTAGCAATTCGTAATTTATTCAACAGTTTTTAGACTTACTTTGTCAGGCCAGCCAAATGCAGAAAATGGGAAAAGACCGGAAGAAAACCAAGTGTCTAAAACATCAGGATCTTGTTTCAAAGATATTTTGTCCACACTTACTTTGAATCTCTTCGCTGCTTTTTCTATAGCTTCACTTTCGGACCGGCCACTCACCCAATATTTGTTGTCAGTCACCTAGAAAAGAATTGTTAGGATAAATTAAATCAAATTGAAGGGGAAATTCCCTAAATGGATTATAAAGTATATAGATATAGATTTAACTTTAAAGTGAAATTAAACTAAATTACCAGGCCAGTTGGAGTAGATGGATCATTAACTGTCACAAAGTAAACAGGTATGCGATGTCCCCACCAAAGCTGACGAGAAATGCACCAATCTCTAATGCCCACCATCCAATAGGCCCAGGTTTTTTTAAATTGCTCTGGAATAATTTTTAATTCGCCTTTTTCCACCACCTCCAATGCATTTTTCGCCATATCATCACATTTGATATACCTAGAAATTTTCATAGGCATTATATTATATAAAAAGTGCATCTTTATCCTTTTCATCTACAATATTCTTGATAAGTTAAAATAATATCCATGATAATTTTATTACCATTGAGGTTTTATTAGCGGTTCCACGACATCTTTTGATCTACTGCAAATTGGCACAACCATCGGATTATCTTTTATCTCGACAAAGAGATTTCTCTCTGTGAGTTCATTTATAATTGCCTTCCTCGCCTGGAATCTCTTCATTCCCTACAGTAGAATATAAACTCGTTTTTATAAATTATGGTGACAAATAGATTAGAACTTAAAAAAATAGTTGGTCAATTAACGAACTGTAAAGATTCCATAATCTCCAATGATATTTCCATCATCGTCAAAGATCGTGATGAAAGGGAGATTGTGTCTCTTTCCTATTTCGTAATCATTTGGATCGTGTGCTGGAGTAATTTTCACAGCTCCTGAAAAGTAAATTACAAAATATTACAAATCCTTCATTATTTATACATATAATTTACAATTCAGACGAAAGTTTACCTGTTCCAAATTCCATTTCGACGTAATCATCAGAGATAATCGGTAATCGTCTATTACAGAAAGGATGCTTTATGTATTTACCAATCAGATGAACGTAACGTTTATCTTTTGGATGTACTGCAATTGCTGTGTCTCCTAACATTGTTTCAATTCGTGTAGTCGCTACAGTGATTTTTTCATCTGAATCTTCCACTTCATAGGAAAATAACACTAAGACTCCGAATTCTACTTTCTCATTGTAACCCGGAATTGAAAGTGCAGTCCTCCCTGGTAATTCTACTTTGTCTACCTAAAAGATTGAGTGGATTTTACTTTTCATAAAATTACTTAATACGAATCCTAAAAATATACATTCTTTAATAAATACTCTTGAATCTAATTAAAAACTTGGTAACTAATTATACCTCGATATCTGAAATGGCACTTTTAAGTGTGCAAGACCAATTTACAAGACGAGTGCTCCTATAGATAGCTCCTTCGTC
The DNA here is from genome assembly GCA_032164275.1 of Synergus coniferae. Taxonomy (NCBI): domain Eukaryota; kingdom Metazoa; phylum Arthropoda; class Insecta; order Hymenoptera; family Cynipidae; genus Synergus; species Synergus coniferae. The sequence goes on from JAUEJJ010000042.1 coordinate 2,535,193, forward strand.
ATGCAATCGTACAAAAGCTTCTGTGACCGCCCGACAAAGTTTTGGATCCATCGTAAAACAAGCTCGATCCCAATCAAAAGAACTACCCAGTTTTCTTAACTGAGTATAAATCTGGTTCCCCTTCCTGTAAGAAGAAATGTTTTGATTACAGATTTATACCATTACTGAAATTTAATTTCTAAGCACGGTTTAATTTGTATTTTACTAACTCGCTTTTCCATTCCCAAATTTTTTCGACGAATTTTTCACGACCCAAATCATGCCTCGTCTTTTTCTCTTCTTTCCACAATTTCTTTTCCACGACGACTTGAGTCGCAATACCCGCATGATCGCAACCTGGGTTCCAAAGAGTCGTACGTCCCTTCATACGATTCCTGAAAATAATTATTATATTTGTTAGTTTGAAGACTTCCAATTTTGAAATACATAGTATCTAATTTTTAATGGCTACCGTGTTAAGATAATGTCTTTAATTTTAAAAAGGACTAACCATCTTGTGATAGCATCTTCGACTGCATTAGTTAAAGCATGTCCTAAATGTAGAACACCAGTCACGTTTGGAGGTGGAATCATCATTACAAACTTTCCATTAGGATTTTCTTCCGATATACTTGCTCTCTGAGAATGAAAAAGTTTAATCAATATTCTGAATCAAAAGAAAAATGAAGTATTATTAAGGAATCCCGGAATTGAAGGACTTACTCCATATTCTGGTTTGAAAAAGCCTTCTTTCTCCCACCAAGAATACCAAGCTGCCTCAACATATTGTGGACTGTAGGCATCTGGCATTGGACAATTGACATCCTTTTTCGAGCCTGTTGGAGTGTCTATGGTGTATTTAGCACTTTCTTTAGTCTCTTTCTTCTTCTTCTCAAGTTTCTAAAAAAAGAAAAAGAAATAGAATATGCAAAATTGCATTTTACACCCTAAAGAATACTTGTTTTGGTTGACAAAATCAGGTCTTCTTCTACCACTTTTATCCACAGTTTTAAAGCATGCTCCAAAATAAAATTTAATAATCCAAAAGAGAAAAAATGAGTACACCATAAATTTCATAGTGTTTATTCTTATAATTTAATTTAAATATGACTTTACAACTAATAAATAACAAATACTACAGTAAACAATGCAATAATGCAAATAAAAAGTGTGGTAAAAAATGTATGGGTCGTAAAAATGCCATATGGGAACAAAAATTAGAACGACGTTTTCAGCATTCTACAATAACGTTTTAAATAAATAAAATTACGTCAACAATCAAAAACAAACCTCAGGCTTCTCTTTCACATCTTTGACATTTGTAGATAATTTCTTTTCCTGTTTTTGCTTGAATTTTTCAAGTTTGGCCTGTTTCTCTTTTTCCTTTTGTAGTTGTTTAGCAGTTTTCGGAGGGCCTGCTTCTCCAGTAGTCACATTATTTGAATCTGCCATTTTTGCACATGCACTAAATTAAGTGTTTGATCAAAAATTTTACAACAGAATGCCGGTACTGTCTCTTTAAAAAATCTGTAACAGGAAAATCTATAATCACGTTCTGCCAAAAACGCACGAGGTTCATTTAATAAGGTTAGGTTAAATTTCCATACCTTGAAATGATGGACCAGGACTATGGAGGTCCGCCTATATTCAAGAAATAAAGCAGAATTTTAATGAAATTTATCTGAAAATGATATAAAGAGTATGACTCATGCACTCATTCAGTCATGATTCAGTCTTAATTAATCGGAGTTTTTGAGAAATGTAAATAATCCAGCAAATTGCATAATAAATAAACTCTTGGCTGTGGACCTCGGCGGGTTTTTTAAATCTTGAAATCTCTTCAGATTTGTTGAAACAGTTACAATGTTTTGAGATTTTCCGTAATATCTGAAAGAGCTTTTTGATAACTCTTTTCAACACTTTTAAAAACACCTTTAAATCCCTAAAATTAATCACAATCTCTTAACAGCCTTTGACAAATTATAGACGTCTGAAAATTCAAATTTTCGCGCGCAATCTTCGACCGTTTTCGCGACCAATCAGCATGCGATTCTCCCAATTCTTGCTCCTTCGTAAAACTTCGTCTATTTCCGGAAGTTGTGCCCTTGTGGTAGATGTGCATTGTGCTGTTGTGCGTGGTAGTTCAAATTCAAAACCCGTCGGTCTGCATTCCAGTGTTCTGGTGGACGGCGTCTGCGCCAGTCGAGCAGTTCAAGTAACATCTTTGACGTTATTTAGTGTTTTGTGTGTTTTATAGTCGAGTGATTGAATCAAAGCGGGGATGAAAATGGAGTGATTGGCTGGAGCGAGGTGCATCAGACGCCAGGTGTTTTCGCCCGTTTTCTGGAATAAATAGATATTATAATTTGTTAAAATTCTCTAATCTCAGTAACGGTAGGCTGCACTGGATGAAAAAAGGGTAAGTGCTCTCGCGGCGTGTGCCGTGGCCGTGATTGTTGTTTTTTTTTCTTGCTCTGCTTTCGTCCTGTTCTGTCCTCTTGGCAACGTTTGTTTCTGCGGTTCTGCGAGTTCAATTCAGGGACAAGACGAACCGCGCTACAATTATTCAGCACGCGATCGGCATACAAATCGGTACGTGATTCCCTTCGAAATTCGAGAACGCGATCAACTCAATGCAATTTTAGTAAAGCTTTCACTCGAAGAAAAAATGTTATGCACCTGTAGAAGATTGCAAGGAGATTTCAAAGTAAGATTCGTGGGAGCAAAGCTGATCTTTGCGGTGTTGCTGAGGGAGATAAAAAATGCGATCTTTATGGGGGGGGATCGGTAGTTTTTGCGCGTGCCGGATCGCTTGTTTTTTTTCGAGCGGAAGAACAAACTGCGGCGTGCTGCGGCGCCGAGTCGTCCCCAGCGTCTTAGCAGGTGTCTAGACTACAAAAAAGATACAGAGCAGAGCGCCTTCAACTTATTTTCAATGTTTCAACTATTTCAAATACTCAAAAATGAAATTTCAGGATTGCTGGTCATTAAAATTAGAAAATGCCAACTTTCTCTCATTTTAACTTTTTTAGTTGATGTATTTCAAATTAGTTGTACATTATTATTTAGGAATTTTTATTTCTTATTTTTATTATGAAATCCTTAAAAAAAATAATCCTTTTAAAGGCTTTTCAAAGTTGGACTTTTTCATGGGATATTTAAGATTCAAGAACTTTAAACGAAGTTATTTCAAAACTTGAACTCTTCTCAAATTAAAAACTATTCAATTTTAATCTAAAATGCCTGTATGTTAAATCATTGTTTTTGACAGATTCTCGAACAATGGATATATTCCATTGTAGGCGTTTGTTTTTGTATCTTCCTGTAGGTACACGTGGGAGATGATTTCTACGCCATATTCTTCTTTGCTTTCTATTCTTGAACTAGCTTAAACGCTTTATCTTTATGGAAAAAGAAAACTAGCATTTTAAATATTTTATTTTATTTAATCTCTTCAAAGCAAAAAAAAGAGAGTAAAACCGGCCTAAGTATTATGTTTCTAGTCTAGATACATATAAGATAAAAACTGAGTAGCGTAAAGTCAGAAGACATTTTTTTAAATTTACAATTAGATTTAAAAACCCTTGAAAAATTTACACCTTGATTTAAAAAATTCTATAGATATTCATCTATCTATCCTATACTCTTTATTTTCGTGTAAAACTAATCCTATTTACTTTGGCCGCTCAAAAGCGAGCTCAATAACTGCCTTAAAGTATAAATTAAGACATTTGGAGATCAAATTCAAACAGTCACTCGATTCTACATTATCATGTATCAGCGCGAAAAGTCAATAGCGCGTATGGATTCAAGATACCGGCAAAAAGTGGTGCTGAGACCTTGGCCTTTGCAAAACCAGGCCTGGGAATAACGAAAAGTTACCTTTTGCTCCAACAAGCTGGCCAACTCTCAATTTAAAAATGGAATAAAATTGATTTGCCATTTCGGTCAATAATTAAAACATAATGTTTTTTAAATCGTATGACTTTTATTTATATCAATCTTCAATTCCCAATCTCATATCTTATCAAATATCTATAATAAGAAAGCTAGGATTTCTGGGGTAGAAAAAAAGTAATTTAAATTTTTTTTGTACAATTAACACTGAATTAATTCATCTTTTTTGTAGGTTCTAAACGTTTTGGTAAACATGGAAGCTATATATTCGAGAAATCTGGATGTGACGCGTATTTCATTATGAAAAAATGGTTGAGTAAGCTCTAAACGAGACGTGAACAAAGAGATTAACAGGATAGGTGCAAGTGCTCGTCATTTTATGAGCGGGGTGATAGTAGCTCGAGGAAATAAAAGGGTTTAGTGATGCAGAGGCGTCGAGATGAAGATACGACACACGTTTTAATCATTCAACGAATAATTTTGCATAGCTTGTCACACGCTTCCTACACCAAATTGGATTTTGAATTACATAATTTGATGACAATATTCTTAATTGTTTGTGTCAGCAGAAACTCACTTTGAATGATGGAATTTCTAATTAGTTGAAGGGATCATCCATTGACTTAGAATTAGAAGGATACAATTATAAAAGCTAGAGGTGGCTTTCCGAAAATTAAGTTCTCACTTTGACTCGCTTTGGGTGAGAGCATTCTGACTTCTGAGGGTTGTTGAAGGAAAATCTTTGGTGAAGGGATCTATTGACTTAGAATTTAGATGTTAGAAGTAAGATATAGACGTGGATGGCAGGTGGGCAGGTGAGCAAAGAATGAAGTGGGGATGGTGAGTTAGCAAACCCTAGTGATCCTTCACACCTGAGAACAAAACCGAGCGGAACGAAAGCAAGCAAAATTGGAGGTCCACCTATATTGACGTTCGTTTTCCCCAATTTCAGTAATTTGTAAAGGGGGACTACACAAATAATGTTCTACTCACTAATCCCTTTTATTCACATCACTGATCGCCCCTTTACCTTCTTCACGTTAAATTTGCTAAGACTAAACCGTGAACTGATATGTATAGTTGTATACTCTTGAAAGTTTTTAATGATATTGATCTTCTCGTTATTAAAGATTTAAATTTTTGAATCTGATTGAAATGCATTCATTAAAAAAAATTCTTTTTATTTAGATATATATATATATATACCTATATATATTTATTTATTTATTTATTTTTACCTTTCATTCTCTATAGCATTTTTTGTGTATAATCGTTTCAACTATAGATGCTGAAAATCAAATTTTAAAGAAATAAAGTTCGAAAAGAGAGATTCGATCCTGTTTTAAGACCGTGCGATTTATAATTCAAGAGCGTGAGTAAAAAAAACCAGAATCATTTCTGGTCTTTGAGGCGAGGTTTGATGTTATCGCGAGGCTTAAGTAAGCGTTTGAAAAAGTGTCATAAATATTCTAAACTTTAATAGCCTGGGGGATCATTGCATTTTGAGATTGGTAAAAGTCCGATGACAAGAGTAACAGGTAGGAAGAAGAGGCTGGATTCTGATTATCTCCCTCTCTGTCACTCATAAAAATAAAGAAGTCGAATTCCAAAGCAGCGGTAGTCAACTTTACCCTCTTCCCCCCATGGATCCTCCTCCCACTAAGAGATTGCGGATTAAGTTGGGCTACATTCGTGGCTACCTTTGGGCCCGGAATGTGCGATGAATTCTCAAAGAAAACTAGAACAGGAGTTACATACTACCTATAACCACGACTCCTGCTGCTATCATTGGTGTTCTTTTTACATTTTCTAGTCATGTTTAACATAAAATTATAAATTTGGTGTTCAAGTATTACGTAAGCAGTTTGTGGGGGAGGGAGACTAAATAATTTCTTATTGTTTCTTACATGGGAAAGGGGAGGGTGGATAAAGGTGATCTCAAAAGTGTTTGCATAATACTTGAAAAGCCCCTATATAATTTATTAAAATCCCAAGACTTGTTCAGTGGAAATCATTAACCTTTAGAATGATAGAAGTAGATTATAAAGTTATTGCAAAAAATGTAGTCAGTCGAGAGAGTTTAAATCGTAAGCTTGAAAGTTGAAAATTGAGAATTAAAAGAATTTATATTCTATAGAATCATGTAAATTGTTTTTCGCTTTAGGCTTGAAATATCAACAGCACGTGTAAATGTAAAATATGATATAATTTTATAAGTGGTACCCATGGGTGGTATCCTGTCGGCATTAAGTCATTAGAGTACCGTTAGAAAATTTATTATCTTGTGTACGCATTCATTGCATAATGAATAAACTGCAACCGTAACAAAAATGGAGGGAAAGATTTTCCGATCTCTTCTTAGCTCACGTTGTCAGATTGATTTTTTTGATCACAGAAATATGAGTAGGAAAGGAAACTTCAGAATGATTGATATTTGCTTCGGGTCAAAATTAATTTATTTGTACATTATCAAAGGTTTGAATTTGAATTGGAAATCGTTAAAGTTTTTTTGATTTCTTTAGAATATTTTTAAATACTTTTTAGAATACTTTTTAACTTGTTTTGAATTCCTTTGAACGCTTTTGAGTGTCTAATTAAAATGTATTGATGACTTGGATAGAAGGTTTTTTTTTTGCTTTTAGTGAAATTTTTTAGTAGTATATCCGTCCTGTTGGTTTAAGTTAGTTTCGATTTTTCAAAAATCATCTTTTTTTTTTGATAACAGTACTGTGATGACTAAATTTTTCGAATTTATAAGTTTCGAAATGTAAAAGCTTTGAAAGAGATGATCGCTTGCACGTGGTCGAGTGTTGACTGGAATGGAGTCTATTCAATTATAGAAAACTATATTAGCTATATCTATTCAATTAGAAAACTTTGGTGCCGTCGAGATTTCTTACTCTCTCGCTAAAAAAAATGATAATTTCATATCTTTATGACATGCGTAGGTGAACGTTCTATCTATGAATGAGTCTGCCTACACTCTCAATGTTAGTCAATAAATAATTTCCTCAGGGTCCTTGCTAGTACAGTTTCTGTTCTTATGTGGGTGTGAACGCTGTGCGCTCACTGGATAAAAAGCAGTTTTCGTTACCGTATTAGGAAATTCCCCGCATTACCTTGAATTTTTCAAAAGTTTCACGACTTATAATGATATAATGATGTCTAAACAATTTCTATCCTATTTTATCGTCCTTTTAATTTATTACTATACCACCAAACTAGCCAACGATGCTAATGATAAAAAAAAATACCCGCTATTATTTTCAATATTTTCATCTGCATGTACACGAAAAAAATTAGTTATCAAAACTTTCCTTGACTATCATCACATCATTTATTTAAATCGTAATTTCGCTCAAATATCAATTGAATTTATTATGCCATAAAAAATCATTAATTCTAAAATTGAAAAGAGTAAGAAGGGAGGCCTAAAGTAAACACTAATAATTTTCTCGCACTCTAATAATCCTACAGGGATCAAAGGAGAATCTGACTTAAACTATTGAGCGTTTTGCGTAGGTGGAAAAGATAATATAGGTGTTTTAAAAAGTACCAAAAAGTTGGGAGGTTGCTCGCGGGATATTTAAATGGATCGTTAGCGGAAGTTTTATCGAGGCAGGGTATGTCAGCTAAAGATTTTTTTTTTTTTTTTATAAGTACTGATTGATGCTTGGAGTGTCCAAACTATCTTAGGCGCAAGAATGTGTTCTATTTTCACATGATCTCGAGGTTCTAAACTTAAACCGTCTTGTTGGCATTAATTTTAGTTGCTCTCGCCCGCAAGTGCTGCAAGTTTGCCTTGCCAATGAGGGCAAAAAGTAAAAAAGACACCAAAGAGATCCCACAACACGACGCTTTAAACCCTCTTCCGTGCTTTCAGAATGTGTCAAGATGCGACCTGTGTTTTCCCTGTGCGGCGCCATCGTGGTTTTCCTCTTTGCCCTAGGATGCTATGCGTCTGGTAAGTTTTTTCTTCATTTCAACTAATTTCAAAATTTAAATGATTTTAATTTTAATTGTCCGTAATTTCGTGAGCAAAATTTAGAAGACACCCTGTTTAATTTCAGTTTTCTGGTGAAGAGAATTTAATTTGATCAAGGCTATTCAATTTATGATTAATATTAAGACTGAAAGAAAAGAAATTGTGGAAATACAATTTGATTCTTTTATTACAGGGCAAAAGCAAGAGCTGGGCATGGTGTTCAATCGACACCCTCAACCCTTTGTTGCTCCACTTGGCGATGAAGTTTTTTTCGAATGTAGCTTAAATCTAGCAGCCGAGAAATTCGCATGGCGACATAGGCCACTAAATTCCAATAAATGGGAGCCATTTATTCATATACCTAACAGTGGCGGCAAAACTTCCAAGCATGTGGTAACTTGTGACGATGAGTCGAAAGCTGGTGACTACAGATGTGTTGCTTTCTATGGTGAGTTTCTTTTATTCATTTTAAATTAATGAAAAGGGAGATTTTGTTATTTCATGATTAAAAGCTCTCTTAATATTTGACTATTTTCTTTTACTTTTGAAATATGATTTATAATTCTTTATTTTTCTTCCAGGAACAAGCGGTTTGGCGTCGGATCCAGCTCGCTTGACTATTGCAAAAATAGACAAGTTCTTTGACAAGAGCGATGTTGAGATTAAAGTACCTGTCGGAAATACAGTGCCAATAACTTGTCCTGTTCCATATTCCGCTCCCGAGCCAATAATCCAATTCTTCAAAGACAATAATTCCATTGAAAGTGCCACAATGTCGGGTAGCAGGACTATGATAATAGAAAACGCTAAACCCTCCGATTCCGGAAAATATCACTGTACAGCAAACAATTACCTAACGAATCAAATGTACGTCAGCAACTATAATACGATCCTCACAATAGAATCAAATCAAACCCATCAAAATCCATACTTCATCAAACAGCCGCAAACGGAATACAAAGTGCAACGAGGGAAGAATATAACTCTCGAATGCTTCGGGGCAGGATCTCCAGTTCCTTTTGTGACTTGGTCTAAATTGGGAAGTAATTTGCCTACCAGAGCAACATACACGTCCTCGGGATTGTTGATAGTTGGTGCCCAACCTTCAGATCGAGGTGAATATGACTGCGTCTGGAGCAATGAAAGGTACAAAATAAAGTCAGTGATTATTTTGACTGTGGTTGAAGCTCCCAAGGTGGTAAAACCACCGAAAAGTTTAACTTTTGCTGAAGGAGGTGAACTTGATTTATCTTGCTCCGTAACTGGGCAACCAGAACCGACAATTGAATGGTTGATTAATGGAGAGACTCTGGTTCCTAATAACAATGTTGAAATCAGAGGTGCGACCCTCTCGATTTCGGTAGTGGAAAAGAAACATGCTGGAATTGTTCAGTGTGTTGCGAGCAATGAATATGGATCGCATTCGGGGTATAATTTGCTCAGGGTGACTCCTAAGCAACATGTTGGAGGAGCTGTTGAATCGAGAGAAGATTACGGAATACCTAGTTCTAGACATAAGCACACGAGAGTTGGCGGTAGACGTCGAGGAAAAGGTCGCAAACGGAAAGGACCTGGTAATTTTATTTACAGTCTTGACAACGTTTTTTCGTATTTATATTCAAAATATATCCCCTATGTTAACAATTCCTTTTCTTTTTATAGACGTTTTGGTACCGCCCGAACAGCCACAGGTGACAAGACTTTCAGACATGTCGGTGATGGTTAGATGGTCAGTGCCAGAAAACAATGGCTTGGAAATTCAGTTCTTCAAAGTTCAATACCGTGAATTTGGGCAAAAAATGAATGGAAAACAGGCTAAATGGATGACTGCGAATACGGAGATTCCAAATCATGTGCGATCTTTCGAAGTGCAAGACTTGCAGCCAGGCAACACTTATCGCTTCAGAATAGCCGCTGTTTATTCTAATCTGGATAACAAACTCAGTCCAAATTCAGTAAAGTTTCACTTAAACCGAAACACGGGATACAATACTAACAAAATGCCAATTCCACTTTTCACAAACACAGAGGCTTTGAGTCCACACAGAATTCTTCTTATTTGGCAAAATCCTGACAAGTCTGTTGATATAGATGGGTTTTATGTTAATCATCGCGCTTCAACTTCTGCAGGAGAATATATGAAGACTACAGTTGAAGGAAAGAACTCGACAAGGGCTATAATTGGTCATTTACAACCGGATACAACGTACGAGTTCAAAATACAAAGTTTTTCTGTAGATTCCGCTTCTGAGTTTTCTAAAATTTTGAGAGAGAAGACGAAGAAATTGCCGTTGGAGGTTCCTGTGCAGCAAGTTTTGCCGGAGAATAAACCGAAGCCTTTGGAGACTCCGAAGAATTCTAATATGTATGCTATTATCGGAGGAGTTCTTGGTGGAGGAATTCTTCTGGGAGGACTTGTTGCGATAACTCTTGCTTACAGGCGAAACAAGTCTAAGCAGAGTCGTGACTCGTCGCAAGATCAAGGTACTCAAGGAAGCTAGCCTTAAAATTTTTATTTTAGGTTGAGACAAATCAATGCAAATCTACTAGACGTTTCCACAATATTTTTTAATTATTTAAACAAGTATAAATCTAATTTTCAAATACCTTTAATTTAATTTAAACTGCTCAGATATAATCCTTCATTCTGTTAAAATGACATTTTTTGTAGCAAAACCAATCACGAACGGACGTGTAATGAACGGGGGAATAACCGACTCAAAGATAAACATAACGTCGAATCCGCTGGCGGGTCTGGATGCGGTGGACGATGTGCTGCAGCCCAAGGTCAGTACGCGCGACTCTTGCAATCGATGCTTTCAATTCCCTGGAGAAAGCCCTGACAAGGCGGCACGCTCGATTATTGCGCCGGGAAATGTTCCTTCAAGAAATCGATTCGATCTCAACGGCCGTCATTGTCAATTTCTCCACCAGTCCCCTCGCTAACGCCACGGTTTCACTTTTCGTGCTCCGTGGCTTTAGCTGGGGCCGCTCTGTTTACTCTCTATAGCTCTGCTCGCTCTCTGCACTCTCTCTGGAGCCGCTTTTCTTTGTTTTTTCCGAACACCACACACGTACGTTACCCACACGCTCTAGATCTGAAAGAAGCGAACGAACACGCATGTTTCTAAACAGAGCGGGCAACAGTCATCGATGGAAATGGCGTCGTTTCTTAACGGCCAGAACAACAACAGCAACGTCCACAACAACGTCGACACAACCGGGACGGCCATCAACTCGCAAAATGAACATCCCCAACTTCAAGGAGCGGTGCCTAACGATCAACCCCTGTGAACCAACTTTTAGCCTCTAGTTTATTTTCATCGTGTGCTTCAGATTCTTCAGAAGATCACCACAAATGAACTGAAGGGAATTTTTAGCTCGACCTTTATTGTCTAAAACCCGTAAGACTAATTCTTTTTAATAGTAATTCTCGTAATATATTTTTTTTACGAGCACTTACGGCCTACGAATCGAGATGTATAGATTTTTTGATACTCTTATTGATTGAACTGACTCAAATCAAGTATGTCTAATGCCAACTCTTGTGCGAATACCGAAAAAACCTCATTTTGTATTATAATACTCTCTTATGTTAAGAAATCTCAGCCCTTCCAAGAACCTACGTGATACAATTCTGCCAGCGAGTAATTTTTTCTGCAATATTACTACATAATATTGCCTGCATTTAAACAAATCATTAAAAGTTTATGAAATTAGTAGTACCTTTTTTCTTTTTTTTGTTAAACTCAGAATGTTGCTGGCAAAGCTAGAAATATTACATTTTTTTACTGAGAGAAAAACTGGCACGTCAACTTTGATCTCTTCTTTTTTTTATACTCGAACTTAGATCTTGTACTCGACCTTCCATTCTTTTTTGTTTACCTTTTTTCGAGAAGCTTTTTAGGTAAATGCAATTTTTTATTTGCACTGAATAATTTGCTAATTCATTTATTTTCTTTTCTTTAAGATGAAAGCCTGTATAATTAATTTAAGGGAATATGATGTTACTTATAATACCATAAGAACCAATTTTACATTTGCAATAATAAATATTTTTCACTAAAATTAAGCCATTTACCTCCTTCTGTAGGAAACGAAGGTAAATGACGTAGTTTTAGCAAAAAATATTTGTTATTACGAGCGTAAAATTGCGAAACTAAATTTGCTCTTATGGTATTATCACATGCCCTTAAAACGATTTTTTAAATAGATAAGGTTTTAAACACATTCAAATGTGTTTCCTCATATTTTCAGTATTTTATTTTTTGCTATTTATGTACTTCTATATCTCTGAATTTCTACCTATTTTTATAATATATGTACTTTTATTTTATACCGTCCACGTGAAACTATAGAAAATTATGGAAAACTGTTCGGTATTCGCACAAGCTTATCTAAGAATTTTATAAGACTTTATACAAATGGGGATCCAAGTGTCTTAGAAACATAAATATTTTTAAAGCTTTTTAAAAGCCACAATAAGGTATCTTTCCTTTTGAAAGAACTTCACCTTCAATTTTTTTCTAGGAATATATTTTTATCGAAACTTTTAAATACCCAAACTTGAAGGTACTTCTAATTCGTTGAATCCCCATTAAGATATAGATAAGCGAAGGTACCTTCGAAGCTCAATGAAAAGACATTTAAAATCCTTAAAGTCAATTAAAGCTTCAGTAATCATTAATAATTCAAATTAAAATTAAAGACTGGATCTTTAACAAAGTGCCTTCTCCATATTATAGAAATGTTTTATTTGCCATGATTAGTTTTTCTTCAGATTCTCTTTATTCATTCAAATTTTATTACATTCACATTGTAACGTTCAAATTGTAATTCAGACGTTTATATTTTCAAATTAAATCGGTATCATTATTTATTATTAAGTTTAGTAAACAAAAATTAGAATCTTGAATCATCAAGTTTAAAAAATGAATTTTGACTAGAAAAATAAATTCTCTTTACCTAATTAAGGTGAAGTTTCTGGAGTTTAGTTTAGGGAACGCAATGTTTTGATTGTATCAATTTTTAATTTTATAGTCGGAATGTAAACTCATAGCTTTTTTTCTGAACAGATAATTTTTATTCAATTTCATAACGGTTGTTTTACTTTTTCTACTTTGTACATAATCGAAGCTCTAGTTACGTAAAGAAAGACTGGAAAGGCAAATCATTTAATTCTATTTAGAAATGAGAAATCAATGCAGCCTAATGAACAACAATCTAATAATTAATACGGCCTAACGAACAACGACTTAAAGAATATTATTTTTTGACGTTGGCAATATTTTTTCTAACGTGAAAATTGATTCTTTATATTTTATAAAACGCTTATTATAACTAGAAGCAGAGATCCAGCCTTATGCTAACAGTATTGTGTTTTTTTTTTTTTTTTATATAAGGAAGAGACTATTATTTACTACTCTAGGATCTCTTAGAACTGACCTACGTACAGTAATTATTTAGTTTTATTGCATAGGACTAGGCAATAATATTTAATTAGGTGAAAGGAAACTAGTGAGAATCCTGTTGTGTGATGAGAAAGTGATTAGAAAAAAGAGCAAGTGATAAAAAAAGAGAATATAGGAGAAAAAGAAAGAAATGTCATTAGGGAGCAAAATTACCCATCGACAAAATTCTTGATGTGAAATTTGTAAATAATACGTACTTATAAAATCAATTAAATCAATTAAGCATAATGTTTTTCCCTCTTAGGACAACATGTTTGCAATAATTTTATATATTCAGAGAAATATATATTTTGAATAGTGTTTGTAAAAAAAATTAAGGATTTAAAAATGTTCTGGAATTGCAAAATTTTGCAACCGCACGTTCGAGTAATTAAGAGTGCGTAAAAGAATGTGAGAAAATGAATTTTGTACATAATAGGGTAAGTTTTAACTTTAGAGCAATGCATGTGCCTTACATCTTGCCCTAAATCATAATATTAACAGTAATTATTTATATATTCGACCTTTTTCGTGTACTTAATATTTTTAGTAATAAAAGAATCATTTGCAAATTCTTTTATTTCTATTTCCTGTTAATCAACTTCAATTTACAGATAGAGCTTTAAATTGGAAATTTTGTAGGTAAGTGAGTCCATAGCTTTCTTCTTAGAATTTAAAACTTAGTTTTCATAATTTTTTAGTAAAGAAAGAAATTGATCACTGGTGAAATTGCTGTATACCCCTGGGTTCAAGAATTTGAAGAAATCTTAATGTAAGCATTTTGAGATTGTATATCAAAGAGCAGCAACATTTACAGAGCAGAATTTAATTTTGTGCAAATTTTCTTACTTCTAAACATAATTATTTAGATTTTTTCTTTCCCGCAGGTATGAATTAAATTTGTTCACGAACAAACATTCGTCATGAGATCAATTTGAGCATCGATCTGAATACAAATGATTGAAGTTTATTCATTCCGATTACCTTATTAGAAAGAACTCGATTAGATGACTCGCTTATTATAATTAGCCCACCCAGAGTGTTAAGTTAAATAATTGAAGGTAACAAACAGCTTCACACACATACACATCTTTCTCTCCCTTACAATTCTTAGCGTTTACTACAAACGATTCCCCTTCTCTTCTCTTGCAAGTAGAAACGATTCTAAAGTGGTCAAGTTCAAATCACGATTCAGTCGGCCGACAACTATGCTCGAGAACAATTGGCGCATCCGGTTAGTTATAGTTTTTAAAGTGAGAAAACTGTGTAGATAGTCAGTGATGCACGTGGGTGTGATTAGAGAACATGAATGTCTAGTTTCTCAGTCAATTTAAGACATTTCAGTATAACAGTTTCATTAAAATTAAAATTTAATTTTTTTAAATTTTTAGTTTAAGTGTTCAGTGATTTTTTAATATATCCACTTTTTTAAGTTCAATTTTTACTTAAATTGTGTTTCCTCTATTTGGATTACTTCAAGAATGTTGAATCTGACATTTATAGAGATTGGTAAGACATTTTATTTTAATTAAATTGATATTTCATTTTTACCCTTTATTGCTTTTTTTTTTTATGAATCCGTTTAGTAATATTGGCTTCTTTTAAATTTGTTTTATTCTCGATAGTTAAAATGATGCTACAAATCGACTGATATTAATTAATTTCATTTGAAATAATCACTTTGTAAATAATTTTTCAAAATAATCTGAAAGATTATAGTTGAATGGTCTTGAAACTTATTTAATATTGTAGAGAGTGAAATATCTTTTGATTTAAATTGTAAACGATTACAAATAATTATGTACTATATTTCTAAAAAACGTGTCTGATAACTTTGATAGAGTTTGAGAATATTTTCACTTCGTTTTTCTTTTGCTTGAATTATAAAAGAGATGCACCTTGTTTAGCTTCAAACTTTATGTTTTGCAATTCAAATTTAAAAAATAGATGCGATAAGCAAAGAGAGGTACCAACCTCGTGTCGACATTGACCTGATTGGAGTATACCAATCGGCTTCCAGTTGTGTTGTGGGTGTTTAAAAATAGAAGAGTTTTCTCTCTAAAATGGATTGCTTTCTCCCCTTACTTAACTTTTAATTTTCACTCATTATTATTGTTACAAAATAAAAAATGTGAGAACATTCTTTTCGATTTGTTGGTCCATTTGGCTTCGAAAAAAAAATAATTTAGAAATAACTGCAACAGGTGTTTGAAAATGTTGAAGGGAATAAATCAACTTTTTCTACTAATTACGTAAATGATAAATAGATATGTAAAACAATTTTAGAAAGTTCAAGGTGCAACCAGTCACAAAAAAAAGATAAGCCTAATATAAACGTCTACTATTTAAGGATCTAGTGATAATTATTTTAATTTAATGCTAATGATAATTCGATTACGTTTAACATATATATCTAGACTTAGATAGCAAATAAAAACGTATATAAATAGTACTCATAGATCATACGTAGAGATCATTTCCCTTTCTTAGACAACAAGAGGCATTTTGTGTAAAGTACACATTTTTTTTTTAACTTTTTGTACAATAAATTTTTTCCATTGACTGTAAAACGTGTTCAAACTACGCGTTTAAAAATCTTTTAAATATTCATGGAAACGTTTTTTTTTTTGTGGCAAAATAATCGAGTGAGATAAAACGATTGTAAATTATTTTAATTAAAATTGCTGGCAGGCGTTGAAGTTAAGAAATTATTGATCTATCTTGTTTACTTCTGGTTCATTGACAATACCTCCAAGCTCTTGTGGTGTAATTACAATAAAGCATATCATTACGCGAGCACATCATCTGGACCAATTGATCTTGATATAAAGTATAAATTGTCTGCGTTTTCGTAATAAATTTGCTGTTGAATTCATAATATGGTTACTTATCCAGATCATTAAAAAGACGTTACTGCACGTGCTATGAATGCAAATTATCCAAACTCATATCATTGAAAGAGACATTTATTTCAGACTTATTTATTTAATAACTTATAGGATCAAGGAACTCTATCGGTGATACAATAGTATTAAGCCATAATTTCAAGAGAATTACCAACTATTATTCTCTTTTCTCGTAGCTTTTGAAATCCTAAAACAAGAAAAAAACGAAGAATCAACAATAGTAACTGAAGTATTTATCATGAAGTGTGACCTTTTTGGGTAGATAAAAAATAATGAAAATGCAAAAAAAGTCCTTATAGTAATAATTTATCGTTCTCACTCAAGGAGTTTATATCTCAATGATAAAATGAGATACTGTTTTGATATTATAACGTTATTTTAAAAAAATTTTGTAAGTTTCAAAGTTTCCTATATTTTACATTTATTTATTGTATAAATAAATAAGTGTAATGTGTATTATAGTGTCGAGTAGCATGCAAGAAAAAAATCTGGATCATTTTAAATACAGTCGTGACCTCGTTCTGAATTTCTGCAAGGGGCCATTAATTTTTTCTTCTTCAATGTGAGGGTCTTATAGCGCATATGATAGTATTTTAAAATCAATTCAAGATTGTGCTATAAAGAAACAGCACTTCACAACTAATGGTCTCTTCTTTCAATTCAAAATTAAATTCATCATTCCAATGGAAATGTCTTAAAATCCTTTAAATTCACTCTAAATGTCTTGGAATATAAAAAAAAATGAAAAAAGTTCGAAAACAGTTTCAAAATATTTTCAAGAATCCGAATTTTGAAGTTAGAACTTGGATCCAACATTCTTAATCTGAAAATATTGCTAGTGGCCAAATGGACCAGGAATCTAAATTAAATTGCTTGAGAATCGATTGAATATTAAGCAAATATATATTGGAACTGAAAATATACTTAGATTAATAGATAGGGGTAATCTTGAAAATGGCTAGTTGGCAATTTTAAATGACGAAATAGTTGAGGCAGATGGGCTCAAGTGGCCAACGGGCACTAATGGGCCGATTGTGTTGGGAAGGAGAAAGAATTAATAGTAGCCACTGGTTGCGGCTGCGATCATTCAATCAAAACTTTCTTGTTTCTTTGGCTTGCTTTGGCTTCTCTGACGCACATGTGACGTCAATCGAAGAAGCAAGAAGCGATGCGGTTGTACTTTGGTTGTACCTTTTATCCGTGTCCCTCTTACTTTTGTGAACCGGATCGGATCGTGTGCCCCATGTGCCCACCTCGAACTCTAAGGACCATATTGGAAAAAAACTTATATATTCATTTTGAACCAACAAAGTTCATTGGATTTCTGGTCCATTAATTCAATCTTTCAAGACCTAGTTCGGGAAATTCTAATCAGAATAATTAGCAAAGAGCAGTATTACAACCTGATTAATTAAACTAATTGTAACACCTTTTAGGTTATCTAAACCACATCCACGACGTCCTTATTATCAACTCTATTTACATGCATCAAACACAAAGCCACTCAATGAAACTTCCTTCGTAAGAAAAAAAATCACAAAAAATCTTTAATTATGTATGTCGCACGTGGTTCCGGTCACGTTCCATTATTTATATCGTTTCGTTGCAGACGACCTATTTCCAAGAATCCCTCTCTCAAGCACTCTCAAGGGAAGATGGGAAAACACCTGTTACTGGCTCGTGGCGGGAAAAGTTCTCTCAGTTTCAATTTCCATCCCAGCCCTACTAGACTATTTGAATCTTTGAGTTTTGCAAAAACTTGGACTTACTGAATATCTCAAGATAAGGGAGAAGAACTCCCACACTAGTGATCATTTATCAGCAAGTGAATATCCTCATGCAGTGATGTGATAAACTTAGAAACAGTTGGGACTGGTTGGGACTTTAGAACTTTAGAAGTGTGATTGGTATACAATGGCTGCCTGTGTCGTCGGCAAACTTCGGCTTTTCTTTTCGGCTTTCAACTTTTCAATGCGATCGCCATCTCCATCGCCATGCTCGTTTTTGAAACATTCGTCCTTTGGCGAAAATCGACTATAGAAAGGCAATGAATGAGTATTCTAATCTGCGGTTGCACTTCGCCAGTATCATAAGGAGGGCGTCGAGCAGCTGTTCGGCTATCCGAGCCAGAAAATCGAGGACACAAGCGATCCGGGTAGACGAGCACAGGAGTCTCGGAAAAGATTATCCTCGACCTTGTTCGCCTCTCAGACTCAGAGGAGTGAGGACTCAGAGGACTGAGGAGTCCTGAAAACGTACAAGACAAGCTACAAGAATTAATTTGACGGTAGCAGGGGTAAGTTTCTGGTCACGTTTCTTCATTCTTCATGCAATGTTGTTTCTTTTTTTTCTTCCACGAGCTCACGTTGTGGAGGTCATGGTCCAAAAATTCGAGGACATGTTTTTCAGTGTTTCAGAAAGATGATTTGTTGGGACCTTTTATGCATCTATCACTCATTTTTTATTATCAGAAATGTTTTTTTTGTCTCATTTGTTTTGCTGGAAAAAAGTACAAACTTTTATTATTATTAAATAGTATACAGTAGTTGAGGTGATTAATTAATTTAATAAATTAAAAAGGTTCAAGCTGTTCAGACTAATTTATATGTATAGGAAGGTCGAGATTTTTATTATAGGTTAGAATTTCCCGAAGTTGAAATATATTTCAATGTTACGAATTTGGTAACATTCATACAGAAATCGTTGCAATTTCACAATATTTTCGTAGAATTATCACAGCAATCACAGTAAAACGTTTACAACACTGAATGTAATTTTCAACCATATTTTTTACAGTGTATATACGGTTTACCTGGTTCACCTTTTTTACCATTATAAATAATTGTTTTTTGCAGTTAATTAAGCATATATTAAGTAAAAAAAATGTCTTCTTTTCTTTAAAAAATCAGGACCTCAATGATAGAATTAATTTAAAGAATTAATAAGCTTGGGTATGAAATATTCCAAATTGGAAGATTAATAATTAGAGATTTTTAAATTAAAAGGTTAAAAATTGTATTCAAAAACTGTGTGCAATAATTTTATAGTTTTTAAGTTATTGCACATTTAATTATATGAATTAAGTTAATGATGAATTTAATTTAATTCATAATTAAAGAGTATAAGCTTACAAATTGAAGAAAAGAAAGTTTGCAAATATATAAATATTAATTTAATTATACAAGTTTCGAAATTGCTACTTTTAAGTCGCCGTGGTAAAAATCTTCATAGTTTTACAATTTTTTCAAGGCTAAATTTCCGGATATAGTAAACTGATTTTAAAAGTCTGATATCAACCTTGCTAAAAATGCATTGATGCTAAATTTATGACCACGATTCTTTATTAAGACTGAAGTCTAATTTATTTACACTCAAGCCTTGAATAAAAACGGAATATCTGCCAAAATACTGATTTGCACCTGTTACAAAAATCGTGTGGCTAATTGCCAATTTAATAAATAATCTTTGTTACTACCACGTAAATTTGAAAATTCGTTCGTCCTTTTTTAGGTATCATCTTTTTCCAGGGACTGAATAGAATCTTTTTTATGAAAAGAAATTTATTGTATTTCCGACTAATTATTACAAAGGACAGTAATAATCACTGGACCATGAATCATCGCTTTACGATATGAAGTCACAGAATTCTATTCAAAATCAGGAAAAACGAAACAATATGGTAGACCCAACAGAGGAGGCGAATGAAAAATACGACGAGTTTGATGCATTCAAAATGCCTATTGCAAGATCACTCAGTAAGAGTCCATTGAGCGACGAAGGGATTGAAACTGATTCCGAAAAAAAAAGATCAATGAGGATAAGCGATGAGGATATTTCTCAGGGTCTTCATCAAAGTAGACACAATAAACTGCAAGTTACGAGATGTTGCAGTTCGGATAGTGCTGTTCTTAGTGATGATGATCAAGTTAAAGGTAGGTTTAAGAAAAGCAGTTAGAAAGAATGAAACATTTTTTAGATTTCGTCCTAAATATGTAATCAGCATGTCTGCTGTGCGAGAATTTAAGGAAATCTGATATTAATTTATTTTACATTTTTACAACTCAACTACACTAATTTTTTCTTACTTAAAATTGAATCTCTTAAAAATAATTTAAAAATTAAAAAATGTGGTTTTTAAATAAATTGAAATATTGCAATAGAGAAAATATCATTAACATAAATATGTTATCTTTGCAGGATGGGATACAATTTTGGGCGACAATGTGGATTATGAATCCAGTGAAGGAAGGCCAAGATACTGGAGGACTCCCAGCGTTGTGGTGAGCGATTACTCTGACTACTCGTATATTGACGAAAGGTTCGAAAGAAGCGATCCTGATTTAGAAAAGTTCGAAGGACATAGTGGAACTGTAAGTCAAGCAAGCAGTTGTTCTTGCCTTGATTGTGATGAGATTCGAGAATTTCGGGAAGACAATCACCTTCCCCAAGTTTGCCGACACAGGCGGCACTCAGATTCCTGCTGTCTCAGTATTAGCCCCACAAGTGCTCCTTCTTCAAGGTAAAAAGTCAATGATTTCAAACTATTTAACTACATTTACATAAGTGCATATCATTCAACTTTTGTTCTCAGCTTGCTTAACAATCAGTCGTAAGGCATGCAATCTTCTTTAAATACTCGCTTCAAGTTCGAGAGGCTATTGTTCGTTCACAAGTTTACACATTCTTTTTATAAACCGTATTATCATTGCTAAGTTTGAGAGACTCGAAATTAAAAAAAAAACAATTACAAATTCAGGAGGACATTGAAATAATGATAGGTTTTATGACTTTTATGAAGGGGTGAATCTGATGGTTTGAGTGAACGAAGTTTGTTCAAAACGTTTGTGAGTGCGGACGATGCTTGTAATATGAAACTGCAATCTGCAGTACTGATAAGCGTTGTGTCTTGGTGCTGGAACTAAGAGTGATAATAGGCGTAATTGAGTTTTACTGATGTGCCCTCGTATGTTTTGCGTTTTTACGATAATCTCGACCTTCGGGCCAAGGAAATCGAGTTAAATCTGTGAAATAAAAGAAATTTTCTGCACACATAAAAATGTCATACGTCAATGCTTTATATTTAATTCAATTCTCCGATTAAGGGCAAAATGAAAGATCCTCATTCGCAAATAAATCCCGCGAACATTTCTTAAATTTCTACAATCTCAGTAAATTTAAGAATTCATAATACTAATTTTTACTTTTTTTTTAGGAACATTCATGAGAATGGGACTAGAAGAAATTCCTGTTTGGGGTCATCAAATCCATACTTCACGAAGTTACAAGAAGCTAATCATTATGAACAGTCGATTTCTTCGAACCAGGAAAAATCTTTTTTGAACATACCTCCAGTTCGGAAAATATCTGATTGTTCTACAAACTCTAGTCTCAGCGGAGATGATTTCGAGATCACTGAACTTCAACCGGTGAAACCTTCAAAGGTGAGTAATCTTATTTTTGTCTATAATTTCAGTTTCCTCATGAACGTTGCCATCTGGCGAGTCAGCTGCGAGTTTTAGTGAATCGTATATCGATAATTCAGTTTTTATGCAATTTTTAAATAAAAATTTGCAATTCTAGAGACTAGAATCAATTTCTGATATTCGAATTTAACAAATAATTAATTCTTACCCATGATAAAGAATGCGAGTGGAAATTCACTTTTGGAAACAGTTTAATATACAGAATACTAGTAGTGAGAAATTTGTCAATTTGAAACCCTTTAAATAAAAAAAAAATTAATATTCAGGAAGCCTAAATTTAAAAAGATTCTAAATTAAAATTTTACACGTTTGGCTCATTTGAAGAGAAATTCCTCGAAACCTTGGATTTTGCATGTATAATTCACCCAAAATGTACATAATTATCTCACTTACGTTAGATCGAAACTGATGTGCGTATAACTAAAAACATAGGCAAAAAAACAATATTTCGAAATGTTCTTTTAAAAACTTTAAAAGTAATGTCTCAGATCTTAAGAGTTCTCAATTATTTTTTTAATTAAAAGTATTCTATTAAAATTGAAATAAATTTATTTCGAAGTCTTTTTAAGTAAAAATTTGAGAATGATTCTTGAGTTTCTCGAGAGATTGTCATCATTCTTTTATATGGGGTTAAGAGAAAGGCAGAGTCGCTTTATCCGCATATATACTATTTGCGTAACTATCTAGATATTCTTGATATAGAACAGCAGCTTCCCAGAAGGCAGACTTCGAATTAGATTTTGCCTTCTCGTATTAATCTTTGGAGTCTACGTATTTCGTGTATATAATATATATATATAATTATATATATATATATTATATATATATATTATAGATATAAAGGTATGTAGGTATTACAATATCCCCCACTTTCCACATTGACACCTACATTCGTTGCATACATAAAAATATATTCGAATTCATCAATGCATTTGCTTGTAATCGCCTTTAAATGGTCTGCAGCTCACTTTCTCTTGTCGATCCTGTTGGGGACAGAATTACTTGTTCATCAGAACTAATGAAGTAGCTTTTATCACGCTTGAGTAAACCTTTTTTTAAAATTTATTTTACACCAAGATCGCGAAACCATTTTTTCGTAAAGTTATTTCGAATCAATTATTCCAAAATTAAATATCTTCTAATTATCGCAGGTTATTCAATAATATAATGATAATTATGAAATTAATATACCTGCGTTGTGAACAAGATTTGTATTTTCTTTGGTTATCTACATTTCTTAATTACTCATAAATTACAATGGTGTACAAGATAAAGCCTACTTATTCGTGTTTACAAGAAAAAAATGCTATTTACCATATCATAACACATCATAAAATAATAAATTGGTTGCACAATATGAAAAGGTACAAAAACGAAAAATTTAAACAGACATTTGAAAACAACAATTTAATAATGACGTTCAGAAAAAAATAAAAATATTGCGCACAAAAAAGTACTCATTAATATTTTAATATTTTTCTGATATTTTGGGTGTCAAAAAATAATATATTACTGAATAATATATTCTTATTAGCCTTTGGGTTACGGAGGTTATGGGAAAGTTGCGATATTTACGTGAATACTATTGAATTTGGGTATATTTGCATTGAAATTCGATTAGTGACTACCGGTTGATGTAAACTTGCGTCATAAGTTTTGTTGTCGCAAGGCGTAGATATTGTACTTTTTTATGCACGCTATGACGTCAGAAATCAAGATGTTACATTGAAGTTGAATGCCCTCGCTGCATCATTCTCGGAAGTAAATATTCTTCCAGACTTGTCACAAAACCGTTACGTCTATTAAAGGCTTGTTAAGCCTTTCGGAAATTTGGAATAAAGCTTTCTGATTTTATTTTTGTCTTCTTTTGTCAGTACTTGAAAAAAATTCAGGCTTCTTGTGGGAATCAGAATTTAGTTGAATAAAAATAAATGGATTCTAATTTAACAAAATATATTCCGAATTCCATTACTCTAATTAGAATGAGTAGATTTTAATTTGTAGTTTGAAAACAAAATCCTCAATGAAATATCGTAGGCAAAATTTAGTAGACACCCGGAAGAAAATTTGTTGATTTACATAACTTTTTAACACTATAAATAAAATGAAAGTTTTCGATAAAATTGATTGAAAATTCAACAGTATGAACGAAAATTCCCTGACCTGATATTAAAAAACCTTGTCGAAAACTTTCACACCTGCACGCGGCTAATTGAAACATTCGTTAAATCCTCGATTTTAACGAGTACCATTTTTTTAAATGAAACCCGGTACGTTTGTCGCAGTTTGTCGGTACAAACGAGCCTGCCAGAGGAACATTGCTATACGTGTGTCGCGTTTGCAAGTATTGGTAGTAAGTCTCAAGTATCCTGTAATGACCATCCTCGAGCCAGTCAGTCACTCAGTCAGTCACTCGGTAACTCACTTCGTTCTGCTTTCTTTATTCGGCCACAGTCTCTCAGTATTATCTCGGGCTAAAGCAATCGATAATTTTTTAATTAATTAAAAAAAAGAATAACTAAAATTCTAATTTTGTATCGTCTCTTTAAAACAAATTTTAAGTTTTGTTTATAAATTTAAATCGAAACGTGCAATTTTTTTTGTTACACGATTTGTGATTAAACTTTGTAATTTTTAATATTATTTATATTGAATCTCATTCAGGAAACCAATTCATTATGATTTTTTCTACTCACTTCTTCGATTCTTCCGCAAGTATCGAAGTATCATTAAATCATTTAAGTGATATAATTATTATCTACTAGCCATCCACTTTTTTCTTCCTCTATACTGTTTTTATACAATAGTTTATATGAAACTGATAATTAAGGAGTAAAGACGTTATTTTGAATTATTAAATATTAAAATAGTCATAAAAACGAATTTTATGACAGATTATTAAGTCGACGATATCAAATTTACCTCAGAAATAGGGAAATAAGTTTTGCTAAAATATCTATAAATCAGTCTTGTCGGCTGATTAAAATTTTATTTTTTAATAAATTGAGACTTGGATTAAAGTGGCGAGTTTTTTCAGTCAAGATATTCTGAATCCTTAAAATATAAATAGATAATATTTTCGAATGTACGGAGTAGAATGTGGATTGTGAATCTACACAAAGAAAAGTAAAATAAAACGAACCTACGTCACGAAAAACCTATTTCAGGTCTCGATCATGTTCCATTGTCCGATGAGAGTCAGTATCAGTCAGTATGCTCACCGGTATAGCGGTTCAGTGGATTGTGATTTAATAGAGTATACTTAATAAAAGATATTAAAATCATTTGAAAAATAGAAAAATGTTGATCTCGCGAAATTATGGCTCTAATTATATAATTGAACAAATAAATAAACAATAAACAAACA
Organism: Synergus coniferae; assembly: GCA_032164275.1. Taxonomy (NCBI): domain Eukaryota; kingdom Metazoa; phylum Arthropoda; class Insecta; order Hymenoptera; family Cynipidae; genus Synergus; species Synergus coniferae. The sequence continues at coordinate 2,560,260 of JAUEJJ010000042.1, forward strand.
AATTGAGAAACAGAGTGTGAAAGAGGATAACAATCGTGAGGTGTAGTGAACTTATTTAAAATATTTTTCAAAGAAAAAATATTTAAAAATATTGTTTTTAAATAAATTTTAATGTTACAATGGAACAAATTAGGCACCTTATATTTATAAACGGGAAAAATACGGGAATTTTTCGGGAATTTCCTGGGCAAAATTTAGTAGACACCCTGTTATTGAAATAAGGGTATAATTTACCTTTAAAATTAGCCCTGGAAATTTAAAAAGTGTTTATTATTTCGAAAGTTATTGTCATCTTTATAAAACATTGAGATTTGACGTTTTTTTTTTCTATTTTTGCAATATCTTCTTGACACTATCATGCGATTCTCAAGTTGTGACTCGAAGAACTATAAAGTTCTGGTTGAAGAGTGGTGTGCCCTTTTTCGGTACAGTGCCGAGGAACATTGCATTTTACGACCTCCGATCGTTTGGTTTCATTTGTACATTTACATCGTCAGCCGATTTATATCGCATTAATACCACCGCCACCGCGTTGACCAAAGTTGCCCGCCAGGGATCAGGAAAAAATTCTTTAATATCCTTCGTGTGATCGCCAACGGCAAACGATAAAAACAATGGCGTGTACGCGCGTTTTTTTTTAATTACCCTCTATAAATTTTCGATCACGTTTTAACGATCTGAGGCGTTTTTGAGTGAGGTTTTAAGTGGTTGCGAAGGCATTAATCTTGTAATATAAGAGCCCAATTGATACAAGGTAGACTCAACAAAAAGTTCAATGAAATTAAATGCCGCACCATTAAATTTTGTTGACTTTGTACAAAATGATTTGTAATTGATTTTAAACGCTTGTGTAACAATTGGCTTTTTTAAAAGGAATTTAGGACCCCTTTTAATTAATGGAAACTAAATAACTTTATAGAGGTATTAAATCGCTTAGACTTGATACTTGATATTCCTTTAAAATAATTTTCTCCCATCAAGTCAATAAGGTTTGAGTTTTACACTGAAGTCGTTAAAGAGAATTTATTTTACTGCAAAAAGTGAAAATTTTATTCTAAAGGTCAAAGGAAGATCTCCTTATTTTACTTTGAATTTCTTATGAAGATTTAATCTTCATTCATCTGGAAAGTTTTGAACTTTCAAATGAACGAATTTTTGTATGGATTGTATTTTAAACTAGAAACCGTTTAAAAATATTGATTTATTTACATTCAAAATTATTCTATACGAAAAAAACTTATGATGATTATTTTTATTTTTAAGTGGAACAATATTTCTGAATAAAATAGAATTGGGAAAAAATATTTCGTTCATTTGAACGTTCAAAACTTTTGCTACATCTTTATTCGAAGACTTTTAACGACAACATCCAATTTGATTTTCAAATTTCAAGTCCTCTTAACGTGACCGAGTTTATGTTTCTTTTCTAGAATAAAAGTAAAAAGATGACTTTCACACTTTGACAGTATTATCTTTAGAGAAGTAAGTCAGTTGTCGATAAAATAATTTAAAAAAAAAAGTACTCATTCTCTGTCTCAGACCATCAATCAAAATAAGCGTGTTTCTTTAGCTACAGAGTAAACGGTTTGAGATTCATGACGTGAACAAAGAGCAAAAGATAACGTGCAGTAGTTTTATGCTGAGAAAGAAGTATGTACGTTCTACCCAGTTATGATACATATATCTTTTTTTTGGGGGAGGGGGGCGCCAACTTGCATAAATGACTAATGTCGAAAGTTTCAAATTAGTAAAACTTGATTGTTTAAAGCGCAATGTTGCGATGAGCTCTCTTTGTCTTAGGAAATAAATAATTTTTCTAAGACTTTAAAACGTGTCTAAAATATTTTAATTCCTTGTAAGGTGAAAGGAAGAGATTGACCACTAGTTGAATATAACGTATATTTTTTCCATTGTTGCCAGTTCAGTGTCAAGGAAAAATTCTAGTTCTTCAGTTACGTATAATCAAATTGCTTTTATTAAACATGTAAAAATGATTTTAAAATGAAAATGGGGATTTAAAAAGTGAAGTGTATCTAATCGGAGGTGAAGTTAATCACGGGGATTATATTTAATGCGACAATGAGAAACACGCAACGGATATAATAAAGAACGTAGATTAAAGAAGAGGCAAGAATATCCCTGCATCAGTAAAATATTTTGCACGACTTCAGAGAACACTAAAATTGTAACTTTGAATCGGAATGGAGTTATTTTGAAACTAAATATAATCTCAACATTGTAAAGTTGCTTTTCAGAAATTCAATTTCATATGTTCTCTTTTTTTCTTCTTATAATATTCTCAGATATATAACGCAGATTTAAAATTCAGATTTGAATTGATTAATAATAGTTCAAAAAAAAACTTTTAAAAAAATGTAAAAACTTAATTTAAAAAACCGAAAAAAGGTAAGGAAATTTGTTTAACCTGAATTTTGAATTTCTTTAGAAGCCCTAGTGAGATCCTGAATACGTTTACAAATTGAAACCTTGAATTTTTGTTAATATTGATGGAAGGTTCTGTAATTTTGTATGAACTAGCGACAGCTCTAATATCCGTGAATGAAGTGAAACATAATGCAAGAGGAACAAATGCCACAATTGCATAATCGGAACGCGAGGTCACTGAGAGAAATCTTGCAGTGTTGACATTACCAAGAACCTGGTGATTTCGAGTGTTTAGGAAGCTGCAGTTGATAAATGAACTGAGGATGGAAAGTGAGGATACAGAAGGCAGTTCTGGATGCACGAAAGTGTCGACGTGCCCGACGTCGACGACGTCGACGATGTCCCCGAGTCTGAATCTGATGGAGCAACTCCTCTTGGCGAAGATGGAGAGGCAGACAGTGACGGAAGATCGCGAAGGAAATCGCCACGGTGAATTTCACCTCTTCTCTAAAAAAAAGACTCTTTTATTCAGAACGGACTCTATGGATAGCCAGACTAGTGCGAGTACCTTCAGCTCTATCCTTTCCAACGATTCGACTTCTACGAGCAAATACTGCCGGTGTGACGATTGTCTTTTGGGTATCGTCGACCGATATCAACAAAATCCACCGACGGTTGGAAGAAAAAAGGTAATTTAAAACGACCCATTTGTCTCATTTAAAAGAACAGGGTGTCTACTGTATGGGAATTTAAGGAAATATTTTTTTACACTTGTAACTTTTGTTAAATCTCTTGAAATCTGAGAAATCTTGTAAAATAACTTAACAGTAAATCTTGAATAAGCACCAAAATCAATTTAAAAGAAAGTTAGGAGGAAAACAATTCAAACGGGAGATGAAAGTCATTCGTTTATATTTAGTTGATCATAATCATTCTTGAAGTGATTATGACGACAAATTGGCGGCTTTAACTGATTCAATTAATGACCTTGAAATATGGGGGGCGTAAAGTTGCGTAATGCATTCTTTTACAGACATGCAAAATATAAATACAAAGAGTCACGATGATCATGACATGACTGCAGGCAATTTGGTTCCGCTCGTTAGCTCCTCTCGTCTCCTACGTGTCAATTTCATCCTGGTGTCGATGGATCGTGATAGATCATGATTCTGTTACGTGATCCAGTTTAGGTTCATAAAGAGGAGGGATCCCACATTCACCGCTTACCGACCTATCATCGGCCAAAGCATTTTTATTTTTATATTGGTCTTCGTCGTGGTCGTGTAACTGCTTTCACTTTCGATCATATCTTAAAATTCAACCTTTCAAACTCGCTTTATGGAATCGATACTAATTTTTCTTTTTTTAATGATACTTCTAGCTGCGGCATGTTGACTCAAATAATTCAAAATTATCATTCATTATATAAATTCAAGATCATTTTTATTAGTCTCAATTTTATAAACTTATTGAATAATTTGCTACCAAATTGTAGTAATTATGCATTACCTATGTAAATTAAAACTTTCGAAACTTTAGTTATAAGATTGACAAGAAATTTAAACATTAGACATCTATATGAATTTGAATTATATAAGGAATTAATTGGAAAACTTTGAGTTAATGAGATTAAATTTACTAGGACTTTCTTATTTGGCCCAAGTTCCAATTGGAATTTTAATCATGTAAAAAATGATAAACGTCAAATTGGTCGAATAACAATGATTGATGGGTTGTCTAAAAGTCTTCTTATAAGGGTGAGCTTGACCTTCGATACTTCTATCGCCTAACTACACGCGTGAATTATGTAGGAGAAATAAGCAATATCTTGCTGCCAGTAGTGCCAGTCAGCAAAATAAATGATTTGCCTTGTTCGACTCAGTTCGCTGTTCCTTTCGATTTTAGTTTTATTACTCAATCGCGATATCAATTAACCAATGCTCTCCTTCTTTTTCTTTGTATACCATTTATACATGATTTGAAATGATCGTCGCTAGTCATATTTTTTTTATTACACTTATTTAAATTGGCACTGAAGGTTTTGAACCAATTTAATTAATTTAAAAATAATTTATGCTCCATGACAAGCTATAAGAATCTTTAAATTTTTTTTTCATTCAATTAATTTTAATTATCATATTTTAAGATATTATACATTATTATTTTTTTTATAAAAAAGGCAAATTAAGATTACTTTGCATTTGACAAATGCAATCTCTTGAAATTGAACTTGATGTTGCTGCAACTGTTCTGATATTAAATTACACTGTAATTCAGAAATTGGCGTAAATCCAAAAAGTTATTTTACTCTATTAATAGAATATTTTTCTGGGATATTTGTATCAGTAAATCAACTGTTCTTAATCCCTATATCCGGATTATTATTTTTATTATTGAACAATATGAATAAGTCAGACATTTTAAAGTTCGAATTAAACATTTGGTTTATTCTTATAATTTCTGTATTTATTTAATTAATTCTCTCTTAAAGTCCCAACTCATGTTTGTGCATACTTTAATTGCACTCCTACAGTTGTTAAATATATACTTACCCAGCTTGAATATAACGCAATGTGCGAAGAACGCGAGGACAGCGGACACACTCGTTTTCTAATTGTTTAGTACATGAGCTTGATACAATGCCTATTCAGGAATCGCAGGAGTCATTAGAGCATCCCAGGAATTCGAAACAACCTCGAATCTAGTAGCAAATAGAAATAATCTGCCAGAACCGCAACAGAGAACCCCTCTTTTGCTTTTTCATTGCACGTACCAGGCATTAAAGTGTCTTTCAATTGCTGAATGCTGAATCTGTCGAAAATTAGCACCTTTTATAGAGACGAGTGTGAACAAATTAATTTCACTCGGATATCTGATTTTCTGTTTCTAATCTTTTTTTGAAAATTACTTTACGTAAATTTATATTTATTTTGTATCAGGTTTGTTTTCAAATATTAAAATAAGTAATTTGAAATTTTATAATTTCTTAAATCTACAGCTTCCAAATTAGGATTATAAAGAAACCTTAATATTTATAACTTGCGACTTCGAATTTAGAAACTTCCATTATACATATTTTAGAAATATTTCTCATTTTTGACCTTTTTGAATAATCTCTTAAGTATGTACTAAACATACATACCACTAAGGAAAATGAACTCAACCTACATATTTTAAAATGTTTGTCAGATCTTTCAGCACGCTTCTTTATTTTTGTTTACACTATTATACTTTTCTCATTCAAATTAAAAAAAAAAAAAAACAGAATTAACATAACTGATACTTTGAACTAACTGCAATACTGGTTTTTTTCTGGACCTTTTATCTCGATATTTTATGGTGATCGTCAGATATTTTGACCAGATGTGTGGCTCAGGGCAAAAAAATGACTATGAAAGAAAGCAGTATTGATCCATGTATGTAAATTTATTCTGAGGTTTTATTTATCTTTCGACTGTAAAGAATAATCGTGTTTGCATCTCTCTACTTTTTTGTTTTTGTCATTGATTTTTTTATCACTAGAGTTCAGTTTCATTCAAGAAGTGTTGAATATAGTCGAAAGAATCCTGTCTCTTTTTTGCAATTAAAAAAGCTATTTTATAAATAAATTGCTTTTAAAATGTATTCAAGAAACGTAATTTTTATTTTTTTTATTTATTTTATTTTATTTTTTTTTTCAACTTGAAATATAGTTTTTTTGCAATCTGGTACCAAGTTTAAATTTCAAATAAATTAATGATGTTGAACGAAGAAACGCGTGAGGCTTCTGTTTTTAATGTTAGACATAATAACGGAAATCGAAAATTCTAAAAATTCGAATTTATCAGTCGCAGAGATTATAATTACAAAAGGTGTGAGGGAAAGAATGAATTCTATTTTTTAATTCTTATTTAAATCAGCTTAGAAAACACTTATGTATATTTAATTTTTCCTTGGTAAAAACCTTAAGTAGGACAGAAATGAATTATTCTTCAAATTATACAAGTTAAAAAATTCTTTTGTGTCACGAATCTGAATGTCTGAACCGAATATAATTTGAAAAACGCCTGCAGGTTGCCTGCATCTGTTTAAAAACATATGTAAGCAATCTGATTGGCGAATTACAGTCTAAAGTTTCATTTAAATTTTAAGTGAAAGCGGAACATTCGTACCATAAATAATTCAGCTCTTATTTATGTTGCAAGATTCTTAAAACAGTCATATTTTAAATTAAAGTTTAAATATTAAAAAAAAATTAGTTTTTAACATGTGTAAAACATTTAAAATTTTCAAAATCCAAATTTATTGAATCATAAAAAAACGCTAATTATTAAATTCCCGCAAAATTTTTAAATTATTAAAAATTTAAGAGTTTAAAGCAAATTATTAATTCGTTATTTTTTCAATTCATCAATTGTGAATTCGGAAATTTGATAATTCAATAAATTTGAATTGCGGAAACTTGAAAATTCGAAAAATTCGAATTCGGTATTTATTTTTTTGGTATTTTTGATTAGTCTCATAACTTTATTTTTTCAAGGAGGCTAACGATGGTTGTATTGACATAACTACTTTACTGCAATGTAAATGTGTACTTTTAAATAAGTACTTGTTTTCTTTGTATTTTCAAATTTTTTTTCATAACGTCACCAATTATGACTAACTTTCAAACGCTCGGAACTTTTTTTTGGAAAGTACACTATCGTCACTTGGAGCATCCCGAGAATCTCTGACGTTATTTCCCTATGAAGTCATGAATAAATTGTACCAAAATACATTCTATACATTATTAAATAAAATTATAAACGAAATTTAAAGATGATTCTTAAAAAAATCCTATTGAGATTGTTTTTAAATTAAAAAGGTCGTTTTGAAATTAGTAAAATTTTTAACTGAAAATCCTTAAACACTTTTGAGACTTATTTCTCACCTATTTTTATTTGAAAAAATACCTTTTCACCTTTTTTAATTATAATAGGTACAATGATAACTGATATTAATTTATTTTTTGTGTGTATTCTTTCCAACTTAACTGCGCTACTTTTTTCTTATTTAAAATTCGGAAATTGTCCGCGAATTTTGTGGGCAAAATTTAGTAGACACCCTGATGATACATTACATAAAATTATACATTATGTGTTTAAAAAAATCATGATTTTGTAATTAGAAAATATAAATTTGAAAAGTAGAAAATTTTCCTGTGAAATAAAAAAAAACCGGTTTTTGTAAACAAACCATATTTTTTTATTTCACGAGGTGTACATGTTTATTCACACCTAGTGAGTGATATAATCATTATAATCGATTTGGATCACTCGTACGCACATCATTGACACGCTTGCAACAATGTGAGTGTGGATTGACGGTCGTCAGCTAATAACGTATGTACGTAAGTTAATTAGCTGGTTACCAATGACGCATTTCATTGGAGGGACAATCGCGCCGCCTCTTATACTTTACAACTACATTCACGTAAACATTCCGAAACACCACCACTTTTACAATATCGTTGAAATCATCAAAAGTCAATTCGTTCCACCACCGATTCAGTACTTCCAAGGCATCTTCGGAAACTAAAGCTCCTCAAGTCACTGTCCATCCCGGTCTCCATTCTTTAATCCTGCCACCAAAGCGAGTGCAAAGTGCAACAAATTTTTCTGTGTATCTTGTTTCAAGACTTATTGAACAGAGAATTTTTAAGGAAAAATCTTTTTTCAAGAAGAGGATTTTCAAAATAGGATCTATAAAGGCCTTTGTTAGCATTATCATTATAGGCTGGAAATTTAGGAAAAATAATAATTAAATTGAAAATAAAAGTGAGCTAATTGGAATTGTGTGATCGAAGACTTGGGAGCAAACGAAGATTATCTACGTAATTTAAGTGTACTGATGGAGTAATCGTCGCGAAGAAAATGGCGACTGGAAATTAAAGTTTAATTCCACAACCAAGAGAAGCCAAAATCATCTATCTTGAATGACTAATCGACCTTTAATTACAAATAAGATTTGGAAAGTTCTTCTTCGAACTTGGACCCAGTTTCAATTTTTTAAAGAAGAAGAGCAAATTTGATTAGTTGTCTAATCTTATTAATAAATTACTTATTATTGTAGAAATTGAAGATACTGTATTGTTGAAGGCGATAAAGAGGGACTGTTGACCCAGCAAAAAATATAATCGGTTTTGCGAGGGCCCAGTGCGGATACGATTCGTCGTGTGCGGTCAGAAGCAATTAAAAAGTGGCACACGCGCTTTCCATCGTCTCCGAAGTAGAGGCAGCAGAAGAAGAGGGCTCAAGACCCGAAATATAGGTGGAAGTTTAGTCCTCCAGACGATGCCGATTCGACAGGGCGAGTGTGAAGCGATGTCCTGCAGGTTTTATCCGATCAAAATGGTATCATGAAAGAAGTTCTTTTTTTTCTGCTCCTCGAAACGAGTCGTCTGACCTAGAAAGTGAATCCAGTTGAAAGAGAATCATCACTGGCTAAATATCAGTCGCTCAAAATCACCCAGAAGAGTTGAACTAACTCGAAGAGTTCTTTTAAATCTTTCTTCTGGAAATAGAAAAATAATTTGTGGTGCAAGTGAGAAAATAATTTTGTGGAACGAATAACTTGGAATTGTAGAGTTAAGATATATACTTCATAGGAACAATTATATAAGAACTTTATGAGAAGATTTATTTGTAAAAATGCAGGAGACTTTTGAGAAAGTGATACCAACAATAGTTTGCACGAGAGTGAATTTTGGGGAAAATGGATTACATACTGATGAGTTTGATTGTGAAAGGAAATCGAAAAATAGAAGGATAGCGAGATCTCGAGCGAGAAGAAATTCAAGAAGATTATCTATCAATTTGAATCGATCCTCATCATCATCGAGAAGCCCGTCACCTTTATCGAGTCCTTCAAAAGTTGTACCTTCTCTTGAGGATTTCAAAAGGACGGATGTAAAAGAGGAAACTGAAGTGGTTGCTCCATTTAGTCCCGGATATCGAGAATATCTTCAACTTTTGAACGTGCCCTCGACCGGATTTCCGCAAAATTTGGAGTGGAGCGAAAACAGTGGAGATGATCTAAGTTCTGAGTGGGATTCTGATCAATCCGGCAGATCAATCGATCTTGTGAATATCGATGACGCAAACTCGAAGGTAATCCGATGCGTGTGATTCGTTTCGTTATGGAAATCTTATATCTTTCTGGATTCAATTCTCATGTGGGATTTGAAAAACAATGTTATTCATTATTTAAGTCTGTCCAAAATTGAATGTTTTTCCGTTCCGAGTTGTTCAGTTTTTTATACTTTTCAATTTAGCTAGCTTTCACACTCTTTAAAAAATGTCTATTATAAAAAATATAAATAAATTTAATTTTGGGGATTATAATGCTGATTTTCCTTGTTGAAAATAATTTTTATATACTATAGAATCAATTTTAAATAGAAAAATAATTTGCAGTTAAATAAATTGAAATCAGAAAATTGAAAATTTTTTATATTTTCTTTGAAACTTGTATATTTATATTCTTATCTAACATTTCAAAAATAGAATTCAGGTTGAACAAGTTTACTATATATGTAACTGTATACAAGACAATTAGCTTAAAGTATCTTTTTTTTTTAGTGATAAAGCACAATTAATAGCGTCATAGCATATTTTATATTTATATGAAGGTTCGAGTTTAAATTAGACTCGAATGTAGATTGATTGATTCAAAACTTTGTATATTAATTTTTCATTTTATTATTATCAATCTGAGCTACAAAAATTTGAGATTTACCCGACACGACTTTAAACTTTGACTTTTCATTCAGAGTACATATGTATTATAACTTAAAGTCAAAGGGTAATTAATTGTAAATACTAGAAGTTCAAGAACACTTGATTTGCTTAACGTGTTTCGTATTAATTGTATAATAATTTCCAGCCTTATCAAAAATATGTTTCTGAAATTTTCTAGACAATTTTATAAAGTGTTAAATGTTATTCCTTTTTATTTGTTTCAGACTTCGGGATGGAGGAAACTCAGAAATATTGTTCATTGGACCCCCTTCTTCCAAACGTACAAGAAACAGCGATATCCATGGGTAAATTATAAGTAATTTGAGCAATTTGTTAGAAAATTGAGTTGAATAATATTTAAATATGTAGAGTTTTATGAAACTACTAAAATTAAAGTAAGATTTTAAACTTAGAAGTTCGAAGGCAAACAAAAATTATTTATGTACTCAGGTTCAATTGGGTGGACACCAGGGAAATTTTCGAGCGGGTCCAACTCCAGGAACAATTCTAAAAAAACTTTGTTCTCAAGAAGAAGCATGCTTCAAATTATTGATGCACGATATTCTGAGGCCTTACGTGCCTGAATTCAAAGGAGTACTGGATGTCCGAGAGTCAGAAGAAAGAACACAGCAGGAAGCAGATTCGGTCGTGACAACGGAAGGAGAAACGGAAGTGGATAAAAGGACAATTATATCCTCGTATCTGCAACTTCAGGACCTTTTGGGCGATTTCGAACAGCCTTGTGTTATGGACTGCAAAGTTGGAGTCCGAACTTATTTAGAATCTGAACTCGCGAAAGCCAAAGAAAGACCTAAGGTATGGACCAGAAATGAACAAAATACTTTTTCCCAATTCTGTTTTATTCTTTATCCTTTATCTGTTTATCTGTTTAAAAATAAAAATAGGTCTTAAAAATTTCATATCCTAAAGTTCATATTATGAAATTAATTTTTAATTAAATTATTGACCAGTAAATTGTTATGTATATATTAAAAATTTTCTTGTTTACAGTTACGTAAGGACATGTACGAGAAAATGGTGCAAGTCGATCCTTCAGCACCAACTGCCGAAGAACGTAGAGTTCAAGGAGTTACAAAACCTCGATACATGGTTTGGCGAGAAACAATTTCCAGTACAGCGACACTCGGTTTTCGAGTCGAAGGAATCAAGTTGGCACATGGTGGTTCTTCAAAAGACTTCAAAACGACGAGAACTCGAGAACAGGTGAGAAAATGAAAAAGTAGTCATTTTTCTCTTAAAGTCCCTGAGTATAAAATTTTAATGCGTTGTTTTTAATCATTTTTATTAATTGTCAATGAAGAATGTTTCTGATAATAAATAGTTAATAAATAATGAATATTTTTCAAGGTGACCGAGGCGCTAAAGCGATTCGTCGATGGTTATCCTCACGCACTTTCGAAATACCTCCAACGCTTGAAAGCAATTCGAGCAACTTTAAAAGCTTCGCCATTTTTCGCCTCCCATGAAGTTGTGGGCTCGAGCCTTCTATTTGTCCACGACTCTCGAAACGCTGGAGTTTGGATGATTGATTTTGCGAAAACATTGCCTTTACCCCAACACCTGCCTCGCATTCGTCACGACGCTGAATGGCAAGTTGGCAATCACGAAGATGGCTACTTAATAGGAGTCAACAACCTCATAGACATTTTCGAAGACATTCGAAACTCCGAAACGTAACTATTCAAAAGAAACATTAACATTCAAAAGAAACTACTGCCAGACTTGTTAGCGGTTGGAAAAGTGGACTAACATCTCCAGATCTTCTATGTATATCGAAATTACTCTAGTGTAAACGAATTTCCCTAATTTAAATACGAATTTCAAAAGAAATTCAGCGATTGACAATTTACGTAAGAAGTAAACGTAAAACATAATGTATAGAGGATACGTACTGTGTTCAAGATAGATTTGATCCTACTTTAATTGCTTAATTATTTCCTTATTCAAGAGGCAAGTTCCTAAGAAGAAAATAAACGACAAGGAACGCGAAAAGTATTTCATAAAAGCATAATTTCATAATTTGTAAATTACAAACGAGAACCAGACCAAAGACGCGGTGGCTTTTTTGTTGCCTAGAAACCCACAACTGTATATTAGTGAAGGAAAAGAGCACTAGACTGTAATGTTTATAGTTAATTTAATTTTCACCATATACGTAAGTTTTTATTTATGTTGCAAATAACATTGTGAAATCAGTTTTGGTACAAGATCTTCTGTGTTTTGTAATCAACTATAATCATACATTTGTAAATTACGTCACCATTTTCACACTCTGTATTCATTCTGATCATCATCTACCATCATCGCGTATTAAAAAGATGCATTCTAATTACCACACATGTTGATGTTTTTTTTTGCACGAGACATTCCTCCTGTTTTTTTATTTTAATTATACTACGAAACTAGAACGTAAAAGCTATCTCACAATTTGCGTTTGTAGCAGAAGAAACTGACACTTTTTTATGTGAAAGACTATAACAAGAGAGAATGACGTCCGATAGTTAAACCAGATCGTTGAATTAATTAGAGAAAAAATTTTGGAAAAACAAAGTTTGAAAGAATATATAAATTTTTAGTTTAAATTTGAATTTTCAATCCAAATTCATTTTCAACTTGATGCTCAAAATTCTTTTTTCAAAAATCAAAGTTACTTCCAAGATTTTAAAAAATATATATATACCCTCGTCCATTGCTTCTCCAAATATACAATTTTAATCGGAATCGATTTCTCGTTTGTGGAAATGAATAAATAAGACTATATAAATTTGTTTAAGGTTTCCCTCAAGGCGTGTAAGAATTAGTTCTGGGAGGTTGAGTCTGAACAGATTGTTGCTGGTTGTTGGTGGCCTGTGACGAAGAAATCGTCGTGGGTGCGAGGACTCGAGCATAGACTGCAGCACCTGTTTTAAGGCCAGCGGCTGTGGGTATCACCTTTAAACCATGTAAAGTTTTAATATTTAATAACTGACTGGGTAAAATAATAGGCTGTTGCTGAGAGGATTGGGCTTGTTGGGATTGTTGTTTTCCTAGGATTACACCCCCACTTCCACTGACTCCTACACCTTTGCTACCACTAGCAAGTACGATGGGTTTTCCAGCGAGTTGAGCAGTTACCATACGAACAGTTTGTTGGCCTGGTGTTTGTTGTTGCTGCTGCTGGTGCTGATGAGTGCTCACGATTATTTTTGGTGGGACGGATGAGGTTTGAGCCTGAGATACGACCTAACCAGGAATAAATAAACAAAATTAAAGAGATCAGAAATAAGGTTGCTAAAAATCTTAACAACATAATATCTAAAGCCATAATTACCTGGTATTGAGTCTGAATGACTTGTTTGCCTTGTCTATTAATTTGAGTCCCGTGACCTGTAGTAGAAGCCAATTTTAATCCTTGCTTTGCTAGTAGGCTTTCTACCGAGATTAATTGTCCTCCTCCTGCACTGGTAAGAACCTTTGCCAAAATTTTTTGTTGATTCTGTTGCTGTTGTTGTGGAGACTGTTGAATTTGAACAGCAATAGGTTTACCACCAATTTGAGCAATGATCCTTTGCATTCCAGGAGTTTGAAGTGGCTGTTGGTTTGCAGTGACAACTCGTTGTTGAAGCTGCTGTTGTTGCTGCAAAAGAAAAAATTCAAAATAAACACTTTAAAATGTTTTACACTTAAGTGACTTTAAACATTAAAACATTATAACTTACAATTAATATCGTAGAATCAATACAATATTATAAAAAAATTACTTTTAATTGTTGTTGTTGTTGCTGAAGCTGTTGAGATTGCGCAGCCCCAACCGCAGATTGTTTAATAAAAATAGTTTGTCCTTGAAGTCCGTGTCCGGTCAATAAAGATTTAATTTGCCCCGAACTGACTAACTTAATCTGGGACGAGAGCAATGTTTTCCCTGGTAAAACATGTTGCTGTTGCTGTGGTTGCTGCTTCACATTAGCATTTTGCAAAATACTTTTTGCTCCCTGATTCGTCATAACCGTTTGCTGCTGCTGTTGCTGCTGATTTTGAATTTTCGCTGTGGGGAATATCGTAGGAACACTAGGAGAAGTACTCCCGGAACTACTAGCAACTGAAGTTGAAACCGACTGGGCCGAATGAAGAACTGAGTGACCAGATAATCTAATCGTTTGCAAACCAGCCGAAGTTGAAACTTGAATTTGATGATGAGAAAAATGTTGCTGATTTGACTGAAGAAGACTCTGCGACGTGGTTGTTTTTACAACAGCAACTGGTTTCACATTCGGAGTTGGTGAAGTTTTCTTAATAGGAGATTGAGTCACTATTTGTGACTTCGTATCTATTGGTGTCGAAGTTTCACGGGTCATCATTGAACTTGAAATGGCAATGGAGGGAATCGAACTTGTCGGTGTTATAGGAGGTGGAGTTGCTGCCGAAATAGTCGGGGTTGTTGGAATCTGAGGGGGAATTGACACAACAATTGTTGGAGCCTCGATGGAAGTTGGTTGCTCCGAGATGATTTTATCCTCTGTTTTTCTCGTCTCTTTCCTAAAAGCAGATTTTAAAGTTAAATTCTTCCTAACTGAAAAAACGGATTTTTTTTTGTATTACAATCACTACAGGTTTTAAGGATAATAGTTAGAAATTACACACCTGGTAATAACTGGAGCTGTTTGTGCTGCGGATTTCTTTTCCTTCTTTGACGTCGTTTCCTTAGTGGCACTAGTCGTTTGATTATGAAGTTGATCTTTCCCACTTGCAGGTTTCCCACTCGATTGAATAGACTTGTTTCTCGAGGATGCACTAGTACTCTTCTTGTTTTTAGGTACACCTTGAAATTGCTGATGGTACATTTCTAAAAAAAAAAAAAAAAGAAAAAAAGAATATACAATTAGCTTTAAATATAATAATGACAATTTTTGACAAAAACATGGATTTAAGTACATACCGAATTCAGACTCTGACCGAGCTCGATGAAGATAAAGCCACTCTTTTCTTCTAGGATAATACCTAACACAAGGATCAGCTTCATAATGAAGTCTATCCAAAGCTCCAGAAACGACGGAATGCAAATTGCCTTCTTTGTCATGATTACTATCAGTTTCATCGAGTTCTCTAATATACTGAGAATCCTTCAGCAACTGACAAATATCAGCTCTAGTGCCTTCTCCATTTGGAAGTCTAGCTGTCGCATCTCGCACAAGTGCTAAAATGGTAACAAAATTTGGACGATCTGCTACTAATAGGGAGTGTCCACGAGGCTTTGTCAAACCAGAACCTGTAAATGAAACAAACCTATCTATTGTTTATTCTAGTTATTCTTACTCCAATTGCAAGTTTAATTATTACGTACCAACATTATGTTGATAAATTCCCTTTACTGGACCAACAACAGAAGAATAGCCATGCATTCTGTAAGTAAATGCTTTATGTGGTGCCGCGTATCTCATTCGTTCTTGTCTTCTGAATTCTTCTCGTTCTTCTAGAGTAGAAGGCCGGACTTTCCAGTCAGTAGGATACAAAGCACGAGGTGGTTCCCATTCTGCAACAGAACTCATGAGACCTGTATCTGGTCCTACAGATTCCGAAACAGGACTTTCTGATCTAATTCCAGTAGGGGTGGAATTAATACTATTATTGCTACTGACACTTGGTTGTGCCAATTGAGCTTTTGTTGAGTTTGTTGTGTAAGTTACTGGTTGTGGAGGTCCTAATGAATCCCTTGAAAAAAATCAAATACAAATAATTGTCAAGTGAGTACCAAAATCGTTAATAATAAAGAAAAAAAAAACCCGTCAACGTGACATCGAGTAAGTATTTCTATGTTTTATTGAGATTAGTTATCTATTCTTAGAATTCAAAACAAAATACCCTACCTGTGAAGAAGAAATCGAGTGCAAAGTGTAGCAAGTCGTGAATCGGAATCTCTTCCAGCTCCGATCCAAGCATAAACACCACGACCCTTATTTTCTAGATAAGGAACAAGTTCCTGCTCTGCATCATTTTGTTGGTCCAAATCCTGTGGATAAGTTAATTCGCCTGCAAGAAAGCCCAAGGCTAGCGGCACTAGCGAAGGCCACGAAGGTGCCAAAGAATACCTTCAGAATAGAAACCAGATTTTTGAATATCAAATATTAGCTTCAAAATTAATTAACACAATAACTGTAATTTGATGTTTTACCAGTCGTTTAATGGCGAGATGGGATTTCCTTGCCATTGCATAATTGCTTCTTTCATCTCTGCAGTGTTCATTCGATACTCGCCCTTGGAAATGAAGGCATCTCTTAAAAGGGAAAAGAAGCAAGTATGTGTTTCTTGCATTAATTCTAGATCACCACCGTCAGTTAGAGAAATATCATCACCTCCGGATATGGAAACTTCCTTTTCTGTTATCATTATATCTTCATTCTCACACCTAGAAAAAAATTCTGTACATTACAAGATGATCTACAAAATTTATATCCGAAATTTAGTTTGAATTAAATATCTTGAGAAAAGTTAATTTTCTAAAATTTACATACTTGACTTCATTAAGAATGTCGATACCATCGTCAAGTTGAATAGGCAACTGCATCATATCAATGCTGTCCAGGTCTAATTCCTTTTTATCCATCTCATCCTCTTCTTCTGGTTCTACTCTAATTTCTTCTTTCATTGAGTGGTGATCTACCGTAATTTCAGTTTCATAATCCATGTCATCAGCTTCACTTTTTACCTCCGACATTGGAATTATCATCGTGTGATGTTTATTACTTTTTGGGGTCAAAGAAGTCCTAAAAATGATAACAAGGTAAGAAAATCTCTGGCAATTGAGTTTATAAAACAAATAAATAAATGAAATATAAAAAGATGTAATGCATACATTTTTTGTTTCGGTTGAGGTCGGTGTTCGTAAACATCGAGGGGTTCTGCCTTAACACTCGGAAAATTGGGACTCTTGCGTTCAGTTTCCAAAAAACACGAATTTTTAATCTCTTCTATCGTATGAGAATAATCGTTGTTGTCACTCTCATGCTTAATGGTGTTAGAATTAATCTTTGGTACCGAAGGCTGAGGGAGAGGACATTGTTCCAATTTTATCCTTTTTTTCGCGGTCGGAACTCGCATAGGGCCAGGCGCAGTAATTTTATGTTTCTGACCGATCTGGGCTCTTTGCATCAAATCGGTAAAGGCAATACCTTGAGTATTCAATTCAGGATGATTCTGAAATAAAAGAAATACAAAAATTGCTAATCATCGAACCTTAAATTTTATTAAAATAGGTCAAATGAAAAAATAAATATTTTGAACCTACATCACGTCGCGTTCTTCGTTTTTTATGAGCAATTAGCATTGTCCGATAAGATTCCTCTGTTTGTTCTCGCATAGAAAAGGACAAACTTGGAACATATTCAGAACGCTGAAGAGTAGAAAAAACGGGCCGAATCGCATCGTCCTCGTTGCTCATTTGCATTCCTCTTATCAAAGGAATTTGAGGTGTCATTAGGGATCGTTTCTTTTTTTTCTGCTTGGAATTATTAAGTTGAAACTGTGGATAGTTTTCTTCGTTTTCAGATGTTGAATCATCACCAATTCTCGAACTTGTTCCAAGCTCAGCTCTCAAAGCATTCATTTCCTCCATGTACCGAACTTGCGTCTTCCCCTCGACTGTACATTTTTAATATTTTTATTTGATTTCAACCTAAAATAAATTTAAAATTTCAGATCAAATTTAAACTCACCTAGTGCTGGTCTAGGCTTCCTCCAATGGAATTTAGAAAGCGTTCGATGAGAGTTTTGGCTAAAACCTTGTTTGTAGGCATTCGAGAGTAAACTTTCCCTCGATTTTAAAAGCTGACTGGCTAATTCGTAGGCGTGTTTTCGTTTTTCGAATAATGCTCTTCTTTGCTGAGCTTTTCGCACTAAGTTTCGCATTCTTCTGATGTCAGGACGATAGTGACCAGCGGAAAGATGCCTGTGAAATGAGTCCAAAGGCGAGACACCGAACCTAAGCATTTCAGATTAATTATTAATAGGGATAATAAAACTTCATTAATGGTTAGTTTATTCAATGTATGTCTTTTACTAAAAATAGATAGAAGATATTCAAAATAAATACCTGTCGCTTTCTCCTTCGAAAAGCATTTGCACAGTCTTCTCTAATTCTAACTCGACATCACAATCTTTGGGAAATCGTGGTAACAAACTATATAAAGATTCTTTTTGTGTCTCCGAAAGAGATTCTTGCCATAGCCGAGGATAATCGAAAAGCTCTCGAAAAATGGAAAGGTGTTCGCATAAATCTTGTGGTAATTTTGCTTTAACGCCTGCTGCCACACATGTTTCCCATCGCTGGAGGTAAAAAATAATATATATAACTTTCTTCTTTGTTCTAAAATCTCTTTAGAGATTAAAAACTTATTTCTAGGTAAAAAGTTTCAACTTGCCAAGTGATTTTCGTTTTCTTCTTGTTCTTCGTGTTGTGAACCATCGTCGTTTTTATCCTCTTCGTCTTCAAGGGAAGAATTAGCTTCCGAACCTTCAGTTCCTTGTTCTTCATCGGAATCTCCGCCAGTACCTGAAGATGAACTACTATCACTGCTGTTACTTGTACTCGTATTCGTCTCTGACCCTCGAGACATATCGTCATCTTCATCTTCTTCTGCGCCGGAATCACCGTTAGCTGAACATTCATCCACCTAAAAGTTATTTTTAACAATTTAAAAAACTTAAAATTGAAAGGTAAACATGCCAACATTTCAAACTTATGTACAATATTAGAAAGAAAAAATTGCACTTGGATAAACAAAAAATACCACAGTTAGAAAACCCAATAAATAAGTAGTCCAAGAATTAGGAAACTTAAATTAAAAATAATAAGGCCTAGAAATAGAGATCAAGTTAGATAAAATTCTCGTGAGATACAAGACGGGAACATGGTAAAACTTGTATAAATGCCAAAAAATAAACAAACCCTACTTCTCGAGGTATCCGTCAAAGAGGAACATAAAATATTTTCAAAAGAAATACATAAAATTGAGCGCTTTCGCAAAATTTGAACGAAAATAGAGGAAAACTAACCTCCATTTTAACAAATCTTCCCGTTAGTCGTTTTTGATTGCTTTCACCAGTTTCACCCACGAGATATTTGGTGCAAAAGGTCGATTCGCAGATACTCGGGAAAACGTTTTCTGGTGTTTAATATTGTCAAAAACAACAACAAACAACAGTAGGAGAAGTAATTTTTAGAAATTTAGTAAATTCGCTTTTTATTGATCGTGCATTAGGTAATCTCGCTTTTAGCGGCTATTGGTGCTCTCGCATTTGCGCTACTGATTCTCCTTTGGAAAATTTCAGTCATGGCGTGAAGTATTATCGAGTAGCAGACGCACCATTTATGCACTTAAAGGACGCATTTTATTTTCGCTGCTCTGAGAAGCCATCTTTGTATGAGCTGAATCCCTGGTATCTTCATTGGTGAATTCTTATATATTCATAAATCTTCACCAATTATTAGTCAGAATCACATTTATTCGTCCAAAACATGCGTTTTTCATGAATGAAACAACTTGCATTCTTTTAGAACATTTGTTTAATTTGTATTCAACTGCGCATGCGTTACGTTTAGTTTATTATTGGTTGCTATACGCGCGCTGTTTCAAATACTAAAAAAATATTTTTTTTGTTTATTATAAATAATGGGCTTTCTAATTTATAGAATTGTACAAAAAAAGTAAAATAAACTAAATGTTTAACGAAATACAATTTCGAATGATTATATATTTTAATTATGACAATTCTAGTTATTATCACCAATTCTATGAAGAATGTGAAATGGATTACGGGATGAAATGATAGAGGTTCTCCTTTGAATAAATGAAAGGTCCCTTATTTTTTGAAAATTAGATGTTATTTAATAACCCAACGTGAATAATAGGAACATGGATCTTAATAAACTAATTAGATGTAAGTTCAGAAGTTTCTGAAACACTTTTTTTTAAATAAGAGTTTCAAATTACATTTTTGAAAAATAGTGTTTACATCAGATAACAAATGATATAATATATATTATGTAATATTTCTCGAAACCTTCTTGCTTGCAATTAAGAAATTTAAAATGGGATTCCAAATGGATAATACTTGCTCTCCTGAAATCTGAAACGCAAACAAAAATTTAATTTCATACCAAAAACTTTCGACTTATTTTCAAATAAGTATACTATTTCTGCTATTACTATGCATTTTAAATAACTATTTATATCAAAAAATGAGTACCTCTCGAGTAAAACGACGCGTTGTCCAGTTTCAAGAGATTCAAGAAGTTTCATTTCATTTTCAGTCAACGCAAAATCAAAAATCTCAAAGTTTTCTTTAATTCGGGATTTGGTCACTGATTTTGGAATTACAGCAGCACCCATTTGTATCTGAAAAAGTAATAAATGGTTGAAAATAAGAAAAAATTACCTTGAGTAGAAAGAAATTCGGAAAATTTTAATTATTATTCTTATTTATTTGTATTCTTACAACAAATCTCAAGGCAATTTGCGCTGAAGTTTTGCCATATTTTTTCCCAAGTTCAATGACTTTGGGATTTTCCAAAAAGTTTGACATTTTTCCATCGGCATACTTTGAACTGTCACTAAGTCTTCCGAGGGGCGTATAACCGGTTACAGTTATTCCGTTCTTCTTGCAAAACTCTATCAATTTTTTCTGATTTATGTTGATATTAAGCTCCACCTGTGGATTCATTATAAGATTTGGAAAATTAATATCCAAAGACAAAAGTAATTAAACATATAATATATAATAATATAATAATGAATAATATAATGACAAGGAACAGTCACCTGGTTATTGACTGGTTTTATTGTTGCTGCTGCGAGTAATCTTGTAATCTGCTCTGAATTAAAATTACTAATTCCAATGTTACGAGTAAGTCCTTGGCGCAAACATTCTTCCATTCCTTTCCACGTTTCCAAATAATCATCATCAGTAGTTATTACGTTTCCTTTCTCATTTACTGGATACAAATCTGGTCCTTCCTTTAAATTCATTTTTTTAAACAAAATCATGTCTTATTATTAATTTAATTTGAATGTTTTCCTTACCTTGAAGGCAATGGGAAAATGAACAAGATACAGGTCCACATAATCCAATCCAAGATTTTTCAAAGATTCCTTGCAAGCTGGAAGGACCTTTTCTTTCTTATGAAAATTATTCCAAAGCTAGAAATAAATGTTTGAATTAAGATTAAAATTGTATAGCTTAAGCGGGCATGTGATAATTTACCAAAGAGCATGTTTCAGCGCTATAAGAATTTTTTCTATTGATTTACTCGTAGAGAAATTTATTTAATAATTTATTCTTACCTTTGTCGTGACAAAAATATCCTCTCTTTTGACAGTACCATCTTCAATTTTTGCTCGAATTGCTCTACCTACCTCATTTTCGTTTTGGTACAAATAAGCAGTATCGATGGATCGATATCCCAACTGTATAGCATATTTTACAGCCTCTTCCACTTCATTTGACTTTGACTATAAAAACGGGAAAATATTATTTGTGTACAAATTTTTAAATTATGATTCTTTCTTCTGATTATTCCTCTTTTAAACAAAATTGAGACAAACATTTGAAGTGTATTTAATAATTAATATATAGTATTAGATAAAAAATGTGAAACAAAATAGCAAGATCGTTTTTAAATGATGGAACTATAATATTGAAAATATTCACCAGATAAGTTCCAAGACCAAGTATTGGCATTTTACTTCCATTGGAAAATTCTAAAAAATGGTCGTTTGCAGTCATCTTCAATTTGCGTGTTTGAGAAATCTTTTCTATACGATTTTGCAACTTTCTGAAGCTGTAAACCACTTTTGACCTAGAATTTTCTATTTTAACAATCCTTTTGCATAAATCTACAAAAATAAATATGATAAATATATTTTCCTGCAATATCTTTATTATATCTTAAAATTATTTATCTGTCATTTTTATAAGGAAAAAGCACAAAAAAAAGAAATACAGTACGAATAAGTAATACCAAAGTACTACCAAAATTATTGTTATACTACTGTACTATTAACCTCAAAAATTGATTTTCTCTTTTTACTTTATATTAAGTACGTATATAATTATATATCTTTTAGCTCTATAGAGCGTTACTCTTTTTATGAAATAGTAGTTTGTCTACGAAGCAAAAATTTTGTAAAATAAACTTTTATATTTTAAGGCTGTTGGAGCAACGGCCAAAAAAATGTAAACATACTCCAAAAAGTGGTTAAATCTGTAGAGTACCTCTAATCCGCCATGTTTTCAAGCATTTCGTAGGTATCATTTTGAGCCCGCAAAAATACACGATTTGAGGTGCCGTTTGGCAGAGGAGGGTTTCTCGATATGAGAAAGTTTGCTTGCTTATTTTTGTTTGAAAAAAATAATTAGTTTGACTAAAATAGGAAAGTTTAAATACATTGATGGGTTTTGAGGTGCATATTACTATTTGTGAAAATGTTTACAGTGAGGAAATCACCCCGCGAGTACAGTGCCGTGCCTCTTTGGCTGAAAAAGGGACTTAGAAAAATGTAAATAAGTATTTCGTACTCTTTCTCTCTTTCAGCATCAAAATATTGTCGGTACCCTTCTCTCATCCGTGTATTTAAACTTTCCTATTTTAGTCAAACTAATTATTTTTTTCAAACAAAAATAGGCAAGCAAACTTTCTCATATCGAGAAACCCTTCTCAGCCAAACCGCACCTCAAATCGTGTATTTTTGCGGCCTCAAAATGATACTTACGAAATGCTTGAAAACATGGCGGATTAGAGGTACTCTACAGCAATTTTTACTTACTCCAACAGCCTTAAGTTTGATACAAAATTTTATTACAATTTTTATTTTTTTAAATATATTTTGACATTGAAATTTTCTTAACAAGTATAATTTACTTATTTATTAAACATACATTCAAAAATGTTGTAAATAAAATTATAATTCTTGAATTTTAAACGTTTTAAACACTTAGGAGGCTTAGGAGTAGCAAACTATACAATATGAATAGCGTTTTCGCATTTATTCGATAGCAAAGAACAGAAATTTGTATTAGGAGAGCATCAAACAAACATTAAAGACATGATTGGACATGATTAAAGAGTTCTTCATCTTACCGTCATCGACTTTATTAAAGTTTGCAATACACTCGACGCTCCAATTGCCACCTCCTCATATGCCACCAGCTTCCACAATGCCACCAATGCCACCAAACTTTCTAGAATTGCGTTGCGCTCTCGGCATCTGATTGGTTGCTATTGGCGCGCAGTTTAAAATTCAAAAACGCAATACGCAATGCGCATGTCTATACGTCAGTATAGGTTAGGTGCATGGTGGTACACTCAAATCTCTCAAATCTTAACTAATTTGTGCAAGAGAATCTCTAAAATCTTAACAAAATTCCTCTCTGAATTCTAAACTATGACCCA